>OX421977.1:64473364-64893364 GCA_949128135.1 Parasteatoda lunata | reverse complement strand
AAAAATCATTCTGTTAGTAAATATGGATTTGAAAAATAATCAAACGAACTAGAAAAAAAATTACATTTGGGAACACGGAAATTCTGATTAAATGAGAAAAAATAAATTAGTTGTTTACTTCAACAATAACTTTTTAAATTACTGAATGTTTTCTACGATTACTCTTAAGAAATAAAAAAATAAAAAAGTGGTTGGGGAAAAGTTTTCTGATCACTATATATATATATATATATATATATATATATATATATATATATATATATATATATATATATATATATATATATATATATATATATATATATATATATATATATATATATATATATATATATATATAACACTATATATATTATGTACTCTAAACTAAACTCAGTGGCACGACAGCCCATAGAGGGCCAAGGCCTACTGCGCCCATCTCAGTTTTCTTGACCTTGGGCTCTGTGGTGCAGAAGCAGATGCTCCGGTTAGGTGGTCAGCCGAACGCGAAACCCCCAGTGTTTAGTTCCCAAGCATGCTTGGTACTCATTTATCGACCCACTGACGGGATGAAAGGCTGAGTCAACCTTGCCCGGCCCGAGGATCGAACCCAGGACCTGTGGCACGGGAGCGCGAAGCGCTACCACTCAGCCACCGGGCGTCATATATATTATGTACTATAACTTTAAATTAAATATTAAAAAAAAGTAATACAGAAAGCTATTTTATCAACTCTTTTACAAGCAATTTCTTCAAAATACTATCTTTGTTCAAATGTGTTTCATAATCTAATTTAAAAAAAATTTTATTTGATTCCAATACTTATGTTCTACAGAAAAATTACGTAAAGCCATTAACACCTTCTGTACAAATATTTCTCAAATGGACATTAAATAGAAACAAATTATAAAAACAACCTGTATAACATTTTCTACGAGCATTAAATAAAGCAGTGAAAAAATATGTAAAATACATACCCGGTAACAAAATTCACTAAGTGAATCTACAGCACTATTTTCATAAATCCAAATTTGTCTGCGACCTCAACCAACATCACCAAGAAAAAAAAAAGGCTTCCGCACGGGTTACCATGAACAAGAAATCCGATTCTTTAGTAGTTCAAGCATAGTGACATCTTTCTTATTAACTCTCACTGCGCAGTTTAGTAGCCCGTACTTTGTGACATATTTCGTATTTTTTCCCCACTGCACAGTTTGTGTTTGTTGATTTGGACAACTAAATTTATTTGTGCAGAAGTTTGTGCAGAAGAATGTTGTTTATTTGTGCAGAAGAATATTCTTTCTTTTAGGAAGTGATGCCTCAACGCAGCCAGGCAGCATTTATTCTTGCGAAAATTCAGCTTAATCTAACATACAGGTAGCAAAATTAGAAAGTATGAGGTCCTTATACACGAAAGCTTCATGTTGTTTAAATGTAAGCTCATTTTGTACGATGATTTTGATACAATGATGGCAATTAAAACTGGAATAAATCCAATACTGTTAAGCGTGTAATAAAAACAAAACTGAGAAAAAAAATCTTATCTGCAATTCAATTCAATTCAAAGTAAATCTCTCAATTCAGCTTTTTAAATTTGAATTAAAAACAAATTTAGAGATATTTTTAAAAAGAATATCAGTAATTTTACCCTCATTTATTGAAAAAAAAAATAGAAACAAAATTTAAATGGAAATTAACCTGCAGATCCTGCAGTAATCTGAAGTGCCCGCTGCCGTAGAGGGTTTTGGCTACCGTGCTTACAATTTCTATTTTGGGTGCAATCGCTTCTGTAATACTAAAGTGGTGGTTGTTGTCGGTGGCCGTTAAGGCAGAGGAGGGTGCGGTTGTTCTTCGGTCAAGAATTCGACTTCTGCTGCCCCCATACGTCACACCCGCTGATAGGGCGAACTCATTCATTCATCCACAGATCGTAATTCAAACACCCCAGAGGAATTTATTTGTTATGGGGACTATATAAAGGGGAATATAGAGGACTTTGAGACCCGACAGATTTAACGGGCACCAGCCACCATTTACTACACGGGGAGTCTTCGGTCGACTAGATTCGAACGCCCGTTCTCACAAACGTGAGTTCAGCTACCCCGGCCTACTAAAGTGTTAATTATTAAGAATAAAAATTTAACAGTTTTTGAATTGACTTGAAATACATTTTAAGGCAATTTTTTTTTTAAGCAAAACGTTATAAAAAATCCAGTATTCACGTCCGGAGTGTTCTCATTATGCAACAATTCAATTTTACTTATCAGATAATTGTAAATTTTGCGATTGATTTTACTGGTATACTAACCATCTACGGTACTACTGGGCAAAGTAATTAATTACAAAGAGAATTAGTGCTATTTTTAAACTTATTGAGAATTGAGGCATTACTTTTGCTTAATAAACTTACCTTAATAACAATGCCATGTGAAGTTACATTTTTTATAACAACTTCCACTGTAATGCCTGTCTTTAAACGTTTTTATGATTTTGTATTATTTTATGATGATTTGTATTATAATCCGACTAATTTGTAAATCTTTATGAGCCTCACACATGAGTTTTGAAGGATTCTGCCATGTTTGTCATAGCATCATCTGCCACAATTTTATTTTTTGACTGCCGTTTAACAGCTGATCCAATGTTGATTTTACGACTACCAATGTTCAACTCTGTAGCTTTCTAATTTTGAACCCAGTCCAGATGACAAAGGAACTCCTGGATCAAGTATTGGGAGAAGTTTTCCTTCCAGGAGGACGTTTTGATGAACTTGACCCGCATTTGCATTATATGAAGATGAATTTTGCGGAAACCTCTCAAATTTATCCTGGCGGCAAGAGGACTCTAAAACATGATGCGTCTACCACTGAGGAAATTTTAAGTCAACACTGTGATTGATGCTAGCCGGTTACGGAATTCTGTAATAATTCTGTAATAATTGATTTTACTGAATTTTTTATTTCTTTATCAAACTATCATTTTCAAAAACTTCGATAATTTGGGATACGAAACTTTTATTGGCTGGTTTCTAAAACACCCTGAGCCACGCCATAACCCTTTGTCACAAATGGGCCACCGGTGTCTTTTTTTTGTTTTGTTTTTCTTTATATATTTTTTTCTGAGGCTCTAATTACAAGCAAAAATATATTTTGGTACTTTTTAATTTTAAAAAATAGTCTAGTTTAATTATGTATTTCATGACCATAAATTATTAAAATGCTCAACGTAATATTTTCGCCTCATTTTGACCTAAATAACTACAAAATTAAGAAATATTCTACGTCAAAGGGATAAAAAACTTTAAAGTATAACTTCTTTTAAGTATAATGCATACTAAAAATAAGTTTTGATTATTTATCACATATAATAAAAAAAAATCGCTCAACACCTTGCTCTATTAGTTATCCTCTATATTATTCTCCAACTGCTTTTTTTTTTATCAAATTTTTGCTTTTAACTAAATAAGATAGTTTTAAAGGACACAAAAACATCATTGGTAATCGATTAGAGATCATCGGGTTATATATCGTAGAACTCAGAAAAATAATTCAATTCACTTTTCCACTTTAAACAGAAAATGCTTTTTTTTCGTTCAACATATGGTTAAATTTACAAAACTGCGTTAATAGACAGCTAATATTATTCCTGAACAATATCAATTCTCATATTAAACAAACTCTTCAGAAATATTTCAAGAACTTTTAATTATCTAAGTATTACATTACGCCTGAAGATACTAAATACCCATAAGTATAGCTAACTTAGAGACAGTCTTTCCTATTCAGTCCGTTTGTTTGCTATTAAAAAGATAAAGCGTGTATCTTAAATTCAACAAAAGCTTCCTCCCTGCAAGTTTTAAAATGTCAATAATCCGATCGCTAAGAATATTATCTTTGAAAAGGACACAAAGCAAAGTTTGATAGCTACTCAATACATCAAGTAGTATTGAACATTTAAGTTGGAAACTCATAAAACTAAATAATGAAGGCTTGAAACATCCTCTTCACTGACGATAAATTTCCGTACCGTCCTTTGATGTCAGTATTTGAGAAATTTGCATTGAATAAATAAAAATTGAATGATTAATTTTACTTAATGTTTTGATTTTATTTGTCATGTAAATAAAATGTATATTTAACCTGTAATATCACTAGAATTATTCTCTACTATGCAAATTAATTTGAATAATTAAGAAGAATTTTAGACTTAAGAAGACGCTATGTAAACTGGGGAATTTTTTATTAGAAGCATGTTTCACAATCTGTAAAACACCATTAGAAGCATTTTTCTTTCTTTAGCAAGCATTGTATTCTTTTTCCTTATTGTAATGTATTATGAATTCCTAAAAGTGTGCACAAAGCAAGAACAACATACTGATGTTTGATGGGACATTTCAACTTGGCTTGGCCCATTGCCAGAGTTCAAAAGTAGTCAAAAAATTTGTACGGAAAAATCAAAAAATGATATTTGATTTGTATGATAATTTACCAGACTTAAGTTCAACTTAAGAACTAGTAGAATATATATAGTTAATATATATTATATTAATTATATTAGTTGAATATATTGAGTTAAATGAAAAAATAAACAAGAGAAATAATGCTGTATTAGTCAAGTTCCTCCAGGATGAAAATGAGAATATCCATAGCGACCATGACAAAAATTCTTCCAAAATTCATGATTATTAAAGAAAGACACAGCATTTTTCAGTGCATAATAAGATTAAGTGCACGGTTATTTTGAAGAAAAAATGACCTTTTCTTTTTTTCTTGATTAACAATCACAGAAGAATAATTAAAAAATTTAAAACATTTAGAGCTCGTGGTAAAAATAGATAATAAGAATTCAAAAATGGAATAAGTAAGTTTATTTTCGGCTAAATGTTTGAGTAAACAAAGAACTGAATTTATCAGGATTTCATCTTGAAGTCATACCTATATTAATAAATGAAAGTATGTGTCTGCGAGTGCTTTGATTATAATTTCCAAACCATTTTTACTAGAGTCCTAAAATTTAGACATCTGACGCAAGTTGCAATTTTACTCCAACCTTAAAAACTGTTTAAAACAATTTTTTGTAATTATTTGATTCGAGGGGAATGCGTGAAAAACGAATTTAATCAAGCAACAAATTAAGCAACTGAAATTTTCTTTTTTAATGATTTAAGAGATAAATCACTGATGTTCTTAGTTTACAGCTCTATTTAATCAAAAACGAGATTCACTCTGAGTTTATCGCACTATATATATATATATATATATATATATATATATATATATATATATATATATATATATATATATATATATATATATATAAAATTGTTCACTTAGTTTATCCTGTTTGAAGAATAGGTGTTTATTTGACTCATTCCAAAAGAAATCAACTTAAATAAAAATAAAATAATAATCGTTGCCATCACATCATAGATTTTCATGAAAACTTTTGTCAAAAAAAAATCTTTATAATGAACGATAAAAATATTTTTTCCACTTTTCGAACCAAAGCTATGATTAACGAGACATTTCGAAATTAGACCAAAATTAAGAAAATGAAGTAAATGCAAACGGGGGTTCCTGTATTAAAAATGTCTATATATTTTTTATTTATGAGTGAATTTTTTTTTTAATTTAGGTGTCATTTGAATGAAAAAAGTCAACAGTATGTAATTATGTTATAAAAATGATGAAAATATTTACATATTTTTTATAAAAATATTTATTGAAATAATTTTTGAAGGAATCTTTTTGAAAATTTCAAACTTTTTTTACAGACAAATTACAACTTTCATCATCTCAATGTTTTTCTCTTAACGTTAAACATCATATTTTTAAACCTAAAATATCAAGAGGGTTTTTTTCGTGCTAAAAAATCAAGAGGGTCTCTTTGACCAGTAAGAAAATAAAGAGTGGATTTTCGTTTTTTTTTAACTCAATTTTTTCTTATCATATTAAACGTCATATTTTTTTATACAAAAAAGTCAAGAGGGTGTTTTTTTGTTTTTGTCCAAGGACTAAAAATATCAAATAGTTTTTAACCAAAATACTTCAATATTTTTTATGGCAAAAGATGAAGTTTATTGTTTTTACACAATTTTAAATGTTATAATATTCTGCATAAAAGAACATGAAAAAAAATTTCACTTTCGGTCATGTAAAAAAAATAGGAAGCAGTTTTTAGTCAAATATCTTAAAAAAAATTTTAAATGAAATAACAAAGCTCCCGATCACAATCAAAGCAGCAAAAAAGAACTCTCTTGATTTTTTTACTGAAAAATACGATAAATACGATTAAAAAAATCGAGGTCAAGAAACTTTGTTTTCATGCTAAATGAAAATCTTGATGTATTTTGGCGGCTAAAAACCACTTTTTATTTTTTTAAAAATTGAAAGAAAACACATTAATTTTTTATGTATGATTTTTAATATTATGAGAAAAAAAAAATTTCGATGATAAAAATTCTTATTTTCCTAAAAAACGTTTTAAAAATTTGCTGAAAATATTATTTCAATACAATTTTTCTACAACTTGCAAATAACATAAATAATCTCAGAATTTTGCTATCTTTTTTGCATGGTGTTTACTTTATTTTTCGAAAGGCGCCAATTTTAAGGAAATTGGCTTACAAACAAAAAAGGATCTAGACATTTTCAACACACAAGCCACCATCTGCGACTAAGCCATTTTTAAGATAAGTCGAATTTCAAAATGGTCCCCTAAGCATAGTTTTGGTCCAAAAATTCTTAAAAAATTATTTTAGAGGTTTTTCGTCAAGAACTTTTCAACATAAAAAGTTTTCATGAAAATCTGTGAAATGACTGCAACGGCACCTATTGGCCTCCATGTAGAGAATTGAATAAAATGAAAAAAACTTTTCACATGGGAAAAAATTAAAGAGAATGAAATAAAATTTACAATATCAACTCTATGAAAGTATATTAATAAAAAGGTTAAGTTATTTTTATTTTTATTTTGAAATTTTAATAGTTTAATTATTTAATATTTAATTTCTTTAATTTTAAGTTTTCCCTTATTACTTTTCGCTGACATGCAACAATTCAAAGTGAATTTTTGTGTTCATATAGAATAAAGCAAAGATCCCAGACTTTCTGAAATTCCTATTTCTCTGTCCGGTAACTATTCCAATATTTTCTTTGAAGATTTTTCAAACATTCGTTTAAGTTTTTTTTATGCTATTTATTCTTCGCTCAATTTACTCTCTGGCAGTTCAAAGTTTCCACAGCTAGCATGACTTGCATCAGAAAAGAAAAATGTTTTCTAAGGTACATAACTTAAAAGCATCAAAATAAGAATACTTTTTTTCCACTTTAAGCTGTTTCCTTAAAATGAAAGAAAAAATTTTCGGTGACTAAGAAAAACTGTTGAAACGATATAAAAAAAAATCGCAAAGAATCTTCTAAATTTTCCGCTGAGAGACTTCAATGCAAACATATCATTTTAGCTGCTCTATTCAATCGATTCAGAACATTTAAGGTCCTTACCATTGGTCATCGTTTAACACGGTAGGTGGCGCTGTAAGTCGTTAGTAGTTAATGGGCGAGAACAAATTTAAAGCTGATGGGAGAAAAAAATATTTCTTTTTTATCATTGATCTTTTTTTTCTTGTATAAATATAATACAGAAATTCACCTTTGTGGTTAACGTTGAACGGTCCCAAAAGAACGATTACGAACTCCTTTTCCTGTTTTTCTTTTCCTTTTTAAAATCTAAGATGAGATTGCATTTAAAAAAATATTATTATGTTTCTAGACTAGTTAGGCAATATGAATTTTAAGTTTTATTCCATGCATATGAACGCAGTGAACTAAAACCAGCTGTTTACTAATAAAACAATGGATGCGGGAAATGCAAATGTTCAAATCATATGGTGATTGATATTAAGATCTTTATTACAATTGCTGAATAAAAATAAGAAATGTTTTGGCAAACTGCTAATTTTCTGTAAAATAAATTTAAAATTTGTAAGAGCATTTGTAAGAACGAGCGGCGACTGTCTTTACACAAATTGAATTAAAAACATACTGTTGATTCTTTTATCTCTTAACTCTTTGTAGCTTTGAATGCTGGGTCAATAATGATTTATATTGGATTGCGATTTAATTCTCGTGCTATACTGTTAACCTAATAATATAAATTTCGTCTTTTAAACTTAAATTTACAGGTTTAAAAATAAATATCAACTATATTTCCAAATTGAAGTGGAAATTTCAACTGATTTTCTTTACACAAAGTTACAATTCAATTTTTAAACGTGGCATACCATTTTAAGGAGAGGCTTTTAAAGAAACTATTGATTTTGAAATCGTCAAGACGTACAATATAATTTTAACTGCCAAGTTGAAACTCAGTTCTAAAATTCATCTCTCTCTCTCTCTCTTTCTCTCTCTCTCTCTCTCTCTCTCTCTGTGTCTCAAATAAATTCAAATTATCGTTTGGAACTCAGTTTTGAAATTCATCTCTCTCTGTATCAAATAAATTTTCAAATTGTCGTTTGGAACTAAGTTCTAAAATTCACTATAAAACTGTCTCACTATTAATATAAGACCTTCAAACAATCGTGATTATATTGTCAATATTTTTTTCTAATATCAATCAATGTGTTTTTTTCAATGTTAATTACGTCATAAAGGCATCTGAAAGGCAGATTCGTTTGTCACTCTTTCTTAGGAGCACCATATTAGGTGGGCAACATTAATCCCACAGTAAGGACATATAGTACAGCGAATGAAAAAACATCCATGCCTTTCCCGGGATTCGAATCCAGAACCTTTCTGAAGCCAGGAAAGTTCCTTGGACCCTACACAGGCCGGTCGGCTATCATGTCTATATAAATGCAAAGGCAATTTATCAGTGTAATAAGAATTAGGTGTTAATATCTTTTATGCAATCATGAAAATTGAACTTCCACGCTTAAAAATTACAGACGAATAATGCAATAAATATCCATAGGCACTTATTTTTAACCTTAAAACAGAATAACTACTTTTATTGTGCCACATAACTATATTTTCCTTTAAAGCAAGCATCTAAATCAGGTACATAGCAGTTTAGAAATGATTCTAAGACATAATTAAATTCTTAGATTTCTCTTAAGATGTGAGAGGTTTTCTGGAAAAGGCATTTGATGTTCCGAAGGTCTGATTGAAAAGCAGAGGATTACCGAAGTATTTTAAGCATTTACGAGGAATTGCGTTTACGTAAGTGCTTTTGCACCTTTTCTTTTCAGTTTCACGGATCCATTTATGAAATTACTTTCCTGCTTTTTCAGTGAAAATTGACTGTTCCTTGCTAGCTGCGCAGAAATTAAATCTAAAGCACTTTTGCCTTCTAATAAAAAAATCAAGTTATTATTTATAGGAAGGTATTTCTGTAAAACAGTGATGAACCATTCTTGAAATTTGCTTTCCTATGCTGTAATTATTAAATTGTATGTTATAAATTTTAAACTTGGGTGGCAAAATTTCTTAGTTTTTTTTTTTTTTTTTAATTTGTAGAAAAAGAAATTATAAAAGTGATACAAAAGAATACAAAAGCTGTAAAGAATATAAAAGTTTGAATAAAAATACAAAAGTGATAATTTCACAACGTTAATGTTCAAAAATATTTAATTCAAAGGAAAACTACAAACTTTATTTAAGTAATAATTTGGTAATAATCGGTGACAAACTACAACTCGTGGAGAGATTTTTGATGGAACTAACCCGGATTTGCGCTACAAAGAGAAGAAAACCTCCCATGGTTAGCCAAACGGCAAAGGGGTCCTAACTCATGATCTGTCTACTACTGAGAATATTTTACATTTGCACTGTGATTGGTGTGAACCGGGAGCAGAATTCATATCAACCTCCCAACGCTGAGATTCAAACTTGGGTCATCTCATTGGAAGGCGAATGCTCATTGCCTCAGCCACAGCGAACCCAGATCTAATTACCCTGAAAAGCATGTTTTAATTACATTGAAAACATGGTTTTAATTACATTGCAAGCGTGGTTTTTAATTACATTGAAAACCTGATTTTAATTACATTGAAAACCTGGTTTAAATTGCATTTTGATTACATTAATAATTTAACTATTAATAAAAACTGCAGTTTTTCATAATGTAGGTGGAACCATCTCATGCTCGGCTTCAATTCCAGTAAAAATCACGCTTTTCGGCAAAAACAAAGAACATTTTTATTGTGAAATTATATAGTTACTATAATTTTATGTGTTGTTGTTGTTGTTGCACGCCCCCATTGGCCAGCAGTGCTAGACCAGGTCCATGACGTACTTGAATAATTTTATGTAAGAACGCTTTATTAAGGTGTTGAACATAATGAAATGGCGATTACCTAGAGATGAAAAATAAGAATCAACTCTACCTGAAGAAAAAAATTTTAACTTGTAACATGATAAAATGAAATTAATGAAAACAATTTTACTTGTTAATGAACTTACAGCACTATAAAAGTTTAAATAGGAAATAGTTTTTAATAATCAGTTTATTCTTCTTAGATTTTCAAAAAATTTTAATATAAGTGTCAAGATTTATTAATAGAAACATCTGATTTTTTTGTTGTTAATTTCAACAGTGACTCAAGCACAAACTTATTAAAATAAGATAATTTTCCCTGAAGTAATGGATGAATAAAAATAAGATAAGTTTTCCAGCAATAATGGATGAGTAGTCATTATTAAAGCAAAAATAAGTGAGAAAAAGTTCGCGAAAAAAAAGCAAGTATAATTGCAATAAGTTTTAAATAAGTTTAAATTCAGTAGAAAAATTCTAGTTAAAATCATAAATATAAGATTAGCCATTCAGCACGTTAAGTGTCAACGACGTAGTTTCATTTCTGTGGACTGCAGATCGGCTTACTTGGTATTTTTTACTTGAAAGTTAAATAATAAATAATTCTCAAATTAGTTATCAAATTTTAATTTTTTTGCATTGTACCCCTTAATATTATTTCGACACCCTTTGCAAATTCAAATTTCTAAGTCTTACTGTTTTTGCGCTGCAAAGCAAATTAATATGAGAAGTTATATTATTCAAAAAAAGGAAAATAATCACGGAAAAGGCATTCAAAATTACGCAAATAAATGGGAAATTTCGAATAAATATAGGCTGAGCACATTATATTTCAACACTGTAGTTGCATTTCTTCAGCTTAAGTGTGGCCAGCATGTAGAGCTTTAATACAAGTTTGGCAAATAATGATTCTTGAAATAGTTATAGAATGTTAATTTTTTTATACTTGTACGCACAAGTACACAAGAATATAAAAAGAGCATTTTTTTATACACCAATCGTAATTTCAAGTTTTCAAGTGATAGTTTTTGCCCAGCAAAACAAACTGTAACATACTGTTCAACACACAGATATTACGACATTTTTTTTAAAAAATAGAGGAAAACTAGTAAATTTTCTACTGTTTATTTCAAATAAACAAAAAATTCTGAATCTAAAGCCTTAATTCTGCAATATTAAGATATGCAACACAACTTCCGCCATTTCCTCTTTATTTTCTCATAGAAATGCGTTTTGAATTTATTTAGAAAAAAAAATCGATAGTGAACAGAACCGCATTTTACATCAAATGGAAAAAAATATTTTAAGGAATATCCATAATTTCCTTAAAATTTCCTAACAAAATTTTAACTAAACTCAATTTTAGAAAAATTCCAGCAGCATAGGTTAACTATCTATTTTTTATGAATCTCTTTACCAATTGTTATAAAAACTGTCTTTAAAAAGATTCTCTTTTTTTAACATTCATTTCTACTTTAAATCATTGCTTTTTGTTCAACTTGCACTCATAATACTCACTGACATCTTAAAACATTTTCCATTTTTACAAGAAATCTCTCAACTCCTCTTACGAAATGGATGCAATTACATCACGAACTTTCTAGAAATCTCCACAGCTCTAAATTTGTGTAAAAAGCACTTAATGTTCCGAAACTGTGCTTGAAGACCCGAGAAACATAAGATGTGTCACAAGCGCATGCGCAATGTCTATTCTCTAAGAGCTTTTTCCAATTTTATAGTTTTATTGGAAAAATAAATGAATACTTTTAAGATTTAAATATACATAGAAAGTGGTACATACTTTAGTCCAGAAATATCTGTATCATTTCCTAAATACATTCATAGAGTAATATGCATTTTCGTTAAGAAAAAATACATAACGGATGCAAAATTGCATGCTATCTGAGAACTTTTAATCACAAGATAGTAAGGTAGCTTATTTTAAGCTTTTATTCGTAAATAAAAGCAGTATATTAATCCAAAGACGTAATTAAATAAGTAATTTCCTAAAACTTAATACGAGAGAGATAACGTGCTTATGGCACTTAATTTACAAAGACTAACTGACCAGGAAATTGAAAGATTTATTTCTTTATTTGTTTTTGCATTAACTGTATCTGTATCGGAATAGTGCTAAATCAGGAGATAGAGCACTCACCTCTTTATAAAATGATCCAAATTCGTATACCAGCGTGGGCTGGTTGATTCGAATTCAACTCCCTGCTTGCTCCAACCACAATGCCTTCATAAAATATCCTCAGTGATTGACGGATCATGAACTAGAATACCCTTGCCGTCGAGCTAACCGTGTGAGGCTTTCGTTTTTTAATCTTCATGTGACGCAAATACTGGTTTAAACCATTAACAAGTCTTCCGCGAATGTGATTTTGTCTCAATCCTGATCCAGGAGTTCCCTCGTCTTCTTGATTGGGTTCAAAATTACAGGACTACAAAGTTGAACGTTGATAGTCGTAAACTCAGAATTGGGTCGGTTGTTTGACGCCGGTTATAAAATAAAATTATATCTGTACACTATTTTTTTTTATGTTTGAATCAATTTTTATGTGACTATATTAATTTTAGTGTCGTGTCATTGTTTTCAAACACAACTAGGTTTGGTACAGTGACATGTGCTCAAACAAATCGCGGTGGTGTCGCATCTACAGTAGATCCAATACCCAAGGGTCGCAAACACACAAGCAGTGATTTTGTTCGAGTACAGTCATTCCACGTCAAGTGAAGGCTTAACCAAATGAGTTGTAATATATGATAAAACGTTTCCTTATCTTCATGCAGATGTTCTCTTGTGTTATTTATTCCTCACTGTTGTACCTACTAACAAAGAGAGGGCACGACTTAGCAAATTCGCTTTTGGATTAAATTTAGTATATACACTACTGGCCATTAAAATTGCTACACCAGGAAGAAATGCAAATAGCAGAATGATATTTATTGGGCACATACATTATAGTTGGAAGAACAGGTGAATAAAGTTTCAAGATATTTGGATATATAGATCCTGAGAAATCAGTACTCAGAGCAGTACTACTTATTTAGAAGTGGTTCATTCTTTAAAACACTAATGTTATTAGGAAAAAATATGAGACTATCATTCCAGTAACAGAAACCTTCATAATAATTTTCGAAACCACCAAATTTATCTACAGAGCATGCGGTAGACTATTTGTATTCAAATACCGTTATTAAAAGATGAGAATTTGAATATAACAAAATATGACAATACATAACAATAAAAATGTACAATAATAATATTATATATTTTATAAAGACATTACATGGGATATTCAGGCATTCTACTAATGATGAATGTTTTTTAAGTCGAGTAAGAAAATAAGGTCACAATAAGACTATTATTAAGAAGTGGTTCATTCTTTAAAACACTAATGTTATTAGGAAAAAATAATGAGACTGTCATTGCAGTAACAGAAACCTTCGTAATAAGCTTCAAAAGCACCAAATTTATCTGCAGAGCATGCGGTAGACTATTTGTATTCAAATACCGTTATTAAAAGATGAGAATTTGAATATAACAAAATATGACAATACATAACAATAAAATGTACAATAATAATATTATATATTTTATAAAGACATTTCATGGGATATTCAGGCATTCTACTAATGATGAATGTTTTTTAAGTCGAGTAAGAAAATAAGGTCACGATAAGACTATTATTTAGAAGTGGTTCATTCTTTAAAACACTAATGTTATTAGGAAAAAATATGAGACTATCATTCCAGTAACAGAAACCTTCATAATAATCTTCGAAACCACCAAATTTATCTACAGAGCATGCGGTAGACTATTTGTATTCAAATACCGTTATTAAAAGATGAGAATTTGAATATAACAAAATATGACAATACATAACAATAAAATGTACAATAATAATATTATATATTTTATAAAGACATTTCATGGGATATTCAGACATTCTACTAATGATGAATGTTTTTTAAGTCGAGTAAGAAAATAAGGTCACAATAAGACTATTATTTAGAAGTGGTTCATTCTTTAAAACACTAATGTTATTAGGAAAAAATAATGAGATTGTCATTGCAGTAACAGACTTCGTAATAAGCTTCTAAAGCACCAAATTTATCTGCAGAGCATGCGGTAGACTATTTGTATTCAAATACCGTTATTAAAAGCTAAGAAATTCAAATATTACAAAACATGACAAAAAATAAGTAATCTACTAGATTATAAGCACTGGAAATTAATCGAAAATTTTTTCGTTTGAAAATAACTGTAAAAAAAAAGAAAATTTCTGAAGTAGTATATTTAAAATTAAAAATATCTTCGATTTCAATTATTTCTAGCTTATTGAAAAAAAAAGTTAAAAGTGTACTTAAAATCGGGTAAACAATGCATTTTCGCATCGTATCGTACTTTGCTATCGTCAATTTGAGACCCACTGTTGCACTAAAGAGGAAAATATAGATCATGCGGCAAATAAATGGGTCGCAAAACTAAAATTGTATTATTGCGCGTTTCCCACATTTATAAATTGTGTGTGCGAAATAATATTAAAAAAAATTTCAGATTTCGAGAACAGTGTGAAAATCCATGTAAAACCGGTATTATATAGAATATCTAGGCACCTAACAGACATTCTGATGTATTGTATATTTTATATTTTACCATTATATGCATTTGGCAGTATATAAAAAGCGTAGACAACATATGAAATGTTTAATCGTTTCATACTTACTCGGTTAGTTTTCGGCATTGTTTAATTTTTCTATATAATGCCTAATTTCTCTAAAGCCAATAGGAAGTGCATAATTTTTTCTATAAAATGCCTAGTTTTTATCTGAAAGAATAGTTTTTCAATAGAATGCCTGATTTCAAGTTTTATCTGTAACATGAATTACATATAATTTATCATAAATATTCATTTCCTCAAAAATAAATGTATTCATAATTTCTTTTTTTTTTTCGATGCCTATTTCCAGTTTCAGAAGAAAAACATATTTGTAGAAACATTTATGCATAAAAATACAGGCCATTATTAGTGCCAGCTAAATTACATCTTTCTCATAATTTATGGTTGCACAAATTTCAACGGAAGAAAAAATATATTCTTCATATTTCCATATTGAACCACTCATAAATCGCTCTTATCTTGCTACAAAACCATTAAAAATATTGGTTTTGCTGCGGTATAATTTCTTTTCCGGTTACAGATTTTGAATTTCCACACGAATGCTCGATATTTTGAAAGAAAAATGAAATATTCTTCTCTTAGCACTATTTTGAGCCTAGAGTTCAGCTGACATCCATCCACCAAAGTAAATCGCTTTTCAGGAAAAGCTAGATGAAGAAAATAAAAAAACAGTATCTCTCATTACTTAAAGCTCTCAGAATGATTAAAAATAAAAAATGGAAGGTCCACGCAACCATGGAACTGATGCCACCTCGAATGCTGTTGAAAAATAATGATCGTCTGCCAAGCTTGCCTTCTTTTTATTCTTTTTACAATATCGTTTGGGAAAAAAACTGAGGTAAAAGAAAGCCAGCCTCAAAAATCTGGATAGAATTAGTTTCATATTAATTTAAAATTATGTTTATATAACGATGTAATATCATGAAAAATATTTTACTTTTTTTTATTGTTCAAATTTATTAACGAAAGAACTTTTTTCAGGTAAGGAAAATAATCATTTTTCTAATATAGCAAAACAAAATACAAACCTGTTTCGTAAATAATAAATAAAATCTTACGTTCAATGCGCTAATTCTCTCTGAATTAAGACTGTGCTCTCACCTTTTGTTAAAGTATATTATATAGTTTTTGTTAAAATATATGTAACATAAAAAGCTTCAATTAATCTTTTTATGTAATTCCTTTTCTGTAAATCTTTTTTTTTTAAATTATCATTTTAAACGAAACGCTCATTCTCACAATTTAAGATTCACATCCTGCCTTTTAATCTATTTTTAGTTCCAGTATGCATTAATTAATATTTTAACGTTTTTCTCACTAACTAAGCGTGAGAAAGATAAGTTTCACTCGACCTATTTAATAGACCAATTATAATTATTAAGATTTCCCTAAAACGAAACATTTTAAGGATTTACACAGCAAGATTTTCTCTAACTTCTATTGTGTCTCTTAGATATTCATTTGCAAACTTATGATAGGAAAATAAAATTAATTTTCTCATTTTAAAATCATGTGCCTGTTTGTCCTGCTCACACGACTGCCACCCTTATATACATATAATAATTTACACTTATATTTTCATTATTCTAAGGAATTTCTAAATACTTCTATTTCTTTCTCTCTTCTATAAGAACAATGAGAAATAAAATTTAAAACAGTTTATGAACTAATACAATTGAATATCTGAAACCGTTATAATACCATTTTGTAGTTAAACAAAACCATTATTTTAGTTGACTACAAAAACAATTTACATTCAAAAGTTTTTTTATTTTTATTCAAAGTTATCCAGTAAAGAAATGTCACATTTAATGGCTGTTTGCTTATAACATTCTGTTATTTTTTACACTTCAAAGAATTATATTTTATAAAATAAGTCTTACGAGAACACTGCTGTTTTGGTCACCAACTGCTGTTTTGGTCACCAACTTCTACTTACAGCTAATATTTTAGTCATGGGTAATTCAGGAATGAATAATGACCACAGTCTTTAAGTTGAGAAATTCTACTAGAATTCCATTTAAAGATATTTAATTTTATCTCTGCCGTAACACATTCGAACCATATGGGATTTCTCTAACAAACATCCCACTCTATAGTTTTGGTTTGAAATCAGTTCGGAAGACAATTAAACTCTGTTTGTCTAAGATAGGTACTCTGCCAGACATTCGTCTGGAGCTGTGGCGGTGACTATGGTAACGAGGAATGATTATTTCAAGTGCGGGTCCCTCTTTAGGACTGGTTTCGGCAAGAGAAAAGGAGACCTCTTCATCGAAGCTATTCTCCCTAAAATGACCTCTTCTTGTTTCCATAGCACCAGACTGCCGCAGACTTAGTGTCGGTCAGAGTACCTATCTTAGACAAACAGTACAGAATCGAGCAGGGAACCAAACTCGTCTTCCTTCTAAACATCGTTTTAAACTCGTCGTTCTAAACATTGTGTTAAAAAAATCATGAACGCCTTGCAAGGTTAGCTTTACAGTTGGTGAAACCCAATATCCATCAACCCCTAGGAATATTTTTCGTCAAAGCTTTGATCATCAAGATTCGAACCTGCATCGTTTCATGTAAAACAAATGCTATATAATTAGAAAAATCTCAGCGTTTTTTTTTTTTTATTTTTTTAAAGCAAAATTAGCGTTTTACCATTTTAATATATCTTAAATGAATCCGTAATTTATCAGAATTATTTATTTTTATATCGCAATTATTTATTTTACAAATTCTAATTCAAAGAGTTTTCCAGATCCTGGTAATTGTATCCATTTTTTAATATTTTATGACGTCTGGAACACTAACTTCTTGAAACTTTTAAGATTTTTTAGGAAACATAAGATTTTTTTTAAAAGAAACTTCTTATTCTTTTTTAAATCATTGAAAATCGTCGTCTTATCTCAATTAGTTTCCAAGATAGGATTTAGTTTAATTTTTTACGCTTATTTCAGAATCGATGTATATCAAATATTATGAAACGCAACTAGAAGATATTTCTATAATGTATATTTCAGATATTTTACTTATTTGAATTCAGAAATTGGTATTTTTTGATGTATTTTTTGACTTTGATGAAAACTAAAGCTAAAAAAATACATACAATTTAAAAGAAAATTCTTAGTACAGTCAAACCCCGCTATAATGAACCTTCAAGGGACCGAAATTTCAGTTCACTATTACCGGGACTTCACTATATCCGTTTCGCAAACAATTTGAACTAATAGTTCCTAACTCCCCCTTTTTATTCTTCTTCTTCTCATTGGCACGACAGCCCAGGATGGGCCTTGGCCTTCTCAACAAGCCTATGCCAAGACATTCTTCCCTTAGCCAAGTTTTTCCAGTTTATTATCTTTAAAGCCTGTAGGTCCTTTTCAAGGCAGTCTAAAAATATTAGGTTTTGCCGTCCTCTTTCTCTTGTACCAGTTTCCCCTTTTTATTACACATTATTTATATCAATGACCGATAAAATAAATTAATAATCTTTAGCTGATGAGCAATCCTCAACATCAGATATGGAAACTCTTCCCAACTCTTGGAAAATTTTTCCTAAATTTATATTATTCCGCTTTTTAGACCTGTCCAATCAGTCATTTGAGCACATAAAAGTAGTCTCACCAAATCGCTTAGCAATTTCATCAGTTTTGACTTGAGGCATTTATCCGAAGATTGCGACTTCTTTGAATGCTGAACCAATTCAATAATACTATTAAATAATGAAGCAAACAAGAAAAAAGTGCTTATTCCTTCATACCATGCCATAGATGGTTAGAAAAATCGTATATGTATTTATTTTAAAATAGAAATTTCAAATTAATTACAAGAAAATGAAGAAAATAGATCAGTCGAAGACTGAAAAAAGTTCATAATAACCAACTTCCTCTCTTTTGTTTGTTCACTATATCCACAAAAATTAACCTTATTCGTGTGTAGCAGATTACGGGAGAGAACATTTCATTCACATTATCCGGGAATTCACTATAAACCGCGTTCACTATAGCGGGGTTTGACTGTATTAATCGTGAACTGAAATCTTGCGACAAATTAAAATGGCAACATTTTTATTCAAAATAAATCAGAATCTGTTAATATAAATTTATAAAATTTTCGTTTGACGAAAGAGCAAGAATTTCTAAAAGTTTTCAAATTTTAGCAAGTATCAAAATGTTTCACAAAATTTATGGATGAATTTTAAATGTATATCAAATGCTACAAAAGCACAAAAAAACGCGCATTTAAAAAAGCTTTTAGAAGTATGCACCATTAAATGAAGACATCAATTTTTCTTTCTTCCTCTTTCTTTCTCTGCGATTTACAATTTGCAAAATAATTTTTGTCATACTTGGCAACATAAGGCTGGTTCGGTAATTAGGTATAGGTTTCAATGTTCTACAAAAACAAATCGATAGCATAACACTTCGCGATCAAACAAATATTTCTTATAAAATGCAGTTTCATCTTAAAATTTAAAAATATAATTCGATCCTCTTTCAAAAAGAGCACATAATATGTTATTTTATGTAATTAAAAAAACAATTCAAAATAAATTAAAATTATTCAAATATCTATCAAGCATTTACTATCATTAAAACAGGGCATGAAGAAAAATATTAAAGCACCTTAGGTTCATTTTACCTTAATGGTAATTAAAAGGACATTAAAAACACACTTGCTCTTTAATTACTTTAAATGTTTATTCTTACAGCTGGTGTAATGTGTATTTTTTTATTTGCGGAAATTAGAAAATAGTAGTAAATCATTAAGAATTAGTATTCTATATACCCATATAATTAAAGTTTTAGAAAAAGAAAAAAAAAGATATCCTTAACGTGCCATTTTTTTCTATTTTTCTCATATTTAAAGATTGTTTAAAAAATACTTATTTTGTGCAATAAGACATGTAAAAAAGTTAATTTAAAGGATTTTTCTTATGAAGTCTTGTAAAATATTTTAAATTAAACTATGAATATTTTTATTCAAAATAAATCGCACTTAATTGATATTTAAGTGAAATATTTTCCTAAAAAATTTTAAATAAATTTTTTGTGATTTTAAGTTTAAGAAAAGGTTTTTTTTTTCTTTTAATATTTTGAAATAATTTTATAAGATGAGGCACTTAATTTGTTTCGACATATTTTTTGTATCAATTTCATTTGTAGCTCAATTTTGCATCGATAATTATTTAGAAACAAAAATAATTAACTCACAAAAATTCGGTTGAACGATGAATCGTAACATTTGTACAAATTGTACAACCGTCACACTATTGTACAAATTCGCTGCAACTTTAATAAGGTGTTAAGTTAAACCATATTTTAATTCTGGTTATACTCTACTGACATATAATAAAATGTAAGGTGTTCTTGAGCTAGATAATATGTGCCAAACTGGCACCGCATATAAATTATATTGCTTCTTTAAACAATATTATGACTTAACGTAGCACAAAGCTTTTATCAGTTTAGTTCATCTTCTAAATCTTTCTAACTATATAGTTGCTGCTCTAAACACTCATAGATAACGAAGTTATTATGCATAACGTATCTACATGATTTAAGACGCTCGTACGCAAGTAAATAGACAGGTGAACTATTTATTTGAAGACCTGGAACCAGCGGCGACTACTATATAAATCTTTCTAACTCACCCTGGCTCTGATACATCCTTTTCTATGGTCATCAGAGCATCTGGCTATGGACACGGAAGTTCTTGTTTCAATTCTCCAGTGCCTTAATGGCATTCATCACACTCTTTTACACTTTTTCCCTCTGTAGACTGGACTTAAGGACACGTTTCCCGTTAGATCACCGAAGTCAAGCATCACTGATTGTGGTCAGTGAGCGGGTGGGTGACCACTTTGATCAGCCTGGAACAAGATCAAGAATGCATGGTATCTGACATCGTTAAAATGTTCTATCGTCACAGGTCGTCGCTCACAGATCGTTGGGCTACCAAAACGGATGAGCCATCCCTTCTGAAGAGGATGAGAACTGTGATTAATGCCTTCGCATCATCCAAACGGATGCTTTCAAGACCGTCACTAATGGTCCATTGTGCATCTCTGGAGCTATGAAAATAAAGCACTACTACTGCTACCTCCACACCATTAGAAATTAAGGAATATATTGGGCCCTAATTTCGTTAAACATGGTGCGACTATGAACCGTACTATTTCACTAATTAATTATTACTAAAACCTAATTATGCATTGTTACGTTTCATATTGAAACGAAAAAGGCTTTAATTTAACACCTTATTAGAGTTGTAAGAAATATATAAAATATTATGGTTTAAAATCTATATATATATTTCTCTTATGCGGCGACAAAAAAAAAGCCTCATTACAACTCCCCGAATGGCAACGTTTGAAAATCGACCAATGATTGCATTTAAAAATGTCACATGCCTAATCTAGCTGAGGTGGCTCAACATATAGCGCTTTTAAAAACGGAAACAATAACCAGAGTGAGCATTATCTGGTTGTTCAATTCAGCTGCGGAAATCTCATACTATTAAGCTAGGCAGAAGTGAGTAGTAGATCTCTATTTTAGTATTTTATCGAAAACGCTTTTTTTCACGAATTTATATATATAATTCTCTTACGTGGCTCCCAAATTTTGGCTGAAGTACTTTGTACAACTAAATAAGATTCTTTTCACAACACTTAAATATTTACTTTATTTTCTTCATTTATAGAGAAAACAGTCGGCAAAGAATTCTGTTATGTTAAAAAACATTTCGCTAAAAAAAGAAAGAATTCTAAAAGAAATAAAAATAAACAACTTAAAAAATAAAAATGCTGTTGCCAGCCATAGAATTTATTGAAAGTTAACTTAGCAACATTAATCAAAATGACATAGAAGCGCAACTAGATCAAAATTATGATACCTGAGCTCTTGACGTAACAAATCCTTAAGTGTTGTATCGCCAAATGCCCAAATTAACAATTGCAATTTCAAATTAATATTGAAATGTGCAGGTTTAGAATTTTCTACAGTGAAAAGTTTTCGGAACTTCAGTATTCAAAAAAGTATACAAACGCTAGACGTTAAAAACGTATCCAATGAGCGAGCAAAGCGATCATTGGATTGCGAAGCAATCCGAAATGAACTGCGAAAGCAGTTCCGGGGGTTGGCGAGCGCCAGCGAGCAGGGGGCGAAGCCTCCTAGCACCTATAAATTAAACAGATTTTTTTTAGTACAACGTGCAATTTACGAACTAAAAAAAATATACTTTCTTTAAAACAAATTAAAATTAACAACTTTTAAAATTGAAAAATTACTTGTAAAACATTCAACATAATCATTTAAAACATCAGAATCAACTTTAGAAAACTATATGAACAAAATTCATAGACTAATTCTATGAGTAAGAAGATTATCCTAAAGACAAACATTAAAGCTTTCATTTCCTCAGTTCGGAATACATTAAAATTCACGGTAAGCTAAAGAAGCAGAAAATTATCTCCCTGTGGTAATGTTAACAGAAGATTTAATTCATATTTTATAAGGCTAAGATGTGAATTCATAATCGTGTACTGGAGCATCTCGGGTGTAGCTATAGATTCTAAGAATGTAAATATACGGTTAGAACCAAGGGTGATTGATTAATACACTAAAGGGTATAGGAGTGTCTAGTGGAAATGGCTAGAAGCAGAATTCTTGACCGATAACCCAATAGGAGATCGATAAACTTAACGCTTTTGCTTCCAAGGAGTCGTATACGCTGGGAACATTCGATAATGTAGTTGCTATCTCAAAACATAGGCTTAGTTGCATAGATTTTTTCTGGTGTCTGATACTTGCTGTAGAATGTATCGAATAGATTACACCAACGTGTTGCTTTCTTTTCTCTACACTTAGAACCTTTTGTTACTTTTTTTATCATGATTTTAGCTCGAAAAATTCTGGCAAAAAAAAAATTTCTTTTTATTCAATTAATAATTGTTTACACATATTAGTGGCACTAAATAATAATCTAAAAATTATGCTATTATTTGAAAACAATCATAAATGTAAATATGTATAGTGCATAAAATATATAACTATTGTCTATATTTTTACACTCACGGGAAAATATCGGCATTTCGAACCATAAAATACACTGAAAAAAATTTCAGATCAAATTCTGGGTCCTTGAATGCCAAATCCAAAAAAAAAAATACAGTAAAATCCATTTTTACCATAAAATTTTAAATCGTAATTTTTTACAATAATATTTTTAATTACAGTGATTCTGTGATTTTACATATTACTTTATATAAAATTTACAATTTTAAATAAAAATTAATTTTAAATTTTAATTAAAATTGAAATTTTTGAAAAGTAAAATCTTCCGGTAAAATTTGATTTGTCAGTAAAAAGTAATGGCACCTTAAGTGCCAGTGCTTTTAAATGTAATTTGATGAGGAATTTTTTACAGTGTAGTGCAAATTTACTGAAATTTTTATAATGTTTTATATAAAGACATATGTTTCAATTAAAATTGAGCCATTATTTCGTTTAATAAAGGATAATCAGGGTATACTTGATTACCATACGTTTCAATTCAAATTGAACAATAACATCGATTATTCAAGCATTAGAAGAATTAAATTGCAGATTAAAATACTTCAGTTCGGTACGATATTAAGGTTGCATTAATTACTCATTATAAGATATAAAAATTATTACTTTTAAAATCTTTCTCGGGTTTAATTCGGTTTTGGAAAAATGGACTAAAATAGACATTGTACGATAAAATAATCGTTATAAAATTTGATTTTAAATCTTCTATGAATTTTTTTTTTTTTGGCTTTTCAGACATACCTTTATAAATAGTTAGAACTCTGCACTTATCGGCAGAAAGTATTATAAATAATAAAATATTTCAGAAGTAATGAACACTCATACATTTATGCATTCAGCAGATTTTTGAAGATGAAGTTTTGGGAGGAAGGATAAGAGGAAAATTTAGTCCCCATCCCTTTTTTGGAGGGAATAAAAAGCATATTATTGTACCTATTCAACATAAAAGCACCTAAGAGTATTAAATTTTTAAAATTCTAATAAACTTCTTTTACTTTCTTCCATATAAAATGAAATATTAGCTTTTCTGCATCCTTGCAATTTCATTTTCACAATTTATATTTTTAACGTTCGAAGTATCTCTCCATTTTATAAATGAAGTGTAGCACAAGTGAAATTTTAATGCATTAGAGTAAAAACATTGATCCATTATCAGCAATAGTTAGAGAAATTTTGCAGGAACGTTAGAACGGTTTTTAATATTTTTATGTTCTCTTAATTAAATACGTTTAAGAAATGTAAATACAATGCATGAAAAGTGGTTCCAAAACAGATATAACGAATATTCATGGGAGTAAGTATAAGTAAGTTCATAAATAGTCGTTATATATTCATGAAGTAAATACTTACTTCATGGATATATAACGACGATTCATGAAGTAAGTTTAAGTTCATTCCTCAAATCATGGAATAGGTTTTGAGGAACTTAGAAATTTTTAAGCAGAGTAACAAATATTTAGGAAACATTTTGTTTTAATAAAGAAAACTTTTTTTTAGTTTCACTCACAGTTTTCCACAAAAAAAATTATATATTATTCATTTGAGTTTCCGATAACTTTTAACACTAGAAAACTAGAAAAACATTAGCGAATAAAATCATGTCGCCCCTTTATGATAAATACAAAAAACTTTTAGATGTCTGTTATAAAAATTGACGGTAATGATATATTAACTTTTTTTTTGGGAAAACTGTGTGTAAAATTAAGTAAAGTTTTCTTTATTAAAACAAAATGTTTCATAAATATTTGTTAATTTACTGAAAAATCAATGTATAAATGTATGTTAACAATTTTGTTCTTATTTTAATAGCAATAATTTAAAAAAAATTCTGCATAAGTAAGCAAACAAACTTTTAACTAATTGAAAATAATGCGTGAATTTTAAAAGCTATAATTTTAGTACATAATTGTTTATAAATTTAAAGCTGTTCATAAACTAAAAACAAAATTATTTTTACTTTTAGAATAAAATTTTTGATATATTGAGAATATAACTGTTAATAACTTG
This sequence comes from Parasteatoda lunata, assembly GCA_949128135.1. NCBI lineage: Eukaryota > Metazoa > Arthropoda > Arachnida > Araneae > Theridiidae > Parasteatoda > Parasteatoda lunata. The sequence continues at coordinate 64,868,319 of OX421977.1, read as the reverse complement.
TAATTATATATTTTCATAAGCAAAGTAAAGATACGCTTCTATTAAGGTCATTAAAAATTTATTCTTTTTTAAATAAGTAAAATTTAATAAATTAGACTTTGCGCTTATTATATAGCATTATATAACATTACATTATCTATATAATAAACAAGAAATTTTTCTAATCTATGCAATTTTTTTTTCATTTCAACTCATGTTCATTTAGTTTCGTTTAATTTCCTGTCATTCCATTCTGTTTCGCTTTCTTTCATTTCATTTTATTTTCTTTTATTAGCATCTCTGCTCAATTGGATTCATGTCAAAAACTATAATCATGGTGACTTTGTCATTCTAGAGCAGATTCAGTAGATTGAGATGTGAAATAAAAGTAAAACCGAATTTTCAAAGAGCGAAGCAAACCATTCCGAAACTATATATATATATATATATATATATATATATATATATATATATATATTACATTGATTTAAACGTATTATAATAAAATCAAGTGAAAAAACATTTTCCCGAAATAAATAAAATAGTTTTTATCATACTGATGCGTATATCTTTTCTTTTTTTTTCATCTCTAGCCCAAGCAATTTTTTTTACATATGCACCCTTTTCTGTTTTTTCTTACTGATTGAACGTATTTATTGGGGTAGCAGAAAAAAAAGTTTATTGTTCTAATGCTATACAAAAACCACATTATTTTAATGCTAAAACCACCATTAACGCAATTATCTATTCTCTTATCATGTTACTCATATTAATCATTGTCAATGTCAAGAAATGAAACTTATTCTACATCTATCCCTTTTTTTCTAGGCATTCTTTAATATATAATGTTGGTAATAAATTTAATAAGAATATTTTACGCGTATTACCGGCAATTTAAGGAATTTCAACAGTGTCTACAGTGCCTATGCATTGTATACATTGCTTGGCCTTTTTGAGAGAAAGTATGAAATTTAAGAATTATTATAAACTTTAAAATGGCATTAAATTTCAACTATTATATAACATTATTTAACATTATATAACATTACATTATCTATATGTAAACTAGAAATTTTCTAATCTGTGCACTTTTTTCTCATTTTATCTCATCTTTAGTTTCGTTTAATTTCATCCTATTTCGTTTCCTTTCTCTTTCTTTAATTTAATTTTATTTTTTAGCCCCTCTGCTTAATTGGATTCTTGTCAAAAACTATAAACATCGTGACTTTGTCATTCCGAAGCAGACTCAGAAGATAGGGATATGAAATCATGGTAAAACCAAATTTTTTATGAGCTTACCAAACCATTCCGAAACAAATTTTTTTACATTGATTGATGGATGACGTTTTCTACACCAGGGTGCGCTACAAGCTCTTTATTGCCTCAACTTCCGGGTTACTCTTTCCTGTGTATTTTGAAGCTATTTGGATCACAACATGATCATTGTTTGAGACACTCTTGAGTAGTATTTCTTATATACGTGTATTTGTTACCTTATTTATTATTTGTATTTAAAAAAGAATCGTTATAAGAATCTTCATTTATAGACCTGTCATTTCAAAACGTAATAATCGTCATTTGAAAAAACGAATCGTTTTAAAACACTTCTTACCTTGTCAACAATATATCAAATTCGAAGTTTGAATCTGAATGATAATTTGTAAAATGAACTTAATCTCGTTGCTAAACAATATGCTAACACTAGCGTATGAGGGGGGACTGCTAGCAACAAGAATAGTAATAAACATATGTAAAACGAGGCCAAATCGGGACTGGCAAAAAAAGCGAGTTCTTTCTGAACCTAGCAACCATGTCACCTTTTTTAACACTATATCTATAAATAACTAAAACAAATTTTCACTTCAAACTCACCAGAATTACTTAACATCATTAATATCTTATGAAATCCAGCATATTTGAACTCGGAAATTATATAATCTATTTCTTTTATTAAAAACAAAATTATCTGTTTAAATATTTCGCCTCGCAGAATAAGGATTTGAACCCAAAGGATTTTTTTTTTACTTATGAACCTTTTTCTGTTTTATTTCTTCCTGATTGAACGTATTCATTGGGATTGCAAGAAAAACGTTTGCTGTTCTAATGCTATACATTATTTTAATACTAGCATCACCACTAACGCAAATATCTATTCTCCTGTCATGTTGCTCATATTAATCATCGTCAATGTCAAGAAATGAAACTTATTCTACATGTATCCCTCATTTCTTTCTCGGTGTTCTTTAACATCTAATTTTAGTAATACATTTAATATGAATGTTTTAAGCATTTTACCGGCAATTAAGGAAATTTCAACTGTGTCTACAGTGTCTATGCATTGTATACATTGCCTGGCCTTTTTGAGAGAAAGTATGAAATATCAGATTTATTATGTAGTTTATAATGGCATTTAATAGAAAGATATTCTTTATACGAAATATAAAATAGGAAAATTGTCTGTGGAGAAAAAATTCTGGTAAAATTACCGTACTGTATGGTAAGGCCATTTCGGGAATAAAACATAAATTTGGTGATAAAAACCAAAATTTACGGCATTCAAACCTTATATTACTAATTTTTCCGTTCATATAATAACCAGAAAACTAATTTTTGAAAATTATAATACTTCATACCACATAGTTAATAAAACTGCAAAACTAAAAAATGAATTTTACCGAATAAATATTTTTTATGCAATCCTAAAAGATATCATGATAAAATTACCAATTATACGAAATTTTATACAGATTATAAAATTATATTTTATTATTTATGTTATCAAAATTACCAAATTGGTAAAAATAACCGAGCTTTTTGGTGTTCCCATAGAACGAGAAACACGGTAAATTTTACCTTATTCAGGCAGTTGCTTTTGTTCTCAGTGTGGAGAAAGAAACAGCACAGTAATTTTTTATGACATTCTGTTTTTGAAAATGTATTACTGATTTAATAACCAAAGTAAGATAAACTTTCTTTATTCAATAAATCAATTTTTTTTCTAAAACAAATTTCTCTTTAACTGGTTTATTTGGCTATATCGAAATAGGAAATCATCAGTGTAAAAATACCGATCAGTTGACTTCGCAATTGTAACAGATTATTATCCCAGTTAATCTAGTTATCATTAATAATGCATGGCGAGTAATAAAAATTTCTGCTTTTCTTTTCAAACAAATGAACAAAATAAAAGAAATATGAACTTATTTGTTGCTCCAAAATATTAACTCTAATGAATAATAACATTATCAACTTCATACGCTGAGAAAAAAAGTATGATGAAAACTTTCAATATGTGTTGAAATTTATGGTACTTATGGCCTTGAGGGAACACCAAAAAGCTCTGGTTTTTACCGAAGCATTTTTGTAATGGTTTTGGTAAAATTAACCATAAAATTAACCATTTTATAATTTGTGACAAAATTTGGTAATTTTATCATGATATTTTAGAGCATGGCACAAATACCTTTATTTGCTTAAATCTGCTTTTCAATTTTGTATTTCTAACGGTATGTTTGGTAACAAGAACTAATAAGAATTTTTAATAACTGTAACCACATGAACTTAAAAATTACGAAATGAATGGTTTAAATTCCATATGTTATGGTTTTATTATCAAAATTATAATTTTTTTTCTTTATTATCAGAAATTTTATTACCATACAGTACGGTAACTTTACCAGGATTTTTTTCACCGCATCTTTATCGATCAGGGATTTAGATAGAATTGGATTTGGATAGAATGCTTAGGCAATGGGAGAAATGTTTAATCATTTTCTACTTAGCCAATCGATTTCGGACATTATACACAATGCCATATTTCCTACTTAACTTACAAGCATTTATATTCATTGAAAATATTTGAAATTATATTGTTATGTAAACCATTTATTAAAAAAATAGTTAATGATCTGAATTCCTAATTTCTTTGACTCAGTAATAAAATATCACGTCTCATTTTAATAGAAAAATAGATAATACAGTGCACAATAAGAAAGAAAAAGAGTAAAACTTGGAACTATAGAAAGTGTTAAGCAACATCTGGACATAATAAGCAGTTTTATCAGCTACAGAATTCTTACAAGAGTTTAACATATGTTTTTAAATTCAAAACTTGGTTAATTTAAAAATTCTGTTTGAGTTAAGTTTCTCAACTATATTTTGACTTTATACAGTGCATGATATTAAAAAAAGAAAGACAGAGAATAATACAAACGACAGATGCATATGTTTTTTCCCTTTCAGTTTTGTTGTTCCCAAAACTAGGATAACTCGATATTCTTTAAACTATACAAATGAGATTTTGAAATGCATGTTGACTTAAAACAGTGTATTAAATAAAAAAAAAGGATTAATACAAATGATAAATGTTAATTTTTCTTTCATCTGATTTAATACCACACAAATCAAAAAAAACATGCCTTGAAATCATGCACGTTTGCAGATAAAGCATTTCAAATAAAATAAAACATAAATATATATACATGAAATACATTTGTTCTTCAAATTTTAATCCTGATTCTTCTTTTTTTTTTCGTTGGATTTTCAATTATTTTTAACATTTGAAATGGGATCAAATTATTTTTTTAAAGTAAGAAAAAAAGTAATTAAACAGGAAATCATTAATCCCTTCATTAGAAAGTAAAACATTTTATTTGCATTTTTTTCTTTTTTAAAAACGGTAATTACTGAGCATAAATGTTTAATTTGTTTTTTACTGCAACGTTTAGGGCATATTAAAAGGAAATCAAATGTATGTCTCTGTGGCATTTAATTTCAAATCTCATTTTTTATATTGTTTTGAGAGGAAAAAAATAATTGCGTATACTCACGCTTTGAAACATAAAAATTAAAAGTGTTTGGTAAATTAATCATTAATTTTTTATTTTTTACTATTTTCTACTCTATTTTCAAATAGTATTAAGTTTACAATAAAAATAGTAACACGTAATAGTACACGTTATATTATATTTTAATACTTTTTAACAATTTAATTTTGTGAGTGGTTTAAAGTCTATAAATTCAACATAAATATAAAATAGGGATTTGCTTTTATAGTCTCTAAAATAAAATTAAATGTTAGAATCAGAAAACAAGTTTAACATGTTTTTATCAGATTTTCAAAAATTAGCTCATTTTTTTCACGCTCATTTTCAAAAATTAGCTGATTTTTTACTCTATTGCTAAATAGCATTTAGTTTTTTTAAAAAAAAACAATATCGTAGTATTCTATTTTAATTACTTTTAAATTACATTTAACGGTTCAATTTAATGGATAGTTTTTAAAATGTCTTCTTAAAGTCGTATATAAATATAAATTTGTAATATTTTTTTTTATGTTCCATAAATAAATTAACTGTTAAAATAAGGCAACAAATTTCATGTGTTCGTATCAGATTTTGTAAAATAAAAAAATAATAATAATAATAAATATCAATAAAATATTTATTTCTCGTATTTAGTGTTATGTGTTTCAATAACAAAAACTTACTATAAATTAAAAAGCAACTAAATTCTAAAAGAATAAATAGACATACGTAAAACAATTTTAGATTAATCTGCATGATGATTCTGTGCAATGGTTTTATTTTATTTTAATTAATAACCGACGTTGAACAATTAATTTTGAGTTTAAGACTACCAATGTTCAACTCCGTAACCTTGTAATTTTGAACCCAATATAGAAAACAAAGGAGCTCCTGGGTGAAGTATTAAGATCAATTTGCCTTCGCAGAGGACTTTTTGATAGAACTAACCCGCATTTGCGCTACATGGAGAGAAAAACCACAAAACTCTCTTACGGTTAGCCTGACGGCAAATCTAATCCGTGATCCGTTTACCACTGTGGATATTTTACATCAGCACTATAGTCGGTACGAGCCGAGTGCAGCCATCTATATGTAAACTAAACCATATCGACCCGCCATCCCTGGGGTTTAAGTCAGAGTCTCCTCATCAACAGGTCAGCGTTCTATCCCCTGAGCCACCATGACTCCAGTATAAACCTTATTGTTAGCAGGGCGGAAGAAGAGAAAATTGAAGACCATCCCATGACCGAAACTGACATCTCATCAATTGTCAACACCTCATTATAGACCGGCTAAAATGCTACTTTTATGTATCTAAAGTATATTTTCATTTTATATTTTCTAGGCATTATGGTTGAAATTCGTGTTCAGATACGCCCAGAAATAGCTATTTTATAGTAATTTAATGATTTAGGGACAAATTTCGCAAGCCCTCCAAATCAATAAATAACGATAATAATTATTTCTGAGCCTATCAGATTGCAAATTTTCGCAAAATTTACAAAAAGTAAGATCATTTATAAAAATAAAAGCATCTTATCTAATCAGCATGAACAGCCAGCCTAAACTGTGGTGACGCCTCTATCGACTTATCATGATATTAACGATCATGCCACACAATTCACAATTCGATGTGCTGAAAACTTTCAAAAACGTAACTCATCTTTTATTCAATTTATCTCTCTCAACAGAAGCTTATCATGGAGAGACTAAATGTCAATACGTCTGCTCAAACTATTCATTTAAGTTAACTCCGGTGATTCATTTACATTTCTAATTAAAACTCCAAATTCATTAAAAATCGCCCATTTTCTTCATTACTATTTCTATATAGTTATCCCGATGGTAATACCAACTTACACGAGAAATATGTTAAAAGTTTTGGAATATATGGACCCTTAATATCGTAACAATTTGTTTTGCTCTTAGTGTAATAGTAAGTTGAACCATATTAGCATGGAAGTTAAACCATATTAAGATGGATAATTTATACTATTGTTCAACTAGGAGGAAAATAAAGTTTTAGTTTAATACCTTATTAAGAGTTCTGCTGATTTGCATGCTTTTATGGCAAGAAATACCAATATTATGATTCAACATTAAACAGATTTTCTTAATGGTTCAAAACCCCATCCCTTATCTGAGCGCTGCAACTTAGACTTAACTGATATGTGGCGTTATTTTTTTTAACGTTTATTCAGTTTTTCTATCTATCTGCTATGCCTTAACGTAGTTCTAACCTGTCTAAAACATTTTTTTTTTCTTATATCTCCAGAGCAATTTGTGCTTGGATCCTGAAACTTCGACAGTGACTACAAGGAGTTACAGACACAGTTCCGGAAAAGCGTTTAAAATTTTCAATAAGTCAGTCAAGAGAGCTGTTTAAAAGTGGGAATTATTCGCATTGATTTAGCATTACCCATTGCTATAAATTAAACAACTAATTCTGTTATTGTTTTTTCTTTTAAATATTTAAAATATATTATCAGTGATTTCTATTATATCTCCAATTAAGGAAAAAAGGAGTTTTTTGCACATTTTTTTAAAATTTTATTTAAAAGAATAATAATATTTAGTGAGCAACGTAGATCGAATGTAAGGACTACGAAAGGAGAAAATGTTTAGAGAGTAGATAAGCAGATTTATTTGAACTTTTTTTCTCCAGCCATATGCGATACAAATATACATCTGATCTCAAATGGTTTCTATCTACTTTATATTCTAGAAACTTTACATATCTACTCTACTTTACATATCTTTACTACTTTACATATCTACTATATATTAATAAGAGAGTAGATAAGAAGATTTATTTGAACTTTTTTTTCCAGTCATATGCGATACAAATATACATCAGATCTCAAATGGTTTCTATCTACTTTATATTCTAGAAACTTTACATATCTACTCTACTTTACATATCTTTACTACTTTACATATCTACTATATATTAATAAGAGAGTAGATAAGAAGATTTATTTGAACTTTTTTTTCCAGTCATATGCGATACAAATATACATCTGATCTCAAATGGTTTCTATCTACTTTATATTCTAGAAACTTTACGTATCTACTCTACTTTACATATCTTTACTACTTTACATATCTACTATATATTAATAAGAGAGTAGATAAGAAGATTTATTTGAACTTTTTTTTCCAGTCATATGCGATACAAATATACATCTGATCTCAAATGGTTTCTATCTACTTTATATTCTAGAAACTTTACATATCTACTCTACTTTACATATCTTTACTACTTTACATATCTACTATATATTAATAAGAGAGTAGATAAGAAGATTTATTTGAACTTTTTTTTCCAGTCATATGCGATACAAACATACATCTGATCTCAAATGGTTTCTATCTACTTTATATTCTAGAAACTTTACATATCTACTCTACTTTACATATCTTTACTACTTTACATATCTACTATATATTAATAAGAGAGTAGATAAGAAGATTTATTTGAACTTTTTTTTCCAGTCATATGCGATACAAATATACATCTGATCTCAAATGGTTTCTATCTACTTTATATTCCAGAAACTTTACGTATCTACTCTACTTTACATATCTTTACTACTTTACATATCTACTATATATTAATAAGAGAGTAGATAAGAAGATTTATTTGAACTTTTTTTTCCAGTCATATGCGATACAAATATACATCTGATCTCAAATGGTTTCTATCTACTTTATATTCTAGAAACTTTACATATCTACTCTACTTTGCATATCTTTACTACTTTACATATCTACTATATATTAATAAGAGAGTAGATAAGCAGATTTATTTGAACTTTTTTTCTCCAGTCATATGCGATACAAATATACATCTGATCTCAAATGGTTTCTATCTACTTTATATTCTAGAAACTTTACATATCTACTCTACTTTACATATCTTTACTACTTTACATATCTACTATATATTAATAAGAGAGTAGATAAGAAGATTTATTTGAACTTTTTTTTCCAGTCATATGCGATACAAATATACATCTGATCTCAAACGGTTTCTATCTACTTTATATTCTAGAAACTTTACATATCTACTCTACTTTACATATCTTTACTACTTTACATATCTACTATATATTAATAAGAGAGTAGATAAGAAGATTTATTTGAACTTTTTTTTCCAATCATATGCGATACAAATATACATCTGATCTCAAATGGTTTCTATCTACTTTATATTCTAGAAACTTTACATATCTACTCTACTTTACATATCTTTACTACTTTACATATCTACTATATATTAATAAGAGAGTAGATAAGAAGATTTATTTGAACTTTTTTTCCAGTCATATGCGATACAAATATACATCTGATCTCAAATGGTTTCTATCTACTTTATATTTTAGAAACTTTACATATCTACTCTACTTTGCATATCTTTACTACTTTACATATCTACTATATATTAATAAGAGAGTAGATAAGAAGATTTATTTGAACTTTTTTTCTCCAGTCATATGCGATACAAATATACATCTGATCTCAAATGGTTTCTATCTACTTTATATTCTAGAAACTTTACATATCTACTCTACATATCTTTACTACTTTACATATCTACTATATATTAATAAGAGAGTAGATAAGAAGATTTATTTGAACTTTTTTGTCCAGTTATATGCGATACAAATATACATCTGATCTCAAATGGTTTCTATCTACTTTATATTCTAGAAACTTTACATATCTACTCTACTTTACATATCTTTACTACTTTACATATATACTATATATTAATAAGAGAGTAGATAAGAAGATTTATTTGACAATACAAATATATCTGATCTCAATAGGTTTCTATCTACTTTACATATCTATTCTATAAACTTTGCATATCTACTCTACTTTACATATCTTTATTTAGGACTTTACATATATAATTTACATATTTACTATATATTAATAAAATAGAAACTAAGCAGATTTTTTTAAACTTTTTTCTCCAGTTATATACAATACAAATATATCAGTTCTCAAATAGTTTCTATATACTTCCCATATCTACTTTATAAACTTTACATATCGACTCTATAAACTTTACTTATCTACTCTACTTTAGATATATTTATATATTACATCACGTATCTCATTTGCATATCTACTATATATTAATAAGAAAGTAGATAAGAAGATTTATACTAACTTTTTTTTCAAGTTATACACAATGCAAATACACCTGATCTCAAATCAAGGTTTACTCTCATTACTAAATTTACAAAAATTAAAAAATATTAGAAAAAATAGAGTTTAATTTTTTAAAAGATTTAACGAATACTAACACAAAAACATATGAAATAAAATAAGTTAAAAACTAAACCACCTATGTAATAAAACGTGTTTATACAAAACTAAAAATTTCAGATCAAATTAGTAAAAAAAAAAGCGTAATTTTTGGAAAAATAAAAAGCAACAATTTTCCTACGGTTTTGGATGAAAAAGTAGGAAATATAATATTTAGTTAAACTTATATATCGAGTTGACACAATCTCAGTTAATTTTCCAGATATTATGTTCATTTTATATAAATTTTATTTTAAATGCGTTGCCGGAATTTTTTATGAAATTTTCAACGAAGGCCGATGAAAAATCGGTGGTTTACTTGATGTTATTATTCCTATTCGAAAAGCACCGACTCTTCATCGGCTTTCTTTGAAACTTTTATCATAAAATCTTACAATATGTTTCAAAAGACCGTGATGGCTCAGAGGATAGAGTGTTCCTATTCGAAAAGCACCGACTCTTCATCGGCTTTCTTTGAAACTTTTATCATAAAATCTTACAATATGTTTCAAAAGACCGTGATGGCTCAGAGGATAGAGTGTTCCTATTCGAAAAGCACCGACTCTTCATCGGCTTTCTTTGAAACTTTTATCATAAAATCTTACAATATGTTTCAAAAGACCGTGATGGCTCAGAGGATAGAGTGTTCCTATTCGAAAAGCACCGACTCTTCATCGGCTTTCTTTGAAACTTTTATCATAAAATCTTACAATATGTTTCAAAAGACCGTGATGGCTCAGAGGATAGAGTGTTCCTATTCAAAAAGCACCGACTCTTCATCGGCTTTCTTTGAAACTTTTATCATAAAATCTTACAATATGTTTCAAAAGACCGTGATGGCTCAGAGGATAGAGTGTTCCTATTCGAAAAGCACCGACTCTTCATCGGCTTTCTTTGAAACTTTTATCATAAAATCTTACAATATGTTTCAAAAGACCGTGATGGCTCAGAGGATAGAGTGTTCCTATTCGAAAAGCACCGACTCTTCATCGGCTTTCTTTGAAACTTTTATCATAAAATCTTACAATATGTTTCAAAAGACCGTGATGGCTCAGAGGATAGAGTGTTCCTATTCGAAAAGAACCGACTCTTCATCGGCTTTCTTTGAAACTTTTATCATAAAATCTTACAATATGTTTCAAAAGACCGTGATGGCTCAGAGGATAGAGTGTTCCTATTCGAAAAGCACCGACTCTTCATCGGCTTTCTTTGAAACTTTTATCATAAAATCTTACAATATGTTTCAAAAGACCGTGATGGCTCAGAGGATAGAGTGTTCCTATTCGAAAAGCACCGACTCTTCATCGGCTTTCTTTGAAACTTTTATCATAAAATCTTACAATATGTTTCAAAAGACCGTGATGGCTCAGAGGATAGAGTGTTCCTATTCGAAAAGCACCGACTCTTCATCGGCTTTCTTTGAAACTTTTATCATAAAATCTTACAATATGTTTCAAAAGACCGTGATGGCTCAGAGGATAGAGTGTTCCTATTCGAAAAGCACCGACTCTTCATCGGCTTTCTTTGAAACTTTTATCATAAAATCTTACAATATGTTTCAAAAGACCGTGATGGCTCAGAGGATAGAGTGTTCGGGAACCGGGTTCGAATCGTAGCAATGGCTGGTCGATTCGAATTCCGCATCCGGCTTGCATCGACCACAGTGCTAAAGTAAAATATCCTCATTGGTAGACGGATCATTAGTTACAGTCCAATTGCCGTCAGGCTAATCATGGGAGATTTTCGGGGTTTTCCTTTCCATGTAACCCAAATGTAGGTTAGTTCCATCAAAAAGTCCTCCCCTGGGGGAAATTCTTCCAATACTTAATCCAATGGTTCCCTTGTCTTCTGGATGGAGTTCAAAACTACAAGGCTACGAAATTGAACAATAGTAATCGTAAATCAAAAATTGGGCCGGCTATTCAACGATGGTTATAAAATATTAAAAAAATATATATATTTCAAAATAAACTTCATCAAATGAATGCAATGTCTGTAAATTAACACTGTTATCAACTCGATTCATATAAATCACACCCAATATCACCCAATATTTTTTTTCTTTCCTACATTTTCGTACAGAACCAAAGAAAACTTTATTTTTTACGTTTTCCAAAATTATTTTACTACTAAATAGTTTTTAATGGCGGATTTCGATTCATTTTAGCTTACTGTTAATAAAATGAAATTTGTACAAATCATTAAGGATAATAAAAATTTAAATTTTTTTTTCTTGATTTGTAATATCTTAATGAATATAAAAACGAAAAAAGCAAAATAAATAAAAACAGGCAATGCAAATAATATTCCTCAAGATCTCTAATTTGTTTTCAACCTTAAAAACTATTTGTTGTAAAATTTAGTATAAACTTGAATTTGTAGCATAAATATTATTGTATGTAGTTTAATATAAGCTTAGCTGAAACTTAAAATTTAGTATTTTTTGTAATATTTTATTAAGTTACTGAAAGAGGTCACTTAACTTTTCCTGCGATTTAAGATTATCTGGGGATTTTTGATCTTCAAAAAAAAAACAAAAGACTTTTGATTGCGGCGAAATTCAAATTTTCGGTGAAATATTATATTCCACCAAAATTCAGTTATTCATCTGAGTTGATAATTTATCTCTTTCAGAAATAATGGCCAAAGTTTTCAGAAACTTTGCCAACTTCCATTAAGTTCCTTTGATTACTTTCGGATTTGGTAAGAACTCAGTGCAGTTTCGAAAGATAATTTGGTTCTCGAGACCCATGGAGAAAAGGGAAACCAATTTCTCTCATGAAAATATCTGAAGAAGCTTTAATTTCGATAGCTTTATTGATTTGTTTGAATTGATGTGAAAATATGCAATGGTCCACGTTCTTAAATCATAATTCTCTTCTTTAAATACTACTAATAAGAAAACACTAAATAAAGATTATTATTCTGGTCAAAAAAAGAACAAGTCGCAAAGTGAATATAATGCGATTTTTGCATTTTAATGTGAAATTAAAAGATTACATATTCATAAAAATTCTGTAAATAGGTGTCCATTGCTTCAAACCATAGATATTTCTTTTTCAAAGCTGTTGCTAAAATCCATGAGGAAAGAAAATAGAATTTCTTCCATGAAAATATCTGAAGGTGCTCAAATTTTGAAAGGTCCTAATTCAAAATTTCATTCGCTTCAAAAACATGCAAATATGAAATAAAATAATACAAATTATATATTTTATTACAAATATGATATAAATTATTTCATATTTGTATATTTTTGAAGCGAACCGAAGTTTTCAGTCAGGTAATATCTTGAAGCGACGTGACGTCAAACGCATATTCTGCATAAATTGTTCTTATTATTATTTATGAACTCTAAGTTTGTTTAATTTCCATAATAAACAGGCTACACCTGATCATTTGCCTTCCTGTATGGGGCTCGAGAAGAATTTTATCTTGGAGGGTCAGGTGATTTTCTGTCGGTGAATGGTCTTCTGGACTTGATCTAGCCTTGTTCTGTGCCAAGTGGAATAAGTAACAACAACAAGTTTGTTTTTACTTCAACTTTAATCCTTACATTTTGGAATTGCATTTTAATATTGCTCTATTACTTCTATCTTTACGTATTTGCATCTTAAATATTTGGTGCCGAATTTAAACTAAACGAGTTATGTATAAATTGGAAATAAATGTAAATAGTAATTGTTTAATGTGTTTATTTTTCAAACCATTCATTACGCTTCAATCTTACCGCTTCAGTTTCTTGGGATTATATATTTAATTTGGTATGTTAGTTTGAACTGATTTGAATATATGCACTAATTTCTCTAATCATAATTCTCTATAGTAATTATAATCCATAAGAAATCCTCTTGTGGTCAAGAGAAGGGCAAATAGGTGAACTTAATGTTATTTTTAAATTTCCTATGTGAAATTTAAACCTCGCGTATTTTTAGAAATTGTAGAAATAAGCGTTCAACCCTACAAACAGCGTTCATTGCTTTACTCATAGTGTATCATACACGCTAAAATTATTTTTTCAACGCAATTTAATCGTATATTTTGAAAGTGACGGACGCATTGATAAATATAAATGAAATTAATAAGAAACTATGTTTGTTTCATTCTGCTTAAGCAGCCATGAGTTATTTCTAAACTAGTTTCAAGATTTGTACAAACCTCTAATAGATGGCGCTGAAAATTGAGAAAAGCTTTAAAACAATAACCACTATTTTCAGTATCAACATGACGCAGACTAGTAATAAAATCAAAAAACGCTCGCACATATTATTAGCAATTAGAGGTTTTTTTTTTTTTTTTTTTTTTTTTTTTTTTTTTTTTAAGGTAACATTTTAGCTTATTACAAAATATTGGTTAATCGTTTTTTTTATAGTAGCGCTATCTACTTGCAAATTTCGTAACTATTTTAAGATTTTGGTTTAAAAAATTCGTTTCCTAAACAGGACACAGCAAACCGTACATTACTTCTTCTCTTTTCCGTTGATTGCTTTTTCTGATCATCGACCGTTTTGGGGACATCTAGTAGCTAAAGCAGTGATTCTCAACATTTTTTTTGTGGCGGCACACTTTTAACGATTTCGAAATTTGACGGCACACAATGAAAAAAATTAGTTTAAAAGCTGTTTGCTTACCTATAATACATCGTGTTAAATAGTTTTGATAATAATTTTGAATGCGAAATAATATAATATGTACTACAAAAGCACGTTTATTAAGGGATTATTTCTTTCAACTAATTTTTTATTAGTTAGTAACAGTTTTTTTTTTTTTTTGCTAATTATTAATTGTTCGTATATTTTTTTATTAACTATCCTTTGTTTATTTGTTTTTATAACTATTAATTGCATAGCTTATTTTAATGATTAGCTTTTATTTCCGTTTTGAAAATTAATATTTATCTTGCTTTCCCTTGTTAATTAATAACTTTAATAGTCATTATATTACAAAGATGTTCACGCGGTTAAAGCGTGGAAAAATTACAAAAAGTATATATATATATATATATATATATATATATATATATATATATATATAATATTTCGCGGCACATTTTAAGAATTTGGCGGCACACAAAACTGCCGCGGCACAGTGGTTGAGAATCACTGAGCTAAAGAAAGGCTTTCACCGAACCTTGGTCAGACCGAGGTCTCGGAGTACATCATCTTAAAGATATCTAAGAGAAATGGTACCGGGACTGTTTAATAATGTCTCAACCCAATGTATCAGTAAATGTCATGAAAAAATTTAAAAATTAACCTCTTCGCGAAAAATATGTCACCATAACAATGAGCCTGAATAATTAAGACCAAAGATTAAAAAAAGTCTAATCGTAAAAAAACCAGTGACTAATTAAAAGCATCAATCAAGAGAAGGAAGAAAAAAAAATTTCGTATCGTTTCCTGTAATAGGATCATTTTTTCGGTATTGTTTTCTAAATAGGATCGATTTCTTACGATTCTAGGTCTTTAATAGATACGTTAATTTAACTCAAGTTTCCCCGTACTTTTTAGGGGTTTATTTGAAATGATTTGCTGAATTCTCGAAAAATAAAATAAAAGCATTAACTCAATTTTTTTTAACTCTTAAAATTCAGGAACTCATTGGTGAGAAGTCAAATTAGCAGGGTGTTTTGTACATATTTAAAAAATAAATAAATAATTAGTTATTTACTTTTGAGGAGCTTTAACTTCGCTTTGAACTGTTTATTACGATTAATTATTTTTGTAAGTTGGGTCTTCGAAAAATTCCTTTTAACTTATATGTATTATTTATTTTTCAGTGCATTATTATTCACATAATTTCTATTCAACAGCTAGCCTCCCATATAACTAGCCCCGCTATTCCATTTATTCACTAATTTTGAAACTTTTTATTTCATTTAATTAATTATAAATAGCGTAGATATTAATAACAAGTAATGACAAGTTTGACTCCTAGATAGTGAAAAACCAATCATTAAATCACTCGTTATTCAAGGTCGTCCGTTTTTTATTTTACTATACACTCGAGGATTGTGTTTGGTACACGAAGCATTACAAAGCAAAGTTTAATCATTCTATTCTATTAGACTTGAAAATGGAAAATCTCAGTTAGTTGCCAGTAGACTTTAATAACTTAATAGCCACTTTTTTCTCCAATCTAATGATTCGGTGACCAATATCGATAGGTCCTTTTCATTTAATAGCCCCTTTTTGAAAACTTTGAACGTCAGGTGTCCTAGAATGTGAAGATCCGATGAGTCCTAGAACGTGAAGATCCGATCATTAGACCAAAAGTTATTCAGATTGATCCGCTTTTTTTTCGGAGCACTGTGCATGCATTGTTAAAAATCAATAAGATTTTTATTTAATAAAGTTCTTATCCCCTTCCAGAAAATTAATATCGTGCAATAAATTAAATTGAATGGGCTGAATTCCTGTTTGGTTTTCATCTGCTAAAATTGCGTGATCATCAGCAAAATACGTAAATATACCTGAAGACTAATTATTTGGTTGTCTGAAATTTCTATTGACAACCAAAATGATAAAACATGTCTGTCTTTAATATTACTGGAGATAAAATAAGGAAATGTAAGTTTTTATCAGGCAGGAAATGTCCTTATTTACATTATTTTCAGACATTTCGTGACAGCTACGAATTCACTAGGAATATGTTCGAATCTCAAAAGTTTTGTTTGCTCTGAACTGATGTATATCAGTTTTTATATTACGTTTAAAACAAATATCTTCTTCAAATATCTAATATAAGCGTCGCACTCACACATCATATACAGTATCAGAAGATCTACAGCTAATATTAACATCCCTGAAACCACTTTGTCACACCATGTTAACTCATTATTTAGTATTTTCTACCTTCTTCGACGTTTAGCCATTCAAAGTAATATGAAGATAGCCTAAGAAAGAGTACTATTTAGAAGTTGTTTTTTTTAAATTACTTTCTTTACATAACTTAAAATAGCAAAATCGATAATATTTTCAGCGTTTTTTCAAAATCACGTGTTGGGTTCGACTTCGTCTAAATATTCCCTCTGCTGCGTGATGTTCTATTCGTAAACTCATTTTATTTTTAAAGAAATACTGTATGTATACCTAAATTTAGTGTATTAAACCTAAATTTCTGATTCTTATTTTACTCGTAAAAATAACTTTATTGGTTTTCATGTGTATTTAATTTTACTGTATTTATACATTTTAGTATAACTCAATAACAAACATAGTAGTTGGTGACGACTACTTCACACCAAGTAGTGCAAAAGAACATTTTAGGTGTTTCTCAGCACCAAGAACATCCTTGGGTTTTGGTGTAGGGGAATACTTAGAGGAACACCTCCTTGATGTAAAATAGTCAACCATTTTTTAGTTTAGTTGCACAAATTTTTTTTACAGAGTACTAAAAAATCCCCGAATCCCCTATATCACTCTATTTAAATTCATAATTAAATAGCTTTTCCCTTCTTTGACATATAGTAATACAGTGTAATATTAGATTGCCCAAGGAAGAACACTACTTTTAATTTCTATTTATTTGTTTATTTTTTTTGCATAATTTGAAATTGTAGAATGTGAGAAATGTTCTTCAAATCATCGTTTTAAAAATAAAGTGTTGTGTGACCTCTTTCATCTTCAGCTCGTTTATTTAAGAACATAACAGCATGTATGTTATTCATGCAGTTTCATAGCATGCAAAAAATTTATCATTTATTGCATCGATAAATGATAAAACTAAGACTGCTAATAATAACATACCTCTGAATCCTTGATATCATACTACTCTTTATTTAATAATTAATTAATCTCTCCTATCTTCGAAATTTGTTACTGTGGTGTCATATTTATATAGCCTACAGGAAAACATCAGCTTGAAGGTTTTTCAATCTCGTTTTGTTTGCTACGAAAATACATATTTTGTAAAAATGTCCCAAAAGTATAAATATAAACTCATATGACGAATAGACGACTAATACAAAGTCAAATAACCAATTTTAAACAAAAAGGCATTCCGTGGTTGGGTGATTCACTTTATTCGCACTTTATTCGAGTAACATCACGTTCTGCCATTCCTCTCATCTGTAATAAGAGGCTCAATTAATATACTAAAGGCATTTATTCGTTTAAATAAATCGCTTAAAATCGCCCCTTATTATTAAAAACACCGATTCTTAATTAAGTTTGATAATAGGCGCTGCTGATTTTACCTTAATTGGTATTGTTTTATAAGGCCCTAATTATATTTATATAGATACAAAAATCTTTACTATGAGTACTGTGGAAGTAAGGCTTTTACTGCCTACAAAAGAAATAAGTAGTAGAGAAAATTGCTGTCATAAGTTTGCCTCTTATTGAATATCATGAGTTAGCCTCCAGAAATGGTATGATTTTAAATTATACAAAATATAGTTTATCTTTATTTTATTCGGATGAACTTATAAAAACGTATTTTACTTAATCTAATAATGTAAAGCTACCAGTAAGGCAAGCAAATAACAATAAATAAATAAAAACTGGAACTGCCTTCAGTTTAATATTTGAATAATTCTTCCAGAGTTCTGTGCATGATTTTGTAATGCTGATCAATACTGTTTATTTATTTATTTGCTTTTCTTTTCATCACGTACGAAAAAAGTGCATTCAGCTGGTATTTATATATATTGAAGAGGCGTCGAATTTATCAACCATCATCTTTAAACATATTTACTGCATTAAAATATCAAAATGTATTACAAAATGTAGATATTATAAAACAAAGTGTTGCAGCATTCTATACTCCAAAATAAAAGACTTTTTCAAAAATTGTAAACTATCTGTAAAACAAAAACTCAGAATTCGAAACTAACTAATATAATGAGTTTTTCCGAATACTTCATCCATGAAAAAGTCTCAAACATAATCCTTCATTTTAGTTATGATAAAACTGATAGACGATGAAAGGACTGAAATATATTTATCGAGACAGACTGTGGGGGGAAAAAAAGAGAAAACCTTTTCAGTATATGCAAACTAAGTCCCTAATATCATCTTTTGGATCGTTAAATATCACCATCCATCATCTTCATGTCAAAGATTATTAGTCATCTAAATGCCATGGCATCACGCTTCGTTAATGCAGATATAATGGAGTGAAAATTTTTCCTATAGGGAAGGGGAACTCTTTGAGGAAAACATTTTTAACTCTTTATGGGTTCCATAATGAATTTGGGAAGTCATCTTTGATAAACAGAACCCATCATCTTGAAAAGGTGGCCACGTGTTTACTTTTAACAGTTGGATGCATTGATGTTTGGCTTTTGTTGGGAAAAAATAAAGATCTGTAGGGGAAATTTAATACGAAATTAAAGGAATTAACCAAAATTACTTCAATTACAATAAAAAATTAATTAATTACTCTCTCATTAATTAGACTCTCACTTCGATGATTCAGAAATCCTTGCGCAGTATTTCATTAATTTTGAGTATTTCATTAATGGAACGCGCAATCCAAATTTATGACGAAAATGTTTCCTCAACTCACTCACCTATATGATGACAAAGTTAAGGTGATTATTAGAAGAGTTAGATACATTAGGTGCCGACCGGACTGTGTTGTGGTCAGGGAGCTGACCTTGCATCAGAAAGGTCCTGTGATTGAATCCCGGACAAGGCAAGGATCTTAATTCATTCTCTGTGTTATCTGTCCTTTCTGTGGGAGCAACGTTGGCACACCAAATAGGGTGCCCCTGAAAGAGTGTCAACGAATCTGCCCTACTAACCTGAATGACGAGTGCCAATCGGGTGGGCATTGAACAAAAAAAAGCTGCATTAGGTGCTACGAGTTTTTTTTTTTTTTTTTTTTTTTTTTTTTTTTTTCCTGGGAAAAAAATATAATGAAGAAATATTTTCTTTTAATTTTGAGAAAATTAACTTCCTTAAAGAAGTAACGATAGTTATTCTGTCACTTTGACGAAATTTTTGCTAGGAGCATATACTGGGAAACGGTTTCGTCAAAAACGAAGAATGTTTATTTGTAATATTTGAGTGATATTTGAGTTTCTATCTGTTTGTTATAAATTTCCAATTGTATAAAGCAGATAATCGGTACGCGTGTACTGGTTCTTAAAGTTTCTAGAATTCCACAGTCTAGTTTTTTTTTAAATGTTCCATAGTACTACAACCCAAGTACTTAAGAACCAGAAAATTATTTGAAAAATTGAATTTGGGCAGAGATAAATCAAATTTCCCATTATTTAAAATATTGTATGTAATTGTATTATTTCTCATTTTCTAACAGTAAGCATTTTAAATAACATTGTGATTCACCCAATATGTGGGTACCAGTTCGTAAAATTTCCAAGATTTGGCATACCGGTTTTGAAGTATTATGGAACAGAAAATCGATATTTAAAAACTAGCAGTTTATAAAATAAAAATCAGAAAAACGGCATTTGGATAATATATTAATCAATATTCATACAATTACAATCAAAAAATGAAATAAAGTTTTCATCTGAATCAAATTCTCAATCGTATAAAGCTGATAACGCTATAAAAAATTATTTAATACAGTGACAAATTTTAGTGTTAAGAAGTTCCAGTACATTCGTATCATTTCTTAGATTTATCAAAGTTTAGCATATTGGTAATTAAAATTTTATTTAAAATCGGTACTTAAAAACCAACAAATTATTTAAAAAATTGAAATCGGATGCCAATAGCGCAATTTTGGTCAATAAAACCAAAATTCGTTATTTAAGCCATTCACTTGGTAATTCTTCCGTTCATATAGAAACAGTTTAAAGGAAATTCTGGTTTTCAAAATTATAATTCATATTGCCTCAGATTTAGTAAAAAGAAGAAAAAACTGAAAAGTAAATTAAGCAAAGTATCTGATAAGTAAAGTAACCTAATAAATGTTAATTTTACCAAAATTGTTACCAAAGCGATTCGGTGAAAATCACCGAGCTTTTCAGAAAAGTTAAGATTTTTTAAAGGATAAAAGATGTTATATTGGAATTTTGCAAAGTCATCAGTGGGCCTTAGTCCTCTAATTGCACATTACATTTTTAGTGCCACATTTGCGCATCCATAACTATAATGCTCATTTTATCGCAGCATGATTATTTTCAATAAATTTTGCAGGGCTCAATTTTTTAAAAGTATTGTACCAACTTTTGATGCATCATAACAAACAGAATTGAAAAAGACAAACTCAAAATTGAAACTTATCGAAGAATCTGTCGTATTAAATTATAATTGTTCAAGGAAATCAACGTAATATATCATGTAATAGTTTAATCACTGAACTAAGATTAATTTTGCAAAGCTGCTCACCTTAATTGAACTTTCCGCCATTGAAGAATAAATTGAAGTTTCATGCATCTTTTTGAGACTTCTTGCATTTGCTCTTTTTGTAGAATCTTTGCGTTTGTGAAGTTTACATAATTTGATAGTTATATAACTTTCATCAAACAGCAATTAATTTCAAAATCCGTCTTTTAACAATAAGAATTTCTACTAACTCATGACCTTTTGGAACTTTTGTGCATCTTCAATAGACCATTTTCAAGCAATACAAGGACAAAGTGATTTATGAGACACAAAGCCTGTAAAGCACGCTTCTGTCATCAAAACTGTTGACTTACGTAAAAAGTTGGAATCGTTGAATTTGATGAAATTGTTTAAATTTTAAATTACTTGACTGCCGACATTTCGAACTTCATAGTTTTTAAGTGACTTAAATCTTGAGTTCTTAATAACAATTATCTTATCAATACTTTGAATAATTTCTGTCAAAAAATAAATTACTACAGAAATGTTTAAAATTAATAATGTTCATTTCTCGATTTTCCGAAACTTCGTTATTATTCCAAATGGAACTGCCAGATAGGAACATTTTGCCAAAAATATACACCAATCATATTCTCAAATATCATACCAATCATATTCATATTAACGCCGGCCAGGTGGCCGAGCGGTTAGCACGCCTGACTGCGCGTTCGAATCCCGCTGGATGTTTCTCTCTCTCTCTCTCTCTCCTTGTGCTGTCCTCTGTTGTGTGTTATGTGTGAATGTGGCCCACCCTATAAACGGGTTTGTGGCAGTGTGGCATGGGTAATGTTGCTCGCCTCCGTGACTTTGGTTCACAGGTGCCCACTGGGTAACGCGAAATGAGCAACAATTCTGGCATCTCCATAGGCAAAGATTCAAATCCAGTGCCTGCCATTGGAGAAAAAAATTATTCATTTTAACCATATCATATCAACCAATCATATTCTCTGAAATTTCATTTTGATGAAAGAATTACTATAAAAATTGCAGCCGGCACCATTTTAGAAAAAGAACATTTAAATTATCATTTCAATTTTAAATAAATCATTTAATTTGACACAAAACTGATCGCTTATGAAATAAGATGTAGACAAAATACTTTACCACAGCTACGTTAAAAACGTATATAAAAGTTATATGAGCTCGTCTTCTACTAACGCTGCTGCTATCTAATGACAAAGATAAAAATAAAAGTTTTTCATTATTCCTTTCAAGAATATAATGTACAAAACTTGCTATTTATTCTATTTACGAGTCATTAAAAAGTTTTTACCATTTTTCATGGGGGAGAAGAGAAAAGGGAAAAAAAAAGAAAATTTTATATTATAGTAAATCAATATCTTTGATTTCAATGAGTTAAAAACTTTATGAAACTATTAACTATAGTAACTGGTGCCGCCATCTAATGATGCTTATAAAAAGTAAATATTCATGATATACTTTCTTTACAAAAAATAGAACTTATTTCGGTATATTTAGAAAATACACACTTTTGAAAACATACCTCGAAGAGAGAATTCAGCTCTAATATTATTTACTTGTATTTCAAATTAATAAATTAAGCAGTAGGGGTCTTTAATTGCAATAGGAAAATGTCGCAAAAACTGTCTCGGCGCTAGTAATAGGAGAATGCGAAAAGGCCCAGATGTGTAGCAATGGCAAATTGCTTTTTTTTTTTTAGCTATATTTTGGCTGGAATGGTTCATCTCTATAATTTGTCTCTGGTCTTCACATTTTCCTTCAAAGATTATAACTGATTGAGTGAAGGCAAAGTTTAATCATCGTAAGACTTGGTTTCCAACAGATCAACGAAGTCAATCATCACTGGCAGCGGTCAATGAGAGGGTTGATGACCACTTTGAACAGTCTGCGAAAGGACTCTGGATCCGTGGTTCTTTAAATTAATCTCGACTTCTTGCACAAGTCGTCGAGCAACCAAAGTGGGAGGCCATCTATTCTGAAGAGGATCAGAGAGATAGCATGTCTTTGAATTCTTGTCTTTTCCCCAACCGTCGCCAATAGCCCTTTGTACAGCTCACATGCTACTTAAATAAAGTACTACTACTATAACTGATTGCATATTTTACTTTTTACAAAGGACAACTGTTGTAGTAACCGCCGAAACTTACTCCGTATCAGGTAGCTTAAGATTGGAGATAATTCTATTCTTTTATTTTTTTCTCTTTTCTTTTCAACATTTTATCCAATTTCAAATCATTTTGACAAATGATTTGAAATTAGATAACATGTTTTTAATAACGAGCTTTTATTTGTAATCAAATAATATCATAAAGCAGTACACCAACTTCAATTTCCCAGTAACTTTTTTAATGAAAATTCGTATGAAACATGATTTATAAATTTAAAATTTGATTGGTGCAATTTTTAGACCGATTTGATCGGTGTAGAAAGAATGGTTCCTAAGTTTACGAAAATTATGAATGAAATATTATTATTAGTTGAGTTTTGAATGGATTTAATTTAATTTTATAAAATTCGTCTGCCCATAGATAATTTCCAGGCTAAACTTAATTTTTAATAATTATTTATAATATTTTGTAATTTAATTTAATTATTGTCGAACAAGTGTTGAAATGTAAGGTGCACAAATCTTTAACTAATTTTAAAGAATCTAATTTTCTATGGCAAAATATAAAATTTGAACGAAATAGGTTGAGTAGTTTCTATAATAAAAAAAATTTTAAATATCTAACTTTTTTAAAAATTCGATTTATCACGGACTCTTCTACCGTTTTCGTTGAAATTTTTTTCAATTCTTATTCATGAAAATCAAATCATTACACCAAACGTTATTCATGGGGTTCGTTTCTTTGCGCACAGTTTATCCAATTAATAATCTTCTTTATTATAATTGGATTTAATGAGAAAAAAACTGAACTAAAATTACATTCAACGCTTGTTTAAATTTCAATCCTCATTTTGGTATTTTTCCACGAAGTTCTTCTTTGAAGAAAGCCTTTTTAGATAAAAAATTAAAACATGAACAATGTATCTTGGCTTATGAATTATTAATGTTTTTCTTTTTTTTTTCATTACTTAAATATCCATCAATGCAATATATTTCTTTCAGGCGATTTGCCCTCGTCAAAAGATAATATCTGAGAAAGAAAAACTAAAGATTCGCTGCATTCTTTTATTTATTAGCTCCCATTGCTCTATTCAGTTATCTGTAATTGCCCTCTAGAGAGTAATATAATGCGGTTGATGCACCAGGACATGTTTCTCGCCCTACATCCTAATTTCTTGCAGATCGCTTATTCTGTTTATACCATAATTCAAAATTTAAATTTTTGTGTTATAATGTCTTATACGTAATCTTAAATTTGACCGATTTTTGACAAAATTTTGTTGAGTATTTTTCTTAAATTTTTCCGTGTAAAAATAAAGTTAGGTTAAACCAAATTAATTATACTGTGTTTTTTTTTTTTTTTTTTTTCGTTTCTTTTTCGCATTAGATTAGGTATATTGCTTTGTAAAAATATTTGTCCTTTTTCTGATGTCTCTAAATATAGAACAAAAGCAATCTTCACTATTCAGGAGTGGTCAAATATTTTGTAAACACTTAAAGCGATTCGTGATTTCCTTATTTTTGCTGAAAATTGGAAAATCAGCAGTGCTTACATAAAACATTAAATTCCCTTATTTTTATTTTTTAAATACTTAAGTTTAGGGAAAGTATTAGAAAAGAATTTCGTTAGAGAACGTTAAGCTAACGAAAAGGGCGACAAATAAAAATCAATAAATAAAAATTAATAAATGAAAACAATTAATAAATATAAACTAGGCAACTTTATTACTTGTGTAGGTCTTAATTGCCTTGCAGCTTTGTGTTTAATTTCGTAGTTAATCATTAATAAGTGATTAATAATTAATTTTTTTATGATTTTTTGATTATTTACTTCTCTTTTAAGTGTTAATGTAAGCTAGTAGTAAATGTCACGATAATTAATAGTTATGCAACATGAAACATTCAAGCATTTTTATTAGAAAATTGCGTCAAAAAAGGTATGTTGTTGTTGTTGTTGTTGCTCGTTTACGACATACTAGAGGTACACGATGGGCTATTGGCGACGGTCTGTGAAACATCCTTGAGGATGATTCGAGGACATGTTATCCCAATTTTGATCCTCTGCGGAGAGGATGGCACCCCCACTTTGGTAGACCGACGACCTGCACGCGAAGTCGAGCACTTTATGGTGGAACATTTTAAAGAGGATCAGTATCGCACACCCACGGTCCCTGCGCAGACTAAGTGGTCATACACCCGCACACTGACCGCAGCCAGTGATGCTTAACTTCAATGATCTGCTGGGAACCGTGTCATAACGATCAGTCCACTGCAGGACGAAAAAGGTATGATTCGAAAGTATTAGTATTAGAGATTAAACATTAGTGAGTACAGTGTATTTACGTGTATTAAAATTGTAGTTTTTTTTTTTTTTTTTTTTCCTTTCTTCTTTTTTTTTTACATGTTTTAGCTGCAATGTAACATTTTAAAAAACGTAGAAACAGATAATGTAATAAATTAATAAAATCTAATATGTAAAATATAAAAAATTTAGAAAAGGAATATCCTCATAATTGAATAAGCAAGTTTATAAATACTTAAGCAAACTGATAACTCTTTTCCTGTTCAAAGTTTTTTTAAATGGCATATGAAGATTTATTAAAAATTAATTGAATTTTTAAACAAATTAAGTTTGAGAAAAAATAAAAGAAAATATATTCAAAAAAATCAAAGTGTAAATTTATGGGAATTTTTTTTAAAAAAATGCAATCCAACAATTGCATATGCAAATATATAAACTAATACACAGAATTATTATTTTTCTTCTAGAGATTAAGAAAAACCATGCTTGAGTAGGCATTTTAAAAAAATCAAGACAAATTTAAAATTATGCATGATTTCGGGGAAAAAATAATCCCCACAATTCTATAAGCAAATTTGTTGAATTTATTTTTTGATGAAAAGTTATTAATTTGATGTGCACCAAATTTGAAGGAATATCATATTCTGACTGTGAAAAACTACGCTTATGTAAGTTTGCAAAAAAAACAATGGACAAAACCATCAAAATATGATTAGATTTACAGTATTACTTGGTCTATGGGAAATCCAAAAAGCATGGTAATTTTTTATTGAAGTACCTTGGTGATGAATTTTTGGTAAAATTAATTATAAAATAATTCATTATAAAACTAATATAGTTTTTATTACCATGTTGTTTGCTAGTAAATGGTGAAAATTTACTAATTTCAAACAAAAGATGGGTAATTTTAACAGAAATATAGTTTGAAACGGCGCAGAAATTTCAGTTTGATGACCTCTATTTTATTTAGTAAACACTTATTTACTTTTTTTCATGTCATTTAATTTATTTTTTTTTTCTATGAAAGCTATAAGTTCACATCTACCAACATTTAAAACCATTAAAAATGTAAATTGGCAAATTTACAAATGCCTGAGCAAGGCTAAACTAAATCAGTAGCTTAACTGATACCATCAGGGCTGTCCCAACATCCTAAAATGGAAGCAAAACCGTAACGGGATCGAAACCCACAATTAGCCTAGATGCATCTATTTATTTACAAAGCATACGCAGGTTTGTGTGCTCATTAGAAAGCTTGGCTTATATGTCTCGATCTAGTCAAAACACAGATAGAACAAGATATTAAAAAAGACAGCAGAAACATACATCCTGAGACAAAGTGGGATTCGAACCGGATACCTCAATGTTACAATAGACGTTCTCTGTAACGTCTTTTTCTAATTTGAAGAAACGATTCTTCAACTTCACGAGTGTTTATAATAAATCATACTTTGTAATAAGCCTGAATATGTATGTGTAACAATAAATAAGTAAATAAATTCTTGAAATAATAAAGTTTTCTTTTTCAATTATATTTACAGCAGTATCATCTTTCCGCCAAACGCTATTTAAAATGGAGGTAGCCAGTTTGAATCAAAGCGTAACTCTAGATACGTAACGCTTGATGTAAATAATGGATGTGCACATAAATAAATTCAGTTTAGATACATATACAGGCTCATTTGAAAACAAAGAATGGCATGTTATTGTCAAATTACAGAACAGATAGCACAAAAATGAGAAAATGGCACAAAGATATTGATCCCGCTGTCAAGGTTCAAGGCGGCAATGGTGGCCCCAATAATATATGGTTGTTTTACTATAAACCTTCATTACCCTCATAATAAGCGTTCATTTAAAGAAAAATATGGAAGCGTAAACAGATTATTACCATTCCATTCGTAAAAGGCATAGACATTAAAAAGTTGAAAGTACCAAGTAAATAGTAAAATGAGTGAAAGTTCTGAAGAATATTTTGGAAATTTTACTATGATACCTAAGAACATAAAAACCATTTATTTGGTTAAATTTACTTTACTGTCTTGTATTTGTAACTAAATGTATGGTAATAAGAACTGAAATTTTGAATTCCAGAATTTCTAGCAAATCGTTAACATATGAATGGAAGAATTATCAAATGAATACAGTGATGTGATTTTATGAACCTCAATTCTAGTTTTTATTTCTCACTAGAAATGTGATTGCCACACAAGTACGGTAATTTTATCAGAATTGTTTTCTCCATGTACGTCCTACCTCTGTTTAATGCACTATCTGCTTCATGCAGTTTATAATTTTCGATAAACCGTTACCATTGTGAATGATAAAATTGCCAAAAGAATGGTTTAAATACCGTATATTTTAGTTAATTAGCAGAATTATGGTTATTTTACCAGAAACGTCTTTACCATACAAGGTTTGTAATTTTGGAAGAATTTTCTTCACCATGTAGTAATAAAGAGCTACATTTTGCACCTATTTTTTACAAGAGTATTTAAAAGTAATTTGAGCCAATTTATTGTTGAAAAAAAAGATCTCCTCTTAGCTCAAAATGCCTATTTGAGACACTACTAAAATAGAAGCCTATGTTCTAATGAGTTAATTTAACAAAATTTTCTAAACTGGAAGAAACTTTTATTGAAAGATTTCACAACAAAATATGATTATTTGAAATTTATTTTAAACAACACATTAAAAATACAAATATGAGTAATTAGAGAACAAACTGAAATCTTCAGTACTTAACATATTCAGTATGCACTCCGACATAATTCATCTTCCCTCTAAATGTTCAGATAATCCAACGCCAAAAATAAGTGATTTTTGCTGTAATTATTTTCCTCGTTGATATATTCTGCCATCCAAAATATCCACAGAATGTCTTATTTAAGATATCCTTCACTCATCCAGTAATCATACTTCATAAATGTCGTAATATAAATAAGATAAAAGTTATTATTACTTCAAGAAGCTGAAAGATAACTGTGCTTTCATTTGTAAAGGAGTTACGTAATAATTGTGTTTAGGTATATGTAGGTTTGAATACTGAAGAAAACTTATGAGTTTACAAATTATAAACTTAATATCATTATTTAAATTATCATCCCCTTACGACAGAGTTTAGTTTATACATAGACGAAATTTATTTTTGTTACACAAATATAACATGCAAAATAAAGGAAAGAAAAATTTATAAATAGTATAATTAATATTGAAAGAAAACAGCTATTAAAATTTAACACGATTTATAAAATATTAAACTCAATTTATAAAACATTAAATGAGATTTACAAACTATTATTTCGTATTTTATGAACCTCCTTATTCTATCACCATATGGTTAACAGTACAGTTCATTGCTATAAGGGCTGAGAGCAGACACATGACTGGAACACTAAAAAAGCTTTGATAACTGAAAGTTGACATATGACAGGAACGATAGAAAAGCTTCGATGGCTGAAAGTAGACACCAGATGGGAACGGTAAAATGTTTTGGTGATTGAAAGTAGACGCCCAACTGCAAAAGTAAAAAAGCTTTGTTGGCTGAAAGTGGACACACGACTATCTTGACTGGAACGGTAAAAAAGCTTTGGTGACTGAAATAGACGCATAATGGAACGGTAACAAATCTTCGGTGGTCGAAAGTCGAAACATGACTTTAAAGGCAAAAAGGCTTTAGTGGCTGAAAGTAAACACACGATTGTAACTGTAAAAAAGCATTGGTGGCTGTAAGTAAATACCAGACGGGTACGGTAAAAAAGCTTTGGTAGCTGAAAGTAGACACCTGACAACAACGGTAAAAAAGCTTTGGTGGCTGAAAGTAGGGACATGATAAGAATGATAAAAAAAAAAAAAATTCTGTGGCTGAAAGTAGACACACGATTTGAACGGCAAAAAAATTTGGTGACGAAAGTAGATATAAGACGGTAAGGGTAAAAAAGTTTTGGTGTTGAAAGTATACATACGACTGCAAAGAGTTAATGCTGTTGCTTTCGAGCTAGTTGATTAGGTGATTGCAATGCTGGAAGAAAATACGTATAAAGCCGAGCAAAAAGTTGGCAAATATGAAACATCACTGTTATGGCTGAATAGGCAAATTTATTTTCTACTAGCAAATGTAAAGCTTAATTGCTTTGCCTGACAGTTTCATTTTTATTCCGCATATTATTTAAATCATGGCAAAATTGGCATTATCTTTGAAAAACCACTTGGAAAAAAGTATAAAATCGATATCAATTACATCATATGCTCGAAAGTGATTTGCTTCAATACAAGAAGCAAATCTGACTGGTATAAAAGCAGATTTTGGGCAGTGTACACGCGCAATATAATGCCAAGAAGAACTCATTTAACGAAAGGTGAAAGAAAGGGTTTGAGTAATTCTGAAATTGCAAGAAAAATAGGAAGGTCCAAGGCTGTAGCGAATAGTTACCTCAGGAATCCTGTAAGTTATGGCAGTAAACAGCGTATAGGAAGGCAAAAAATTTCAACAAGTCAAAGAAAGACGAATCTGGAAGTTTGCTTGTCACGGTAAGATGTCAGCTACACAAATTAAAAATGAAATGTAGTTGCCATGCGGATTAGAAATTATTTAAGTAATGATCCGAACATTCAATTTAAAATTATTAAAGGAGAACCACCGCTCACCAAATTACACAAAGATACTCGTTTAACATTTGCAATAAAATATCTTAAGAAGGTACGAATTGCAATGATGTGATCATTCCTGATAAAAAGAAGTTTAATTTGGGTGGAGCAAACGGTTGTCGATATTTTTGGTACGACTTACGGACTGAACCACACTTATTTTCTAAACGTCAATTTGGTGATAGGTCCGTTATGGTTCAGGGCCGCTTTTGCAGCAGGCGGTACAATCAAAATTATATTTATCCAAACTAAAATGATTTCAATTATGTATTGAGAGATAATTTAATTCCTGTTGCTCCTCATATAACATCCAGAGACTGGAACTTCCACCAGGACAATTCGGCAGTCCATTCTTCATATTCAACTAAGTCCTGGATCAAAGCAAATGAGATTGAATCCGAGTTAACCTTTGGGGCATATTAGTAAAAGATCTAGCAGACAATTCATAAACAAGTCGGATTTGAATGATGCAATAAAGATGTCTAGAAACAAAACTGATACCACCATTTTACGAACTCTATCTGGGTCCATGAATGCGAGATTGATAAATGTAATAGAAACAAGAGAATCTCATATTGATTACTGACGTAATAATTGCACCAACTTCATAATTTTTTCCAACTTACTTCGTTGAAATCTTATTATGACACACAGAGTAATAATGCAATGTATTTTGCCATTAATTTCATTTCGCTTTTAATTTGATTATGTTATAACCTATGGCTATATTGTAAAATAAAACCATATAAGTTCTTTCTTCTTACGTTTCATCATTTTTTTCAGTAACTTTACACTTTTTTTTCAGCACTGAATGTATGATAGCACCAATTTTAATACAGGCTGTACCGTTATGATAACCATCAATTTATATATTGTGCGCTCCTTACTAAAAATGAAATTTTTAAAAAAAATATGCACGTTTGGGATTATTGCAAATAACTATTTCAGCTAGGATAAAAGCAAAAACGTTATAAAAATTTAACGAATCACTACTGAGAAAAGCGGGACTGAAAACATCTACACCTGTTTGGTTCTGAGGGGAAGAAACAGAGATAAGTCTAAAGGTAATTATAAGGTATTAATAAATATCTTTTTCATCGGGAAGTAAAGCAAACTTTAACGTTTTCAGTCCCACCTTCTCCAGCATTGATTCATTAAATTTCCATAGAATTTCTGCTTTTTTCGCTTAAATATTAATTAATGACACTTAACGTGTGTACACTTTTTACTTCGTTTTTGGCAAAAATTTGATTAATATGTAGTAAGGAGGATCATTACGGAACACCCTGTGTAGAGGCTGTTAGTTGCGACAGCTGATATAGCATTAAATCAGAGGTAGAAGGATCGAGGATTGGATCGAAGACCGAAGGTACGAGGATGAACCGGAATAGTTCCTACGCGGATGAACACCGGCGGAGGAGCACAACCGGCGGCCACGACTGAGAGTGAAGAGGCTGATGTCGAGTACTTAAGAGGATGACAGTTTGCCTTCGAGAGAGTTGTTGTTCAGCGTCCGAGACTTCGCCACGATATTTCGTTTTCTACCCGGTGACGCCCACCTGTAGTTTGAGATGTTTACAATCGAAAGTTAAAGTTTTAATTGATTTTTATAACAAGTTTTAAATGTTTTTAACAAATAATCAGTTAATTGGAGTTTGTTAGTTTCTTGATGGTTTTGTTATCTTTGACTATTAAAGAGGATGTTTCATTGTGATATTGTTTCATTTGACGTTTTACATTCCCATCACCGAAACCTATATACACCCTGCATGTTTGGTTATTATATAAAATTAAATGCTTAGTAAACTGCGTGACCCCTTTAAAAGTACGGATTCTAATCCTGAGGTACTGCATGCCATGTTCGCACTATCATAAATTAATTTTTTTCCTCGTTCACTGCCAAGCCAAAGAAGTAAACACAAGCAGGACTGGATTGCCCATCAGGCCTTACTAGGCCATCCCCCAATGATTAGGGGCCCCTTAAAAAAAAATTTTGAAAATAAATTTTAAAAAATTGAGAAAAACAATGATTTAAAAAAAATTAATTTCAAATATATATTAATAAAATACGATAATTCTTTTAGTTCTTATTTAACAAAATAAAGTAAAATTTAATTTATTATTTTTTATTTTTATTTCAAATATGCTTTCTTAAATGAAAAGATACATAAACACTTTCATATTTGAATAAATAAAAAATATATAAGAGAAAAAAATTTAATTTATGGGCCCCAAAAACTTGAATGGCCTAGGGTTCCGCGTACGCTTAATCCGGCCCTGAAAACAAGGAAATTATGGCCCGAAAATTAGCAACAAAACTCAAACTAGTTTTGTTAAAATCAGCGTTCTAAATTTTCTCCGTTTGCCGGTAACTATTTCAGATAGAGATATTTCTAGATTTAACTTAAATTCGCCGATTCTTTCACTGATCTATCATCATATAGAAAGAAATATAACAAAGTAATAAAAATTCCTTTCTATTAAATTGAAAGAAGTTCTATTGAATTAGACTGATACTGAAGTAAAAAATTTTATCCCAAGTTCCTGAAGTTACGTAATTTTTCCTTCTTTTTAGAGAAGGAAAGATTTTTTTTATTACTCTGCGTATCAAAATACTTCATTTTAAAGGATGTGGAAAGATATCCAATTTGAGAAGAAAAAAAATATTGAGAATGTGTATTTCATTTTGGTAAAAGATAGTTATTCAAGTACGCAATATTTTGTAGAAATAGATATACTAGAATTGAAATTCAATATCTATTTTTCGATTCTCCGTTTGAAATACATTTCATTTCTAGTTTTCTTCGCATACATAGATTCGGAACCGTTAAAATGAAATTCTTTTGAAATCGATAACTCAAAATTTAAATATAATTCTGATTTACTGAAGCGCTAGTAACAATATGTCTATTCTGAGGGTTTCTTAATAAATAATGAGTACCGACCGGCGAAGTTTATTTTAGAAACTCATTATTATGTATAATAATTTGAACTGAATGATATATCAATCCATTGTTAATTATTTTCAGATTTTAAACATTGCGATCGTATTTTTTAGTTTTCCCACCATATATTTTAAATATCATGTACGATAATTTTATGAGAATAATAGGACAGGATATTATAAGATACATAATAACGCGCAAGTATTATCGATAGCGAAGATTAACGAATACGATTTTACCTTAAGTGTTAATACAGTTTATTTGCATTAAGAAATGACAATGTAATAAATTTTAGTGTATTACAACGCCAAAAATGGTGGCAATGTATTTTTTTATATTTTATTTTATAACCGTCGTTGAACAGCCGACCCAATTTCATGGGTTTACGACTACTAATGCTCAACTCCGTAGCCTTGTAATTTTGAACCAATCCAGAAGACAAGGAAACTCCTGGATCAGTACCCCCAGAGGTTATGATTTGTTATGGGAACATGGAGGACTTTGAGACTCGACAGATTTAATGTGCATCAGTCACCATTTACTACACGGAGTCTTCGGCCGGCGAGGATCGAACCCACGACCTCCTGTACATGGGCCCAGCGCCTTACCGACCAGGCTATCCCGGCCCCGGTGGCAATGTATTGTAGTGAAACATCATACATAGCACTTGGATCTGGGTGTTTCTCCACACCAAGAATGTTCTTTTATGCTACTTAGTGTGAAGTAGCCGCCACCACATTTGTTATTCAGAAACACTAAAATATGTAATTTTAGTAAGATATACACCAAAGAGTTAGTAAAGTTATTTTAACGATGCAATATATATATATAAATATATATACCCTACTAGCCATTAAAATTGCTACACCAGGATGGCGACACACCACGAACGTGAAATTTGCAGGACGAATAAAGCATGTTGTGGTATGCAAATGATTAGCTTATCAACGCATTCATGCAAAGCAGGTGACGGTAGCGACACCTACAATGTGTATAAAAGAAGGGATTTGACAGTAAGTTTCTCATACAGAAATTGAATTTGAGCGTTGTTCTTGGGTAAAAAAGTTTCTGTTATGCCTCTTGTAAGAAAGAGAAATGCCTATCAGCACGTGTCTGAGTTTGATCGAGGTCGAATTGTGACGCTTTCCTTGACGCTGCATCACAGCACCTCCAATGGTGTGATCAACGACGAACCTGGAAGCAGGAATGGCATGACGTCATCTTTTCAGGCGAATCCAGGTTCTGTATACAGCATCATAATGACCGCAATCCTTGTTTGGCGACATCGTGGAGAACGCCCATTGGCAGCTAACATTTGACATCGTCATACTGGCCCGTCATCTGGTGTAACGGTATGGGGTGCCGTTGGCTAAGTGTCTCGATCACCTCTTGTTCGCATTGCTGGCTCTTTGAACAGGATACTTATTTTCAACTTTTATCATCCCAAACCATATATTTTTTATCATCAGTTATAAATACTTAAATCAATCATCTTGAGAATATTATCGATAATAATAATTATCGCATACGATAGTACTATAACAACTATCGGCATTGATAAAAATGAAATACGATAATATATAAGTATTGTCGTTAACATTAATTAACGAATATGATATTATCATGAGAGTTAACAAAAGTAATGTAAAAATAACTTGATATATTTTTGGAAATTTCGATATATCGCGATAGTAAAATTCCAATTTCACCCAGCACTTATAACTATGCAGAAGAGAGAATTCTATGTTTCTCAATTGGTATTATAATTTCAGAAATATTTTATGTTAAATTGTTTAATACGTATTTGAAGAAGGACATATGGAAGTTAAAAGAGGGAAACAGAAGATTTGATGACAAACACCTGATATGAACATCCCTGGTCGAACCAAAATTTCGATATATCGCGATAGTAAAATTCCAATTTCACCCAGCACTTATAACTATGCAGAAGAGAGAATTCTATGTTTCTCAATTGGTATTATAATTTCAGAAATATTTTATGTTAAATTGTTTAATACGTATTTGAAGAAGGACATATGGAAGTTAAAAGAGGGAAACAGAAGATTTGATGACAAACACCTGATATGAACATCCCTGGTCGAACCAAAATTTCGATATATCGCGATAGTAAAATTCCAATTTCACCCAGCACTTATAACTATGCAGAAGAGAGAATTCTATGTTTCTCAATTGGTATTATAATTTCAGAAATATTTTATGTTAAATTGTTTAATACGTATTTGAAGAAGGACATATGGAAGTTAAAAGAGGGAAACAGAAGATTTGATGACAAACACCCGATATGAACATCCCTGGTCGAACCAAAATTTCGATATATCGCGATAGTAAAATTCCAATTTCACCCAGCACTTATCACTATGCAGAAGAGAGAATTCTATGTTTCTCAATTGGTATTATAATTTCAGAAATATTTTATGTTAAATTGTTTAATACGTATTTGAAGAAGGACATATGGAAGTTAAAAGAGGGAAACAGAAGATTTGATGACAAACACCCGATATGAACATCCCTGGTCGAACCAAAATTTCGATATATCGCGATAGTAAAATTCCAATTTCACCCAGCACTTATAACTATGCAGAAGAGAGAATTCTATGTTTCTCAATTGGTATTATAATTTCAGAAATATTTTATGTTAAATTGTTTAATACGTATTTGAAGAAGGACATATGGAAGTTAAAAGAGGGAAACAGAAGATTTGATGACAAACACCCGATATGAACATCCCTGGTCGAACCAAAATTTCGATATATCGCGATAGTAAAATTCCAATTTCACCCAGCACTTATAACTATATAGAAGAGAGAATTCTATGTTTCTCAATTGGTATTATAATTTCAGAAATATTTTATGTTAAATTGTTTAATACGTATTTGAAGAAGGACATATGGAAGTTAAAAGAGGGAAACAGAAGATTTGATGACAAACACCCGATATGAACATCCCTGGTCGAACCAAAATTTCGATATATCGCGATAGTAAAATTCCAATTTCACCCAGCACTTATAACTATGCAGAAGAGAGAATTCTATGTTTCTCAATTGGTATTATAATTTCAGAAATATTTTATGTTAAATTGTTTAATACGTATTTGAAGAAGGACATATGGAAGTTAAAAGAGGGAAACAGAAGATTTGATGACAAACACCCGATATGAACATCCCTGGTCGAACCAAATTTTCGATATATCGCGATAGTAAAATTCCAATTTCACCCAGCACTTATAACTATGCAGAAGAGAGAATTCTATGTTTCTCAATTGGTATTATAATTTCAGAAATATTTTATGTTAAATTGTTTAATACGTATTTGAAGAAGGACATATGGAAGTTAAAAGAGGGAAACAGAAGATTTGATGACAAACACCCGATATGAACATCCCTGGTCGAACCAAAATTTCGATATATCGCGATAGTAAAATTCCAATTTCACCCAGCACTTATAACTATGCAGAAGAGAGAATTCTATGTTTCTCAATTGGTATTATAATTTCAGAAATATTTTATGTTAAATTGTTTAATACGTATTTGAAGAAGGACATATGGAAGTTAAAAGAGGGAAACAGAAGATTTGATGACAAACACCCGATATGAACATCCCTGGTCGAACCAAAATTTCGATATATCGCGATAGTAAAATTCCAATTTCACCCAGCACTTATAACTATGCAGAAGAGAGAATTCTATGTTTCTCAATTGGTATTATAATTTCAGAAATATTTTATGTTAAATTGTTTAATACGTATTTGAAGAAGGACATATGGAAGTTAAAAGAGGGAAACAGAAGATTTGATGACAAACACCCGATATGAACATCCCTGGTCGAACCAAAATTTCGATATATCGCGATAGTAAAATTCCAGTTTCACCCAGCACTTATAACTATGCAGAAGAGAGAATTCTATGTTTCTCAATTGGTATTATAATTTCAAAATATTTTATGTTAAATTGTTTAATACGTATTTGAAGAAGGACATATGGAAGTTAAAAGAGGGAAACAGAAGATTTGATTACAAACACCCGATATGAACATCCCTGGTCGAACCAAAATTTCGATATATCACGATAGTAAAATTCCAATTTCACCCAGCACTTATAACTATGCAGAAGAGAGAATTCTATGTTTCTCAATCGGTATTATAATTTCAGAAATATTTTATGTTAAATTGTTTAATACGTATTTGAAGAAGGACATATGGAAGTTAAAAGAGGGAAACAGAAGATTTGATGACAAACACCCGATATGAACATCCCTGGTCGAACCAAATTTTCGATATATCGCGATAGTAAAATTCCAATTTCACCCAGCACTTATAACTATGCAGAAGAGAGAATTCTATGTTTCTCAATCGGTATTATAATTTCAGAAATATTTTATGTTAAATTGTTTAATACGTATTTGAAGAAGGACATATGGAAGTTAAAAGAGGGAAACAGAAGATTTGATGACAAACACCCGATATGAACATCCCTGGTCGAACCAAAATTTCGATATATCGCGATAGTAAAATTCCAATTTCACCCAGCACTTATAACTATGCAGAAGAGAGAATTCTATGTTTCTCAATTGGTATTATAATTTCAGAAATATTTTATGTTAAATTGTTTAATACGTATTTGAAGAAGGACATATGGAAGTTAAAAGAGGGAAACAGAAGATTTGATGACAAACACCCGATATGAACATCCCTGGTCGAACCAAAATTTCGATATATCGCGATAGTAAAATTCCAATTTCACCCAGCACTTATAACTATGCAGAAGAGAGAATTCTATGTTTCTCAATTGGTATTATAATTTCAGAAATATTTTATGTTAAATTGTTTAATACGTATTTGAAGAAGGACATATGGAAGTTAAAAGAGGGAAACAGAAGATTTGATGACAAACACCCGATATGAACATCCCTGGTCGAACCAAAATTTCGATATATCGCGATAGTAAAATTCCAATTTCACCCAGCACTTATAACTATGCAGAAGAGAGAATTCTATGTTTCTCAATTGGTATTATAATTTCAGAAATATTTTATGTTAAATTGTTTAATACGTATTTGAAGAAGGACATATGGAAGTTAAAAGAGGGAAACAGAAGATTTGATGACAAACACCCGATATGAACATCCCTGGTCGAACCAAATTTTCGATATATCGCGATAGTAAAATTCCAATTTCACCCAGCACTTATAACTATGCAGAAGAGAGAATTCTATGTTTCTCAATTGGTATTATAATTTCAGAAATATTTTATGTTAAATTGTTTAATACGTATTTGAAGAAGGACATATGGAAGTTAAAAGAGGGAAACAGAAGATTTGATGACAAACACCCGATATGAACATCCCTGGTCGAACCAAATTTTCGATATATCGCGATAGTAAAATTCCAATTTCACCCAGCACTTATAACTATGCAGAAGAGAGAATTCTATGTTTCTCAATTGGTATTATAATTTCAGAAATATTTTATGTTAAATTGTTTAATACGTATTTGAAGAAGGACATATGGAAGTTAAAAGAGGGAAACAGAAGATTTGATGACAAACACCCGATATGAACATCCCTGGTCGAACCAAATTTTCGATATATCGCGATAGTAAAATTCCAATTTCACCCAGCACTTATAACTATGCAGAAGAGAGAATTCTATGTTTCTCAATTGGTATTATAATTTCAGAAATATTTTATGTTAAATTGTTTAATACGTATTTGAAGAAGGACATATGGAAGTTAAAAGAGGGAAACAGAAGATTTGATGACAAACACCCGATATGAACATCCCTGGTCGAACCAAATTTTCGATATATCGCGATAGTAAAATTCCAATTTCACCCAGCACTTATAACTATGCAGAAGAGAGAATTCTATGTTTCTCAATTGGTATTATAATTTCAGAAATATTTTATGTTAAATTGTTTAATACGTATTTGAAGAAGGACATATGGAAGTTAAAAGAGGGAAACAGAAGATTTGATGACAAACACCCGATATGAACATCCCTGGTCGAACCAAAATTTCGATATATCGCGATAGTAAAATTCCAATTTCACCCAGCACTTATAACTATGCAGAAGAGAGAATTCTATGTTTCTCAATTGGTATTATAATTTCAGAAATATTTTATGTTAAATTGTTTAATACGTATTTGAAGAAGGACATATGGAAGTTAAAAGAGGGAAACAGAAGATTTGATGACAAACACCCGATATGAACATCCCTGGTCGAACCAAAATTTCGTTATATCGCGATAGTAAAATTCCAATTTCACCCAGCACTTATAACTATGCAGAAGAGAGAATTCTATGTTTCTCATTTGGTATTATAATTTCAGAAATATTTTATGTTAAATTGTTTAATACGTATTTGCAGAAGGACATATGGAAGTTAAAAGAGGGAAACAGAAGATTTGATGACAAACACCCGATATGAACATCCCTGGTCGAACCAAAATTTCGATATATCGCGATAGTAAAATTCCAATTTCACCCAGCACTTATAACTATGCAGAAGAGAGAATTCTATGTTTCTCAATTGGTATTATAATTTCAGAAATATTTTATGTTAAATTGTTTAATACGTATTTGAAGAAGGACATATGGAAGTTAAAAGAGGGAAACAGAAGATTTGATGACAAACACCCGATATGAACATCCCTGGTCGAACCAAAATTTCGATATATCGCGATAGTAAAATTCCAATTTCACCCAGCACTTATAACTATGCAGAAGAGAGAATTCTATGTTTCTCAATTGGTATTATAATTTCAGAAATATTTTATGTTAAATTGTTTAATACGTATTTGAAGAAGGACATATGGAAGTTAAAAGAGGGAAACAGAAGATTTGATGACAAACACCCGATATGAACATCCCTGGTCGAACCAAAATTTCGATATATCGCGATAGTAAAATTCCAATTTCACCCAGCACTTATAACTATGCAGAAGAGAGAATTCTATGTTTCTCAATTGGTATTATAATTTCAGAAATATTTTATGTTAAATTGTTTAATACGTATTTGAAGAAGGACATATGGAAGTTAAAAGAGGGAAACAGAAGATTTGATGACAAACACCCGATATGAACATCCCTGGTCGAACCAAAATTTCGATATATCGCGATGGTAAAATTCCAGTTTCACCCAGCACTTATAACTATGCAGAAGAGAGAATTCTATGTTTCTCAATTGGTATTATAATTTCAGAAATATTTTATGTTAAATTGTTTAATACGTATTTGAAGAAGTTAAAAGAGGGAAACAGAAGATTTGATGACAAACACCCGATATGAACATCCCTGGTCGAACCAAAATTTCGATATATCGCGATAGTAAAATTCCAATTTCACCCAGCACTTATAACTATGCAGAAGAGAGAATTCTATGTTTCTCAATTGGTATTATAATTTCAGAAATATTTTATGTTAAATTGTTTAATACGTATTTGAAGAAGGACATATGGAAGTTAAAAGAGTGAAACAGAAGATTTGATGACAATCACCTGAATCAAAGTTGATTCAAACATAGTTTACGTGATTCACACCCGGGGATCTTGCTGAGCATTCCACCCCTTCTAAACATTTTAGAGATGTTCCTAAACCAACCCATCCCTGTATAAACGCAAGTTTTTATCAATAAAAATGAGCTGATGTCCGACAGCTCCTTCTTACAATCTTACATAATGTTCTAAGATCTTATTCCTTCACCACAGAAAAGCCAAGGTGCCTTTATGTCAAAGATTGGAAGGCATATGTAACTGTCTAACATCATTCCGGCCCAAACCATATCAGCACGACCTCCATGATGATCCATTTCTTTAGTGTTAGATGTATTATATCGGGTTCCAAGTTCTCTCTTTTTGTGAACAAGTCTGGAATCGTCTATACTGAATCGGGATTTATCAGTGATTGGAACATTGATGTAGCATTGAAGGTTGATGTAGCCTGCACCTGTTCAGGCGAGTTTCCGTGTGACCTGGAGAGTCAGAATGTACTATAATGTATAGTTCAGAGATCTTAGAGCCCTATGTACGATTGTGATCTTACATAAGGTACAGTCCTGCACATAGAAAGGATGGAGTTTCCTGTTTACTTTTATCAATTTCATTGAGCGTCTACAAAAAGATGGGAATATCGAGGAATACCTTGAAACCGAAGACATTTGGAGAATGAAGTTTTCCTGATAGATAACCACGCCAAAATCACGTTTGTCTAGATTGAACTATACTAGCATAGATTGAACTATAGTTGACGATAGGTAGATTTACACTCTAATTTCATTCACGTGAACCTCCTAAGTCTAAAGACAGCCTTAAGGAAGAAGCAAGTTTTATTGTCTCAAAAGCGTCGACTGCACTATCGCTTCGTTTTTGGACTAACTTACTGTGGCTCCCATTAATTTAAGATATTGAGAGCGTGCCATTACTTTTTTGTTATCATTGTTTTTGTCTCATTTTACTAAATTTATTTAAATTTCATTTGATTTAATTCATTTTTTGAGTACACCGTGAAAATGTGTTTGTTCTTTAAATTTTAGCTATGGGAGTATTAATCGGCACTCCACAATGACTGGTCTTAAAATGTATTTTTATAATTATAAGTGTATATAATAAGTTGAGAAAAAAATACTAAGGCACACATTAAAGATAAGATTTCAAATGAATAGTTAACTGAAAAAAAAATTTTTCAAACTCTATTCAATCATTCGTGGTAGAGCAAAAGAAAATTATAATCATCAAGAATCAGTTTATTTGTTTGGCGGAACTGG
The DNA here is from genome assembly GCA_949128135.1 of Parasteatoda lunata. Lineage (NCBI taxonomy): Eukaryota > Metazoa > Arthropoda > Arachnida > Araneae > Theridiidae > Parasteatoda > Parasteatoda lunata. The sequence goes on along the minus strand of OX421977.1, from coordinate 64,826,152 downwards.
AACGCATTTGTTTTTCTAGGAGTCACCTTTAAGTTTTATCCTCCAATGAAATTGTTCTAAATCATTTTAATCCCTGCTTTGCTTTAATTAACCTCAATAATCATTGGCCACAGATAGGAAATTTTTATTACTACCTCACTTCAATATTAATTTGTGATCACAATTGTGGTACAATATTCTGGAAAGTTTAATATGGCCCATAGTCTTTCCCTAGCATGCTATAAACATAAATTTAGGAGAATCATTGTGGAACTCTACCTGTATACAAGAGGAATATAAAATAACTTCGTCAACATATGACCCCCTATTAAGCATGCCGTTTGAAAAAAGAGAATAACATTTTGTATAAAGGGTTACGGTTAAAAAAAATAGTATTAATTATCCAGCTCTCACAGTTACGATTACAGAGGGAAAACGACAAAATTTTCAAAAAACAACGTCTTATTTTTCCCCCCATTGAAATGTAAACCTAAAAAGGAAAACTTTAAATAGAGTTGTAAAAATATTTTCTGCAGCGATTACTCTAAATAAAGTATTTAACAAATTTTAAACGGGTCAGTGGTTCAGCTCAACTAAACGCGCTCCGACAACAACACAATGGGAAGGAAAAACAAGGAACGGTAATTTGTACGTTGCATCTTGCTCTTTTTGTCTCTGTCTATCGTCAATAAAAACATCATTCTAGCTTCTTAAGTTTTTTACCATGAAGAATACATTTCGACGAGAAAAAGTACACGTTGTTCTTTTTAAACTTTGAAATTCTGTCATTGTATCATGCTTGTCTTATTATAAATTTAAAAGCCAAATAATCATTTTTTAACTCTATTCTTAATCACATAACTTAAAATACCCTTTAACGAAATTTTGTACCTTTCGCTTGGAAGGTTTTCTCATCAGTAGGTCATGTATAGGCAAGTCATTTTGTAAACACCCAGCATTATTAGTTGCCTTCTGCATTATTTATTACACTACAAAATTCCGTCATCAATTATTTCCTTGACAGGGCTAATCATCGGCACCACATCGGCGGCAGATCATTTCATCGACTTGGTCGTTTCTTCAATAGGGTTGTTACATCGACAAGATTATTTGGTGGGCGGATCATTTAATCGACAGGGTTGTTTCTTCAACAGACAGTTTTTTCGTTGACATGATTGGTTCGTAGACAGGCCACTTCGTCGACAGAGTCATCCAAGTTATATCAGTTAGGCAATATCTATCTCGCTTTAACTCCAGAAATGTTTGTGCTAACGTCCTGAATTTCAGTTAAATCGTTCTTGAGAGACGTTTGAAAATTGGAATTCTTTCATTATCTTAGAGCAATCCGTTGATATAAATTAAACTGCAGACGATTCTGTTTGTTCTAATATTTTAATGATGACATCAGTTATGCTTGCCAGCTTAAGGCTACCTAATGAAATGAAAAAAAATTTGCCTGCAATATGCCTAATTAATTTTGGTAATAGGCATTACAGGTAGTACGGTAATTAATGCAGTTTTAATAGGTTCCAAACATACTAACATAACGACAGTGTATTATTGCATTAGTTTATATGGCGCCCATTAAAACAGCATCACTATACAGTTTAATATAAATATTATGGAAAGAGATTTTTTACGGCCCATTGAAAGGAGATAAGTATAGGAGGAAACTGCTTGATTGTGTTATAATCATGAGTTGACCTCACGCAACAGCTCATACCAAATTAATACAGCTAATTTTTATTTTGCTAGGAATAACTACTAAAAACGTGTTTTGCTTAATCTAATAACGTAAAGCCACCAGGAAGGACAAAATATGATATTAAACAAAAAATATTATTTTAGCTTTATTGTGCTGGTATATATTTCATTTTTGGGTATGATTCCTTAGTGTAGTTCAGCACTGATTTATTGATTATTTTCTTTTTATCACGCCGTACTAAGAACTAAAATTCAGCTAGTTATGAATAAATTTTGATTAAGCAATCGTATAAATGGAGAAAAGGTCTAAAAAAAGAAAGGAAATGAATTAATAAGTTGGAAAACCAACAAACATTGAATGAAGTTATTAGTGAATGGGTGAATCAGACAATAACCACTGAACGTAATTCTTGATACAGCGAGTGAATAAAAATAGAAAAGGACCTTGCCGTCAAGGAATGACCCTGTCAACGAAATAACCTGGTCCACGAAGTTACCGCCAATGATGAATTGAGCCCTTTCTTTACACCATAACTTAAGTAGTACAAATCTTAAATTAAAAAATATTATACCAAAACTATAAATATTGAATAACATTTTTATGAAATGAAGTTACTCAGTAGAAAGTTACTTCGGAAACAAATGATAAATTGTAAGAAAAGAACGTGCATGGTATATTCATTTCAGATAAATGTTCTAACATTTCTACAGTTCCAGAAGTGCCTAACAATAGAAGATGACGTATGTTTTCTTAAGATGTATGCCTGATGAATAAGAAAGCACCTTGAAGAGAAAAAACTTCAAGACTTTGCGTTGCATGACACGCATAAATGTATAAAATCTTCATCTTCTTTCCTAAATCCACAAAATTGGATTCCAAGAAATAAAAGTGTCCCGTTCCTCTGGATCTTCTTGGATATCTCTTTTCCAGTTTCCTATAGTAAAGAAGATGGTTGATGGTTAAAACAATGCAGAATACATTTAGAGAATGTGTGCTTTACGTGGATCGAATGATGGACTATGTTTGAAATATATATATATATATATATATATATATATATATATATATATATATATATATATATATATATATATATATATATATATATATATATAAATTTGAGAAAATAGAGTCAATTTCATACTATTAGTTTTAAAATCACGATAAAATAACTGGCAGTGATGTGCCCATCTAATTAACCTTAAAATTTACCGTACAGATCATTCAACCGTTGATTTGAAACCATTTACAACTAGTATGGTTTTTAAAAAAAACATAAATACAAAACTATACAGTTTTTTTAACCATTTACAACTAGCCTTGATTTTAAAACAGTAAAAAAGAATTTAACTGGAGCTAGGCTTTTAATTAGGTAATGCACATTTAAATTTGATTGTGGTTGAGTTGTGTTTCTTCAAATGAATCTGGTAATATGGTTTAATTAGTTTATCCGGTGTTTCCCCTATTGTGAGAGATGAGAAATACTAGAATTTTTTGTCTTAAGCTTCTTTATGGTGCTGCGATCTAGCCGTGAATGAAAGTATCGTATTCTAATAATCCATGATCACAAATTGGAAAGTGCAGGATGCAGGAAACTCTTCATGTTTTGTTAGAGGAAATATTGTAGTGTCAATGCGCGGACTCGAACCCCCATTCTGTCCGTCATTAGATTGACAGCTTAGCCCTGTTTGCAGTAACATATATTCAGCTACAAGGAACTTAGTGGCTTCGTTGGATAGATTTATTTATTGGTATAAATTTCTGGTTATTTAATCGTATTAGGTGAAAGCAATTAACAAATGGTTTTTTCACAGTTAACTGTTTGAATACCATCTTATTTATGGTATTTTAACTGTTTTGTTTGAATATGGCAAAGTAACAAGTAAATAGTTTGTTAATTAACCTTTTTTTCCGAGAAATTTCTAACCGTGCAAAGTAAAATAAATATCACAATTTTATTTGACCAGAGCTTGTGTGGGAGTTACAATAAAAAGCTTTCTATCGAAACTATCGAAAAAAAAATTTGTTTTTAAGCTTAGTTATGATTTGAGCTAATGCATATCTCCTGCATGGTTGTTGAAAAATAAATTCTTTGTTTTCTCTGACTAATAATAGATTCAAAAGAAATTAATAAAGATACTACTGTACTGTGGTATTCGGTCTCGCACGATCCGCAGAAAGAGATGAGTACAAGAGAAAATTGCATGATTTATGTAAAGTTCGACTGTCATGAAACGGACTGGTGCAACAGCATGATGCCAAATGATATTGATTGCTGTTAATCAGTGTCATTTCGCATGATGCTATTGCTTATGCTATTGATGACTCCATTGATGATGCTTTATAATATGAACTTCTAAAAAGGTGGTATTCTTAATTTAATTACGTATAACTACCAACAAGGGCAATAAATGAAAAAAAAAACACATTAGCTTTGTTAATAGTGCCTATACATGTCTTAGTATTGTTCATGACTTCCTACTGTTGATTTGAGCTGTCGGAGTGGATAGTTGAAGTGTTCGAATCCAACTCCAACTCCGAACTTTCCCGGTAGCTTGACTCCGATTCTGACCACTCGATTAAAATTTCCACCAAATTCCAGGAAAGCATTAACTGTCACGATATTATCTTTTTTGTAATGTAACTTAATAAGTACTTTTAAGTTAACTGATTTGATATCTATTCTTATACTAAAAACGCTTATCTTTCATTTCTATCTACTCTAACTACTCTGTTAATAAGAGAGTAGATAAATAGATTTATATAGGTTTTCTACCCAGCTATATGCAATACAAAAAAATCAGATCTTATTTCGAATTTTACTGTCAGCACCAAATTTACAAAATAAAAAAAAGAGAAAATATTTGGAAAAAATAAAGCACAATTATTTTTAAAGACTTGCCGAATCCTAAGATGGAAAAGTATAAAATAAAACAATTTTTGAGAAACTGTAAACAAAAATATTTTCTTTGGTTCACCACGGAAAAATAAGAAATATAATTTTAAACTTGAAAGATTTGATTTGATATAAGTCTCAGTTAATTTTCCAGATATTTTGTTCATTTTATATAAATTTTATTTTTAAATAGTCTCTCTCATAAAAATTTTAAAGAGAGCAAATAAAAAGTCGGTTGTTTTCCAATAACCATTATAACATGAAAAAAATTTCACCTGTTTCTTTTTTTAAATTTTATATGAAATTTTTACATGACATTTTAAGAATTTAAAATCTGCACTTTATTTAATAACCGTCGTTGAACTGCCAACCCTATGATTTTGGGTTTACTACTATCAATGTTCAAATCCATAGCCTTGTAATTTTGAACCCAATCCAGAAGAAAAGGAAACTCCTGGATAAAGTATTTGGAGAAATTCGCCTTCGTGGAAGACTAATTGGTGAAGCTGACCCGCATTTGCATTACATGGAGAGGGATACCACGAAAACCTCCCACGGTTAGCCTGACAACAAGGGAACTCTAACCCATGATCCGTATACCACTGAGGATATTTTACGTCAGCACTGTGGTCGGCGCAAGCCAGATGCGGAATTCGCATCGACAAGCCATCGCTGGGATTCGAACCCGGTTCACTTTATAGGAAGGCGAATGCTCTATCCCCTGAGCCACAAATGAATCTATATTATAACCGTCGTTGAACAGCCGACCCAATTTTTGGGTTTACGACTTCTAATGTTCAACTTCGTAGCCTTGTAATTTTGAACCCAATCCAGAAGACAAGTGAACTCCTGGATCAAGTAGTGGCGGAAATTTGCCTCCGTGGAGGACTTTTTGATGGAACTAACCCGCATTTGCGTTACATGGAGATGAAGTCCAAAACCTCCCACGGTTAGCCTGACGGCAAGGGGACTCTGACCCATGATCCGTCTACCACTGAGGATATTTCTCGTCAGCACTGTGGTCGGTGCAAGCCGGATCCGGAATTCATATCGACCAGCCATCGCTGGGATCGAACCCCGGTTCATCACATTGGAAGGCGAACGCTCTATCCTATGAGCCATCGCGGCTGAATCTATAAATGAATATCTGGAAAACGAATTGAGACTAAAACAAATCGTTTCTTATAAGTCGGAATTTTTTAAATAATAATTATAACATATCCGCTGATTTTCTTATATTTTATAAGAAATTCTTACAGCACATTTTACATAAAAATGAACTTAATATCTGGAAAATTAACTGAGACTAACTTAACTAGTAACTGAGACCTCGATTCTAATAGGTTACACTTAATATTTCATTTCTTACTTTTTTATGTAAAACCATTGAAAAGTTTTTTTTTAAATTGTTTCATTTAGAATCGTTGCCGAAAAAAATGCAAAATCTCATGTGAAGCTCAAAATTAACATTTTAACCTTTAGCTTTCTGTAATCACACAATGACTAAATATTTCAAAAATTAGATGGTCAACCTTTATCCTCTTCAAGCTCAATTTCGATTTATTGAAAATATAATGTAACGAAATGTCCTAATGTTAGGATAACTGAAATGATCGGTGATAAATAGTCGTCATTTAATTATTTCGCATTGTTCATTTCTTCAATTAATCACGCTAGGAGGACATTATCTTTTTGGCTGTCCCTTAAAACCGAAGTTTATCCTTCAGGGAACCTTTTCATTAGCTGTCAAAATAATGTTATACATATCTTTTGCGATACAGCTTTCAATTTTTGTTTACATGTGATGGTTGGTATTATTTTCCACTTTAACTTTCTATTCACTGCAAACTGCAAATCATAATGTTCTACATTGAATCAGATAAAACATCGGCAGAAAGTACAACTTATAGTCTAAGATAAAATCAATATTTTTTGGTATTAAATGGAGAGAAAAAAAATTCAATTAAATTACACTAAAAAAAATTTTTTAATTCAATCTGATTACTGTGTTAACAAATATATTTCACCCTGAAGCAATTTATTTTCTGTCAAGTAAATTTAAAATAAGAAGATGCTTCTCATCCGGAAAAATGATATTCAAGCATTATTCATTTTCAAACGTCATGTAGTTTCAATTTCTAGTATGTTTTCTAACCACCATTATTTTTTGCTGAATGTAGCTTTTTGATTAAGTGCTGTGAGTACAGTCTAACTAATTTTTTTTTTTTTTTTTTTTTTTTTTTGCACTAAATTGAAGGAAGTCAATTTTACGCTGATAGAACTAATAGTTTTACAGTTATTTATGTTTCATGTTTGTAAAAAAAATAATAAAAATGCACTTTTATACTTGACAATGAGAACAAATAAAGTATTATTTCCTACATAAGTATTTAAAAGTTTTTATGTATAAAAAGTGCAACTCTGTACTTACAGCTGGATTGGGGAAAAAAAGTATGGTCAAAACTACCAGAATATAGAAAAATTTACCGTGTTTCTGACTCTATAGGAAAACCAAAAAATCTCGGTAATTTACCTAGTTTTGGAGAAACCCTTTGGCAATGATTTTGGTAAACTTAACAATAAAATATGATATTATAATAAGTGAAAAAAATTTAGTAAATGTGGTGAAATTTGGTAATTTTATCATATGTAACCTTAGAGCATGGTATTAAAACTATTTTTTCGGTTAAATTTACTTTTCTGTCTCATATTTTTTACTAAATGTGTGGTAATAAGGGCTATAATTTTAAAAAAAACAATATTTCCGGTAAACTGGTACCATATGAACAGACACATTATGGAATAAATAGTCTACATACCGTATATTTCAATTTTTAATACCATAATTATGGGTTTTTTTTGTTGTTGTTTTTTTTTTTACCAAAAATGTCATTACTTTGCAGTACGGTTATTTTACCAAAATTTTTTCTCGATTATATTTCTGACGTTGCTATCTAGGCAAGTGAAGTATTGTTTCTTCGTGTGTATTTTTTTTGCACTGAATCGAAAGGGATCAAAAGTAAGTCGGTAGAATCAGTAGTTTAGATATTATAATAGTTATAAGTGTTTCCTGAGTACAACGTATAATTTTTAACTTATACCTATGTACGCATCTTATATTGCTATATCTAGACAGGTGTGGCATTGCTTCTTATGTATACTTTTACACTAAACCTAATACAGCTAAAATTAAATTAATAGAGCTAATAAGTTAGATATAGAGAGGTTTTCATTCTGAAAACATATAATTTTTGTCTAATACTCTAAGACGATAAAACATATTTTCGTCATATTAGTTATTAGTTTCATTGACTGAATTTCAATTTGATTAGGTTTAGAAACAGTGACTTACTTGTCCAGATAGCAATGACAAATGTTAAAATAGGTACAGAACTATGATTTTTCTTTATATACATCTCTTATACATTTTCAATTATAAATTCCATTGGCTTTGTTTTGATCTTATTTTTACAAGTGTGAAAAAATCACGTGGAAAAAAACAATATCTCAATCACCGAGAAATCAAATTATAATATATATAATCAAGCAAAGCTGTAGATTTTATAGGCGAGACATACTTCTTAACTATTGATTCTATTAACTTGAGATTGTTTTTATTCGATTAAATGTTTTAAAAAATTTTTATGGAAATATACCTCACTTCTCTAGATATTTGAATTTTTTCCTCTGACTATAATTCATCACGCGATGAAGTTATTTCACACGTGATGAAATTGCGAAATCTATTAATCAGTCATTTAAAGTTTCATTTTATTAACTGAAAAATATTCTGTTGATTCTAGCTGCTGAATTTTGAACTTCGTGATTGCAAATATTTTGAAAACTCGATTTTTCCAAAAAGTTAAAAGAATTCGTCGAACCAGAAATTTAAAATTATTCAACTAGTCTCAATAGAATACATTTCTGTGAACGAAATAAAACAAAAAATATCTGAAAACTGGAAAAAAAAAAGTAGAAGGTGATGATTTTGAACTATCTTTAGGATTTATAGAATTATGTAACTGCTTTTTTATGCTTTTTTATGCTTTTAATCCTGCTTTCATGAATAGAGATTTGTCAGATTTTGGTTTTTCCTCACATAAATATCGATTCAAGGTCTCCAAAATCCAAGTAAGTCAAATATCAAAATTGCATTCCTGAATAGCAATGCATCCATCTAAACAATTTTTAGTAGGAATTGAAATAGTTTTATAATTTGTCTAACTTAGACAAATCAAATATGATTTTCTTCAATAGCGATGCATCCGCCTAACAATTTTATATATGAATTGGAATAGTTTTATAATTTGTCTACCTAGCTGTTTTTGTTGTGGTTTTTGTAGTTCATTTACGTCACACTAGAACTGCACAATCGGCTGCTGGCGACGGTCTGGGAAACATCACTAAGTATGATCCATAGACATGCCATCATAATTTTGATTCTCTGCAGAGGCAATGGCACTACCACCCCCCCCCCTTTTCGGTAGCCTGACGACTTGCGCGCGAAGTCGAGCACTTTACGGTAGAACAGTTTAACGAAAACCAATACCGCACACCATCCGAACAGTCCCCCACCCGCACAATGACCGCAGCCAGTGATGCTTGACTTCGGTGATCTGCTGGAAACCGTATCCTAACGATCAGTACACTGCAGCAGATCTTCCTATCTGAAATCAAATACGATTTTCTTCAAAAGCGATGCACCCGCCTAACAAAATATTAACAATTTCGCTAGGGGTACAATATATTAACAATTCCGCTTGGTGAATAATATATTAACAATTCCACCTAATTGGAATTGTTAATATTTTGTCCACCTAAATCAAATCAAATATAATTTTCCTCCTGCCCACCTCACATTTTTGAATGGATATTATAAACTTATTTCTTAATAATTTACGTGTTTTTCTGTTTTGTTGCATTTATTTTAGTATACTTTAAATCCGGAAGAAATGTTTCATTTACCTAATAATTTGATAAGTAAGTACAGCTCACAAACTATAAATTTCTTAAGATAGTTACGGGCGAAATATTAATAATAACCGCTGTCCTAAAAAAGAAGGCAACTAATATTTCCACAAATGTTAATTTCAAGGTGAGGCATATTTCCTTAAATAAAGCTAAGACACAATGAAAATAGCTATAGATTCCCGAAATATATAAGTTTGTTGTAGCCGTTAAATTGTGTTGTTGTATAATACGACCTGAGTAGTATCAAACAACACAAAGAAAAGTGAAACCGAAAATGGCGAAATTGGCAATGTCCTTCTTGCTTAGAGCAGCAGACTAATGCAGTATTATTAAAAAACAACAAACGCTATTATACCTCTCCCAAATTGTTTCCACTTATATTCAGGGACTTCAGGACTCTGTTGCGATCAATAACATTTCTAAGAAAACAACCACTATTTGATGTTAAACTATTGTACGATATGTCTAACTCACTTAGCATATGGTTTGACAACAAACTATCACAGATACTTGAAATTCCTGCATCGCCTATGAGGTTGCCACTTACATCAAAACAACTCAAGTTTTTAGACTTTGTTAAATTTGTACACAAATCTGTAGTACTGTCATTTGTAAGGTAATTTTTTCTCAATTTAAGTTTTCGAAGATTTGACATTTCTGATAATTTTCCGACTGTGTTCCGTGATTCTCCAGAAATCATGCAGCGAGATAAATCGAATTCTTCAATTGTATTTATTAATACCAAATTGTCAATTAAACAAGATATATATTTTGCATTTAAACACATTCCAACTATCGTCACTTGGCGAAGTTTGGCGAAACTTAAAAAGCCCTTGCAAAACCCTTCGAAAATGCTTGAGTTTCTTTTATTAATTGAGCAATCACTAATTATAACGGGAAAGTTGAACAATGAGATTTCTTCTAAGTTTGTAAACATTGGTAATATCTTAGACACGTTACCTACTAATAATAGACTATCATTTATTAAATTTTCGTTGTGGTTTTTTTCGTTTATCACATTAAATTTAAAACCATTGATAGTTAATTTGAGTAGATAATTTCTGAATGGAAAAATAAGGATTTCCAAGTCTTCGTATTTGATTTTTTTCAAAATAAAATCATCCAGTGCATCTTGTACTAAGTGAGAAGCAAACGTGCTCTTCCAATTACAACAAGATAACCAAAAATCAACGTAACTCCACCCTTTCTCTTCGCACTTTCTTTTCCAAAATGATTCTTCATCGATGAATGAAAAAACAAGATCTGATCTCAAATTTAAAGGCAAATAAGTCATCAATTGTTGCTTCTTATCGGTGGGAAAATTTAATAGAGCATGTTGTATTTCTACATCTAAATCAAAGAAATAAATTAAAAGTAATAAGAACACTTACAGAAACATGATAACAATAGAAAACATGATAACAATAACGTTAATAACAAAAAATTAAAAAAAAACATTTCTCAAGCAGTTAGCGCGAATTTAATTTTTTTTTTTTTTTTTTTTTTTTTTTTTTTGGAGGGTGGGGGAGAGATTGTGATTTTAATCCGTAATTTGTTTGATAATTTGTTTTTTTCTTCAAAAACATTTTATAGTTTTTAAGTAAAATAAAAAAAGTTATTCTTGAACGATCTATACTTTACGATCCAATGAGTTTTTTATACCTTTATTAGAAAAAAAATTTCATTTTTCTCATTTTGTGCCGTGCAGATTTTTTTGAGAAAATATACCAAAGCATTATTTGAATTTTTACTTTTTACAAACAATTTTACTTGCAATATGCATTATTCATACACATATAACTTACAAGAACTATGAAAGTTAACAATATTTGTTTTAAAATAGCTTTCTTACCAGCAACAAAACGCAAAGCGAGTAAATTAATTTCTAAAACTTAAATAAAAATATATATTACACTCAATATTGAAAAAACACATTACATTACTTGTTTAAAAACTTCATTCGCTTAAAAAATATAAAAATTTGAGATAACAGTCAACAGGTTTCAAGCGCTTGAAAAATAGTCGCCCGTTTTCAAGACTTGCCAGGCGTGAAAAAAAATCACGCCCGGCAGTCTTGAAAATGGATGCCTATTTTTGAGAGCTCTTGAAACATGTCGACTATTATTTCCGAGTTGTAAGTTTTTGAAGAGAATGAAGTTTTTAAACATGTAATATCTCTCCGCTTTAGCATCTTGGGATTATTTATTTTTAATACATTACATATTTATTATTTTCAAAAATTAGCATTTTTATATTGTTTGATTTATTGATTAGATTCCTTTTACACAAAAAGACAACCAATAATTGAGTTATCAACTAACACCTTATACAAATCTCTTTTGCACTTTCCTGCCTTAAAATTTACGCAAAAAAGAACGTTTGAAAGTTTAAAAGAACGTTAGACAATAATTGGTCGAAAGAAACTTAAACTAGATTGTACTGGAAGTAAACGTTGAGTTGGAATTAATAAATAAAAATAAAGGGTACAAAAGGACTATTTTAAAGATTATAATGGGAGCCTAAGCCGCCTGTTCGCTGCAGCTCTCCAACCCTGATGATTGCTTTGCAATAATAGTTGTTTCTTTGCATTAAAGTTTTTCCACTATTGCTGAAATTATTCACTTAAAATATGTGTTATGCTTTTCTGATTTTTCTCGCTTATTCCCTCACTTTTCTACATCCAACATTTATTTCTTTAAATTAAATCTTTGAGTTCCAATTTGATTGGTAAATGGTATTGTGGGAGAGGAGATGTGGACAATGCCAACCTTCATCTATCAACAGATACCTCAAGATGGAATCAAGTTAGATTACGATGTTACGATTATTGATGTTTAATAATCGTAGTGGTAGTTACGCCGCAATTGTTCAATTCACTGGTATATAAGACAAGCTAACTTGATTCCATCTTGAGGTACCTTTTGATAGATGAAGGTTGGCATAGTCGATAACTCCTTTCCCCCACAGTATGAAAGATTTCGAATGATTCTATTTCCCATAAGATCTATTAGTGCACCTAAATATTTTTTGCTTTGTTGTCACTTTATTAAAATAAAACTTAAAATTAAAGACATATTGTTTTATCAAATTTGCTGTGAGAAGTTCACTTCCGTAATTTAATATTATCGCTTACCAAACAGCCTGATATATTGAATACAATTTGAGCATGTGGTCCTTAAGTTTTAAATAATATAACGAATCTCTTTACAGTAATTTTTAATAAATTATTAATTTCATTTACACCAAAAAATAATAGTTGTAAAAAGGTTACTAAATTTAGACAGCAGTTTAAATAAATTTATCTTATAATGCAGCCTAATAGCATAATCACTTATTTATTAAAGTAATAGAATTACATTATAATAAAGAAACAACTTTTTTAATTCTAAACTCTTAATTTAAAAAACAATCAAAAGAATGCGTAATAATAGCCGAATTAATTACTAAAAATAAATATTACTGGTAAATACATTTAAATTTAAAATACACAAATATTTTACAGGAAAAGAATGCCTTTATGGCTTTTATTAATTTTATGCTGATGATAATGAAAAAAATATAAAATTTATATGGGAAAACTGGGTTTTACCATGTGATTTTAAGGTCAATAAAAAAGTAAAGACTTAAATGGTAACTGTGACACCATCATTAGCTTTTTAAATATAGTTAGAAATTTGAAAGACAAAAATTCTAAAGTATAAATATTAAAAATAAAAAAAACTCAAAGCTGCTACTAAGGAGTTATTCATCTTACCCGAGAGTTTCGAAGTAATCACAAAATTACAAATGTCGATCAGCTTTTGTGCACTAATTACTAATTTTGTATCAGAGCCGGTAATAAAACGATAATCCATTTTTAAGGTAGTAACAATATTTAATGTAAAAAACAAGATATATTAAAAATATGTGAAAAAAATTTATTTGATATTCTTTTCATTAAAAGAGAAGGAGAGATAGCTTAAAACTAAATACTAATCTTACTAGTACTGTATAAATTCGAATACCGAAACCACAACAAACAATAATAAACAGACGAAATTATTGCAATGAAGGCGAAATTTTAGAAACAGAAACTGGCAACTGGCAAAGTCAGAAACGTGCGCGCGGTTGGATTGCAGAGCCGTTTCAACCGCAGAAACGGTGCTGAGATCCTGAATAAAACTTTTGATGAAAATAAATGCTAGAAGTCCCAAAATATTATTTAAACCTCCTGCAGTTAATAGAGATAAATGAGATCAGAGAGATAATTTTAAACAAATAGAAGGTAAAGTATGAAATTCTCCCATTACAGTGTAAACGCAAATGCACATCCCAAACAAACCAAACTGTACATTGAAAAACACCCAAGTCTTCAATTAAAAAGTTTGCTTGTACCGATATGTCGACCCTACTGTTGAACAAAAATCACGTGATCATCTAGGCTGCCATTTTGTTTCGTATTGCTGTCGTGTCTAAAATTACAGTATTTTTTTCTCAATTATTATTTAAAAACGCATTGATTGCAGTTAAATTCATCGTTCTGATATTATACTCACTTCTCGTGCTCTGATTATCAATCCTCTTGTTACTTCGTTGAGACACCTAGTTAAATTAGGGTTTATTTACATTCATCTATAATCAGCTGTGAGTTTTGTTTTTTTCACAATAAACTAATTATTTGAAATCACTGATTAGTCTACAAACAGATTAATAAAAATAAATACATTGCTTCCCGTTAAACCATGATTATATGTTTGATTATCATCAACTATTAATTACAATATTGAACGGGTATAATTAATAACAATTTCCTGCCCTACCTTGTTTACTTTTAGTATTTTTGTTAAATTTACGTTAACTAATTACTTAAATAAAGTTATTATACATACTTACTTAAGAAATGCAATTTCCTTTACTTAGTCTTAATAAATGTACTAATTAATATTACGACCTGTATTTAAGTAAGTATATGCCCCCGTTAAATCATGTAATTATAGAAAGGTTTATTTACATTGATCAATCAGCTACGAGCTTCTTTTTTTTTAATTAGACTAATTGTTGGAAATTATCAATTCACCAACTTACTAAATACGAATCGTATATACTTGTCCACTTAACAACCATATACGTTATTCATTCATAGAATTGTGTGGTTAAAATAAATTATAACTTTCTCTCTAAAACTTGTTTACTAAACATTTATTTTTTTAATAAATTATTTCTAGCTTTTCTTCGCATGCTTCAATAAACATGTTAAATCTTGATCTAGCAAATATCTTTTACCTTTTTTAGGGCGAAAAAATTCACTAATATCTAGGTTAAAATTAGGTGACTTAATGCCATATAAGTTTTAGTTAATAAATGGGCATTGTGGGGGCGGAGCATTGTGGCATTGGGACCATGCCAACCGTCATCTATCAAAAGGTACCTCATGATGGATTCAAGTTAACATGCTTTATATACCAGTGAATTGATGTTTATAATTCGTAGTGGTAGTTACGCCACAATACTCCCCCACCAGAATTCTATCAGGGATAGAATTCGATGAACAGATACCACTAGTTGCTGTACTTGTGACAGACCGGGAAAGCGGTCACCGGAATTTTGAGTGCTGAATGTGAGAGGTGAATTAACTTCACAGTAGTAGTCGCTCCTGTGTTGCCAGTAGCAGTCGAGAGTTTGCAGCCAGACGTTGTGTTTAATCGAGACGAGTGATGAGTAGCAACAGCGCGAGGAGGTGAGTAAGTCGCTGCGACAAGTAGCCAACTGTTTAATGTGGACCATCCAACGAAGTAGGCGTTACCAGATCGAAGTGGGCGTTACTGCGTGATCAAGTCACGTCCGGGTCACCAATGTGGGGGCGGAGTTATCGACCATGCCAACCGTCATCTATCAAAAGGTACCTCATGATGGATTCAAGTTAGCATGCTTTATATACCAGTGAATTGATGTTTATAATTCGTAGTGGTAGTTACGCCACAGGCATCTAGCAATAGCTGGAATGAAGATAACATTTTAAGAATTTTTTGCCGCTCTCAGAAGCAGAATTATATTGTGACGCAGTTGTCATTTCTCTGATTACTGATCCATGTTTATAAAAATTTTCGTGTTATAAAAGGTCTGTGTAGAAATCTTGTTCGTATTTTTTCATTTTTATATCTTAATGCCCCTAGTTAGTTATTTTCCTTAATTCTCAGTTTTCTTGTTGTGAACTATGAGTCTATGTTTTTAACGACTGCAGCTCCGACTCTTTTTTTCCTGACTCTACAGCCTTATTTGTAATGGCAAAAAGCATGAGACAAACATATTTCTTACTTTAAGAAATAAAGTTTAAATTATTGATATATTATTCACAAGATGTAATCAAATAATTGAATAAGTATATTATGAACTATAGCTAGCAAACTTCAATTTGTATCTTTATATATTGATTTCTTTTGATTAGAACAAAATTGGTTCTTTCGCACTATTACCTCAGGATAAGCTGAAGGTAGTTTTATTAGTAATTGTATGGACACATTTCCTGCAATTAGTTTATGCTTATTTTTATATTAAAAACACCATCCATAATCCTAGTAGACTTTGTATTAATATTGAAAAAAATATGATACACTACTCATTCTATCAAAATAGAAAGAAAAGTGTTACAAAAGTTTGTTTTATTTATTTGCAAAAGAAAATCCTGCTTAAAAGTGCATATTTTTCAAAGGTCAGATTTAAAAGTTGATGATAGGACTACCAAATATAAATTTGTAAATTCCTATCAAGAACTAATACCATTTAATGAGAAAAGATTTTAAAAACAGGACACTTAAAAAGAAAAATGAATTTTATTTTTTAAAAATCAAATACTAAGCATTAGTTAAGTAAAGAGACTTTAACAGCTATTACTAACTTTATACATTTTTATTTAAACGAGAAAAAAAACATACATTTCATTTTATTGTTTGGATAGTTTTGAATCATATTTGTATTACAGAGCAGACAAAAATATTAAGGTCAATAAGATTTAAGTAACTATTTTTTAGGCAGCTCTCTAATAAACAAAGATCTTGAGAAAACAATTTCAGTGATAAAACATTTTGCTTCAAATAATTAGAAAAAAATTTCTTCCTCACTAATTAAAAATATTTATGCATTTAGATATTTTTTAATCCATTAAAAAACTGATTTCTTTTTTAATTGTTATTTAGCTCTACTATTACAATGGCTGAAACTGCTTTGACTTTTGGTCCTGACTGGTAAGTTTTTGTTTAATCTGGACTCATAATTTAATTGTTGTAAATACCTGTTTACATCTTGTTTTCTTATGCATGCATATTTGATATCTTTTTTTAAAAAAAAAAAAAATTTGAAACTTATCTCGTTAGGAAATAAAATTAAATGTCAAATTTATTAGTATTTTTTTAACTGCTCAGTCTATCTCATTTAATAAGCTTAAATGTTATTTTTTTCTATCAAAGTCCATCAATAATTTTTATATGTTACTTAAATAATTTTTCTCTGTGATTCTAGTAGATGTTTTCCTTTCCACATAAGTTAGGATTATCATGTTTTTATATCTGATACTGCTATTAATTTTGTTAGGAAAATATTTTCCCCAAATTTTAAAATCTGTTTATTCAAAAATTCTGGTGCATATATAATGTTTGTACATGCATGAATTTCTACCAATTAATTTCAATTTTACAAAAATGTTATGGTTTAGGAAGGATTTGATGTTCTATTTAATTCATAAGGAAAAAATGCCTTAATTTCCTGTGCATTATCTCTGGCGGCGTTTAATCCAGAGCCATCAGTTTTTTACCAAGAAAACATTTCAGCAGATAATCTGCCTTACCATATAATCCATGGATTATTAGTTCTTTTAGTCCAGTTTTTATTTATGTTATATGTCAGTGAATCTACATCATATATGACCACATGGGCATCAACAGGGGTAAGAGCCAGCAGAGACGCGCTCATGTTTAAAGAGACATTCACATCAAAAGAAAACAAAAACCTGATTGGTGAGTTTTGCAGATAAATATATTTCATCAAGAAGGTACTCTTTCCCATCATCAAATTCACGTACACGAATTTTTCGTTTCCAGTGTAAATAATCACTTACACTTTTATAGCTGACAAAAATTTCTAGGGAATTAGCAATATTTGATGTCAAAAAAGTAATTTTTTTTTTTTCTTAATTATGTTGTCTGATTAAATTGATACAGATTTTTTGAAACAAAAATATTTATTTAGGAGGGGATATTAGTTGTAACAATGGAATAGATAATTTCATATTATAAAAGCAAAGTTTCAACAATTTTTCTTTTAACCTCTAGATTTAATTTAATTTATATTATATTCATATGTTGCATTTAAACTTGATAAATTAATTCTTTTCTTTCATCCCCATAGGATACGTGCTTATTCTGCTGGGGCAGCTGCAACTAGTGCAGCTAATCCGCCTATAGTAATGAACATACCAAAGTATAGTTTAGCAGAATATCGCTATGGGCGTGAGGAAATGTTGGCCTTAATACCTAAAGATGCAAAAGTACCCACCTGTATGAAAGATTTTCCTCATTTAGTTCGTGAGCAGTTTCAAATGCCTTTGGCTTTGATACCTATGACTGAAGATGAGCAGGTATATAAAAATGTACTGAAATGTGTAAATTAAATTGCTTCAGATTTCCATTCTAAATCACTTATTAATGAGCAATGTGTTTATTTGTGAACTAGCAATTTTTGTTTACTTTTATTATATTGCTCCGTGTAAATCTGCCAAGTCCCATCATATTTTACTGAAGGAAAAATGTCTCATGAATTTAAAGTTTTAATATATTAAGACTTTACTTAATACCTTAAATAGGCTGAGCAATGCATTTTCATATTTCTTCCTCTGAAAAGCAACAATAAATAAATAAGTTATACAACACAACTATCTGCCTTAAATTCGCTTGATTTCACCAAGTGCCTGTGTGGCAAGTGGCATTAGATCATCACATCACAACTTAACAACTATAAATAAATTATACTGTAATAATATTGAAATTTTAATAACTTGGATGAATGAAGATAATTTTTGGTGTTCCTTGGCATTTTATCAGTTTGCCACCCTGAAGACTAACAAGAACAATTAACACTTTTATATCCCTCATTATATGGAAAGTGGTATCGTACTAATGAGTAAAGACTGTTTAATAAAAGTTTATGCTTAAACTTAGTCAACTCTCTTTATCTATACATATATCAAAATAAACAATTTGTGTGTGTCTGTCAGGGATGGCAGATTTTTGCAAAAAATCGGAAATTCACTTTCTTCTCCCAATTTTTAAAATTTGACAACACGTCATTGCCTTGACAACGATGACTTATGCTGTAGATCGGAAAGGATGAGGTTCATGGCTATTGAGTTCTAAGCAGTTTAATTTTAGCGACCGATATTTGATCTGGGTTTTTTCTACTTGGTGCGGCGCATGTTGAATTTGCACATTCTTTCGTTATAGTTTTCTTGATTATGCTAGTTCTTATATTTGGTCGTTCTTGCATTTGTCCTTGCACATACTTGATTTACGTTTACTTGTGTTCTTTTCACGTGGTACATTGTAAGATGAATGTATTTTAACGATGGAAGTCGATTTGATAGACGAACACTAAGTGCAGCTGATCAATGCTGCTGAAAAAAATAAATTCTAATTTGATTGGTTTAATAAAGGAGTCAAAGTCACTAAAACTGTTAGTAACAATCCGTCAGAAGATATTGAGGTAGAAGTTAGTGATTGTTTTAATTTAAAATGATGATTATTAAGTTTTATATATTGCTTAATTATCTTTAATATAGTAGTTCTAATATTTTTAAAATTGTATTAAAGAAAAACTTACATTTCCTTGTTTCTACCATTTTTAATATAAAATTTTCTCATGGCAGTGGTAGAAATTATATTTGTATTTATCGTATTGATGTCACAGTATTACATAGAACTCTCCTTCCCCCACCTTCCAGTGTCTGCTTTGTAAAAGTGTTTTTTTTTTTTTTTTGCAACATTCAAATTTCAAATGAGTACAGTTGAGATAAAGACAAGCCCAATTTTTATATTTTTAATTCAGAGACATTTAAAAAATTTAATTTGTTAAATGGAACAGTGTGGTAAAATTTTTAAAAAAATGAAATGTTCTGTAACACTCAATTATTTTTTTTTTTATTCAGGAGAAGAAGCTTGATTGTGATAAATTCTAAACATCATTAATTGCCTTGAGCAACAGCATTATGCCAGAAGATACTGAATACTTTTTATTTTTATGGGATAATCTACTAAATACGTATTTTGCTTCATCTGATAGCATAAAGTTACTGAGGAGGGCAATAAATAAATAAAAATTTGGAATTAGCTTCATTATTTGTGTTGGAAGTTGTTTTAAAAATTTGTGCACGATTTTGTTGTAGAGTTCATTACTGATTAATTGATCTTTATTTTTTTTCTCTCTGGACAAAGAATAGGTATTCAGCTTATTGCTTTATATTATGTGTTCATATCTTTCCCGTACAAATAACCTTATATAAATGTGTTATTTACGAACCATCTTTGGCGCTATACTTGATAACAACTGGATGAAAAGATATAATTTTGAAATATATAGGATCTTTAATAGTGATGATATCATTAAATCTATGAAACTAAGTAGAATGAGATGGGCCGGGCATGTAGTGAGAATGAGCCCAGAACGAACAGCATTGAGAGTCTCTAATGCAACCCCCTCCAATAAAAGGCCAAGAGGAAGGCCCTTAAAGGGATGAAAGGACTGTGTGGGTGAGGATTTTGCCATCCTAAAAGTAAAGAACTGGAAAACAATTGCTGGGAGAAGGACAGAATGGGAAAAGCTTCTAAGGAAGGCCCAGGCTCACAAAGGGCTGTCGGGCCAATGTTGAAGATGGTGAAATGTGGTATTCAATGGTTCTTAAAGATTGGCCCATTTAATTTATTCCCTAAGGACGAACAAAAACAAATGTAAGGAACATAAGTACATGAATTTTATTTTGAAAAATAATAAAAACACTAGAATATTGTTTTAGTTAACATTTATTCTTAAATATTTCTCAACAGAAACATTTTCATAATATGGTTTTATATTTTTCCCTTTATTAGCGTCTTTGGACTCGAGTTAATAGTGATGCAGCTTTAAGAGCATCTGGGAACCCAAGAGGTGGTATGGGTAGAATTGGGCGTGGTGGATCTGTAGATAGAGGAAGAGGACGTGGTAAGTTTTAGTTTTAGAATTAAATTTCATTCCCTATAATTTTGTTCATCTTAATTACAGACAACTGAATATTTAATTTTTTTTTTTTCTGTGGGGTAATTAATGTGTTTTGTAGTTTTCATACTATTATACGAGGGTTGCTATTTATATTTCTGGCCTTGGCAACAGTAAGTGTTGCTAGGCGACCGCAGACGATTTTAATCAAAAGTTTGATATTTTTAAACATAAATTCAGCAGACGATTTACCATTATAGCTTCATTTGTGTTGTTGACAGTAAATTGAAAAGTTCTTCTCTTTCAAAAAATGGAATTGAATCGTGAACATTTTCGTGGCATTATTTTCATAACTTTCGACGTGGATTGTCAAGACAAGAGTGCTTCGATGATTCAGCGATAAAGCAAGATCGTCATGTGACATACCGTAAGATAGAGGCGTCTTTGGACATTAGTATGACTAGCATCAATAAAATATTGCATGAACATTTGAGCGTAAAAAAAAAAAAAATTTCGCGTTGGATCCCGCATAATCTAACAAACGCTCAAGAAAAGGCTCGTGTCGATTGGTGCAAGGAAATGTTGGAAAAATACGTTCAAGGTACATCAAAGGCTGTGTATAACATCTACACAGGTGACGAATCATGGATCTATGCATATGAGCCGGAAACAAAACAGCAATTAACTGTATGGATCTTCCAAGACGAGGCAAAACCAACAAAAGTTGTTCGAGGAAGAAGGACATCGAAACAAATGATTGCCTGTTTCTTCAGGATTAACGATCATGTGGCAACAGTGGCGTTAGAGCAACGCAGGGCGGTCAATTCTGAATGGTACACGACCATTTGTTTGCCAGAAGTCATCGGAGAAATTCAAAAAAAGCAGAAGAACAGGCGAATCATTCTTCATCATGACAATGCGAGCTCTCAAACAAAGGCATTTCTGACGGAGCGAAAGATCGAACTGATTTGTCATCCGCCGTACAGCCCTGATTTGGCACCTAGTGACTTCTTCTTATTCCCACACATCAAAAATAAATTACGTGGGCAACGACTTTCGACCCCCAAAGAAGCGGTTGATGCATTCAAAACGCATGTTTTGGAGTTACCTCAATCGGACCGGAAAAAGTGCTTTGAAAATTAGTTCAAAC
Source organism: Parasteatoda lunata (assembly GCA_949128135.1). NCBI lineage: Eukaryota > Metazoa > Arthropoda > Arachnida > Araneae > Theridiidae > Parasteatoda > Parasteatoda lunata. The sequence goes on along the minus strand of OX421977.1, from coordinate 64,804,237 downwards.
GCATGCAAAAGTGTATTGATCATCGTGGAGAATATTTTGAAAAACAATAAAACCAATTTCGATCCTACATATTTGTTTTTTCATTATTAGGCCAGAAATATAAATAGCAACCCTCGTATTTGTATCTCATTGTTCCAGAACCTAATATGCTTTTAATTGTGTAACCCCAAAATGTAGCCATTTACGATATATATCCCCCCCCCCCCCTATTTTAATGATACCTAAAATTTGTCATGTTAAACACAAAATTCATTTTTTATCAAATGTTAATTTGAATTAATATGTATAATTTTGTGGCACTTGATTCTTTAAGATAGTTAACCTTGAGAGTTATCAACAGGGCTTTTTATTAAGACCTATTAAAACGAAGAAAAGTTTTTTTTTTCTACTTCCATAATATGTTGTTTTAGTATATCTTATCTCTTTTAGTTAGTATATCTCTTATCTAGTGAATTAGTTTAAACTTTTTTTAAGTCAGTTTTTTAAATACTAAAAATTTTATGCCTACCCTACTATTTTTTATAGGTCGTGGTGGTTATTATCAGAGAGGGTTAATGCATGACGATGATGATGGTTTACACAGTTTTTCACGTCCAAAACAAATAGAGAGAAGCTCAAGTGCTAATGAAAGAGATATGCGGTGGGATGACAGGTATATAATTAAGTATTAAACTATTTTCTTTTTTCGGTCATTTTTTGCTCAAAACCTAACTTAGTAATTAGACTGTTAGGAAACTAAAAAATAGAATACCTGAATAACTTTTGATTTGAGGATCAATTTTTTACAAGCTAACATGCAATCTCAATGGTTCCTATGATGATATTTAATTCAAAATATTATGCTATGAAACTTCTCAAGAGCGACCACTCTATAATTTTAAATATTTTTCAAAACTTCTTTAGCAAAAAAAGATGTTTTATATAATTAAGTTTTTTTTTTCAAATATTTTGAATTGTAAATTCTAAAAGTTATTTATATTTTATTTTAGAGATCGACGATATGATCGACCTTATTCAGGTAAGAATTTACTTTTGGTTTACAAAAAATTTTCTTGTTATATTACTCAAAATTTCCTTATGTTATAGAATGTAGAAAAGTTATAAAATGTCTATCATCATTTAATGTCAATGATCATCATTCACTAAGGTAAGTGTATGTTCAATAAATGGTTAAAAGTGCTTGGTATTTTAAAATGCATTTTATAGCAAAGAAAGAGAAATATTGAAGTTTGCAAAAACTCTTTAAATTGTGGTGAATCTTTGAAATTAAATTTTACTAACCAAGTAAATAGACTATTTTATAAACCTCTCTTCTGCAAATTAAAAGTTGTAGCTTGTGTTTTATAAATATAAATTCAGTAACACATAAATTAAAATGTAACAATATAACCTTAAGTGTATTTGTATTCTTTAATTTTTCGAATTTTTTTCCCCTTTGTGTACATTTTTGGTTTATAAAATCAAATGTTCTCAGAGTAAATAAAATTTTTATGTGTGCTTAAGCACTTTGTCTTTTTTAACATTAATATTTATTATAAATTAAATGGTTTACTGAAATGAGTAACCATAATTCTTAAATTTATGTTTTTAAAATAATAGTATAGAATTTCAAGATGTATAGATAATATCACCAATTATCAAGTTTTGCTTGTTGCTATAGTTTTATCTTCAACTTATTGTTTTATGTAGTATGCGGTCTAGTAATTTCAGGGGAAATGCACTGAACAAGCTGAGAATTATAAAAAAATTTCATTCATAAATTTTATTCAAGCTTTAAAATGTGGAGTAATTTCAGCTTCAATAAAGGTTATTTTCTTTAAAATGCCACTTTTTTTTTTACGATATAAACCAAAATATTTTTCTTCATATTTATCTTTTTTAAAAAAAAGGGAATTTTCCTAAATGAACTAAGTTTTTATTTATTTCTTTGACAAAAGTAGTTATATATATATATATGTATAATATTTAGTTTTTAAATAAATCATTGAGATACATTTTTTTACACATGTTTTGGTTAAAGAAAAGTTAAAAAGGAAAAAATTATATTTAAACACATACATTTTGGAGTTTGAATATTGTTCTTTCGTTACTGTTTAATGTTTCGTTTTAATTTCAATTTTATTGAAACTAAATAAAAAAAATTCTAAAATTTAGCTAGTAGTTACGTAAGTTTTTATAACTCATTTTTTGTTGTAAGGTGCACCCCTTATCAATTGCATTTTTTTAACATAAAGGTATATTTTTTACATCAAGAAAAAAATATAGGATTTTCAGTTTTAAAAAAATAATAAATAAAGTACATATTTTGCACCGATCCTTTTTTTAAAAACTTTTAGTAAGATTTGAAATTAAATAACTCATTTTGAATTAAAAATGTGAAATAGAACTAGTTTGTTATTGTTGCCTTGAATATTTTGAGATTATACCGGTCATAAAGTAAACACTTTTTTAATTCTTAAAGGTCGGGGTAGCGGTGATGATGGCTTTTTAAAACAAGATAATCCACGTGCACCTCACGATTATTGGAGGAAGTATGATAAGGATGATGAAGGAGATTGGAGATCTTCTGGGTCCCGATCATCTGACAGAATTGGTATCTAATTGTCCATTAAAAAAAATATTATTATCTTTACTAGATGTATGAAATTCTTTATTGTTTTTTTATTGAAACTTTATTCAATTTTTATAAAAGTATTTTCAAGAGTTCTAAGCTATATTTATTCGAGATTGCTGATGAACTTAGCTTATTCCTGATGTGGTTTCCTGTTTGAGAGTTTTCAAACTTTCACTTGGGTGTTATAACTTTACATCTGTTTTTGGTGATGTGCTAATATTTTCTTTTGTCGCTCTTTCACTCTGAAGAGTGCTTTCACCCCGATCAACATGAGCAGCACATGTAATGTTCTCTTATTCCGTGCTGATCCTTGACATTCCATTTTAACGAGTTTGCTTCAATCGTCAGCATCAAGTGTCAACAATTCAGTTTAATTTTATTCTTAACTAGTTAGAGAAAACATGTATTTTACTAATACTGTTTATTTTCTTATGCAAAGATTGATGATTGATTTAGCTTATGCTCATTGTGCAAATGCTCATTGAACTTTTTCTATCTTCGTAAAAAATTAAGAGTAATTAAATAAATTTTTTGGATCAAAATTTTAAATTTTATTTGTTGAAATTAAGTATTTTTAAAAATTGATTTAGCTTAAACATCTTTTATTTAAAGACGCCCTGTTCTTCTTAAACGTGAGAGAAGATTTGTTTCTTTGAAAAATCTGGTTTAAAAATCTTCAACCATTCTGTGGTTAGAGTAATCATATGTATGATATTAGATTTGTGTATTTTCTTTATTATTTTTAGTTATTCTTGTCAGGGATGAAAAACTTCCGCGAAAAAGCGGAAATCCGCTCCCAATTTTTTAAATTTCCGACCCTGTTCCAAAAACTTTAAATTTTGAGAGAATCCAATTAGAGAAACCCAAGCCATCAGAATGATAGTCGGACTTGGAACAAACTTTTTCCTTCCTGCAGTACCCTCTTGAGAAAATGATCTTCACAAGAAAATGGGTAGAGCTTCGGCAGATACGCCCTTGCCTAGATAACCGCGACTTCCGCTATGGAGCAGAAAGGTGTTCTAAGCTGTTTTAACCGCCGGTATTTAGTTTCTTTTGTTTGACTGATTTTCGTAATTTTAAATATTAGGAACTGCACGGGATTCTGCTAAAAGCGTGATTCTTATTCAGAAAATTTTAATATCAATCATTGATTTTCGTATTTAACGATACATGTTACGATTAGTTTTTACGTGATTTAAAAATCTTACTCGTAGTTCCCATTCACTAAATTTAAAAATCCAATATCACGATTTGTATTGAAGCATTTTTAAAGCTCAATATGTCAATTCGTATTCCCGCAAGTTTAAAATGCAATATTGGGATTCGTTATCACCCAGTTGTAATATCAAACTTTTAGTATTTATACGCTATTTGAAATACTCCCTGCGATTTGTATTCACATGATTTAAACATTATGCATCGTGATTCTCATTTACGCGGTTTAAAAATTTAATATCGCGATTTGTGTTTTTAAAATCCAACAGCGCGATTTATATGCATGCCATTTTAAAACCCAATATCGCGATTCATATTCACACGATTTTAAAGATCAATATTACAATTCTTGGCAGAAATAAGTTTTTTCTCGAATTAGTTATATAGATTTTACTATAAAGATGTGATATTCTATTCTTAATTAGTAAGTAATTTAATAGTCGCGACTTCCTATAATTGATTAATTTTCTTTAATATAGTAGAGGTCAACATTTTAAAATTATAATTATATTTAGGAAAAATTTTAATTTCACTGTCTAAATGTTTTTGCCACTTTAAATATTAAAATAAAAAATATCCCGTCATAGTTAAAAGTTGCTTTTATATATCTCATCGATATCACAGTATTATATAGAACGCTCCCCCCCCCCTTCCCCCAGTGACTGCTTTGTAAAAGTTCAGCTTTTTTTTATTTCTATCCACTTTCATGCCTGTCATGTGTATTTTGTTAGTAGTAACTGTTGTTCGTACCAAAATATGTGTATGAATCTTTTTTTTCTTTTTTTTTTTTTAGGTGGCAGGGGCTCTTGGCGAAACAACTCAGAAAGAGACCGACAGGGTGCCTCAGACAGAAATCTTCATAATCGTAATGTTAATCCTAATAGCAGGAGTGGTCCAAGTCCTCACAAAAATCATTCTTGGAAAGAACCTTCTGGTATTTTATTTATTTATTTATTTTTTTTTACTGAAGCAATTTCAAAAATTTTTTATAGCAGTACTTCCGTTCTTGTTTAGCTTAAACGATCCCAATTTAAATGCTATTCTAGTGACTTGCGTGTTGTATGTATATAAAAAATAATAAGCAAAATTGGAAAAATTCATTATTTTTTTTCTCTGATAATTTAAGCATGTTTTTCTAAAGTGTGATCCGCTGTAATGTTCTTCATCATAGAGTAGGCCATTTGGATTGGCCCAGTCTAATATAGTATGTTATCGGTTTATTTCCTCTAATTGAGTAAATCTTCTAAAATTTTATCTCTATATCAGTTTTGATAGAGTTTGGTTAATGAATGTTTAGATGAGCCCTTCCAGTTATCATTTCAATTCCAATATTTTTCAATTAATTTGAAACATAATAAAATCATTATTTTAATGAAAAACAACTATAAGGTTACAAAATTATCATTAAACGAAAATGAATGACCTGATTTCAATAATCTTCTGTCCTTAGTTTTTCTCTTTTTTTGTATTTGAGCTTTTTCATTTCTGAAAATTAAAATTTTCTACTGTTGATGTACCTTTTATTATTTTGACTACTGCCTAATGACAGGGTTGCCACTCCACAGGGAGAACAGGGAAAACCTGGAAAATACAGGGAATTTAAAAATCACCTAAAATAACAGGGAAAATGCAGGAAATTTTGATTTTTTCTTTATAAGCAGGGAAAATACAGGGAATTTTGTTTCTTATTTTTGTCATTTAAAAAATAGTGACCACTCAAAGCATACTCTATGGGATATTTAGCCATGGTATTTAAGCTATACTAAACTGTATTTAATATACTATAGCATTATTAAGTATTTTCTGCTGTTTTTCCAGCAATTAAAACTAATAAATATAGTTAGCCCAATATAGCTCACACAAGAGCACATTAATTGTTGTTTCTTCTTAATATATTGGGTATAATATGTACAGGGAAAACACAGGGAATTTTTTTTCCAGATTTGGGTGGCAACCCTGAATGGAAGAAAAAAAAATTGCAATTTTGATTTTAAATACTAATGGTAATTCATATACTTAAAATCGACATAAGTCTGCAATTTTTAAATGGTGTATAATTACAGCTTTGACATAAATACCATGTAAAATAAATTCATGTGAGCAAATTTTAAATAAATTCAAGGGATCTCTTACAAAATACCTAAAATAAATTAGACAATAACTAATTCCATGTTCTGTTAGTTTTTAAAATTAAATACTGTAATTATTGAAAGAATTAAAAGTTTCTCAAACTTTACTTTTATATACTTCTTAAAAATACATAATGCTTACTTAGTTTTGGAATTATTTTCTGTTACTTGGGTAAAGAAACTTATATTGTATGTATGATATATTCATTATTTATATATTTAAATTTTTATACTATATTTGAAGCAAACTGTTATAGAAAAAATATTCAAAGTTTCATTTAAAATATTTTTAAAGCCTTTTTTATTATTATTTTAATGCTGCAATACATCAATAAGAACACTATATGTTATAAGCACCATTCTGTTGAAATAATTGTCACAAAAATTATTTATTCTTGTTTTTTTTAATTGATAGATTTAAAACATACCTTTACTTTTTGTATTTATGTGTTTGTAAACATGTGTTTGTATTTATGTAGCTCATTTATCAATTTTACTCTTTTATATCATTCTATTAATTTTAAATATTTTTTTTAATTGAAATAATACATTGTCTTACTCCTTTATATTATAATTTGTATTGATTCAAAAAATAAAATTAATTTTAAAAATTTCCTTATAACAATTAATTGATATTAATACTGCATATTGTGTACTGCTAAATATTGACATTAATATAAATGATGCTATAATATTTGATTTTTATACATAGTGTCTATCAGAACAAAACTTCTTTTTCAACACATTACCAAAATAGCATTTACATATTAAATGCTTATTTATATGTTAAATGGAGTTGTAAAGTAATAAATAAGCTTGTTATTATACTGTTTTATTATGTTTGCATATTTATGAAACAAAAGTGAATAGTTTTGAATTCTTTATTCAAATTATTAATAGTTAAAAAAGGTTTCTGCAAAAGCATTTTTTTTAATGGTTTGTGGTTCCTTTAAATTTGGATCTTTAAATTCAACAGAAATGTATTTATTAAGATATCTTTCATGTATAAATTGTTGCATAATTAAGTAAATTACAATTTATAAATGCACAGATATCCTTTTTCCTTTAATAAAATATTTTAGTTTTTGCTTTACAATTTTTTATTAATTATTTGATTGCTATAGGTAATAATCTACCTGAATGGAGTGTTGAAGAAACGAATGAAACTGATACTGTGGGAACTTTTGATTCTAGTGGAGCCTTTTTGGAAACAAAAGTATTCGATATTTGAATTTGTATTAATAATTGAATATTTATTTGGCTAAATTACTTAGTTTTAATTTATTTTTCAGACACCTGAAGATGCAAGTGTGGATGAAATATATCTCTCAGACTCAGCTGATGAAGGGTCTTCTAAAGTAATATTTGTTATTTTCAAATAATATTCTTTTATATTACAAAGCTAATTATAATGGATGTGTTTGTACGGTAGATCTTTTGGAGCTACCCTACAAACCTAGTTTAATTTTTTTTTTTTAATTTAAGGTGTTCATAAAATCTCTCACTTATCAAAGACTTGTGCTTCCATTTTGCAAATGTACCGGATTTATAGATATTTGCTGGCTTTTTCCAAAACTGTTTGTATCTATTTGTGAGCATTTGTTAATTTGAACTCAATTTTAAACAAATATTTTTAAAATTAAAAGTTTCAGTTGGACAAGTTTTATGTACTGAAGTTTACTTTTCAAATTGTAAACATCTTCGACAAATTTTTATAGCTGCTCTAATAAACTGCTTTTAAATTTTTATCATTTTTGTACAAAGCATTCTGTCTGCATTGAATGATTGTCCTTTTTATTCATCTATATCTATCTGTTTTAATGCAATTCTCATTTCACCTATTACTGAATTAGTTTGTGGTTTCTTAATTTGGGGTAAAGATATAAATGCAAAATTTCCCAAAAAACTGTTCGTCTTAATTTATATAGTTTTACTCCAGTTTTGCATTTGTAGGGTATAGAATATCTTTATTTTGATGATTTGGGTGTGTGTCTTTTTTTTTCCTTTAAAAAAAAAAAAAAAAAAAAAAAAAAAACACTTATGAAAGTTTTATTTAAAAAAAAAACTTTTTCCTTCTTTATTCTTTGAAATAATAAAACCTTGTTAAAACTATCAAGTTGAGACTTTTTATTGTTCTGGCAGTATATCAGAATTAGTTATATGCTTAGATCAGAAAAATGTGATTCCACAAAAAAACACCTTAAAGTTTAGTAACCATGCTAAAATTATTTTTATGAAGTTATTTTATTTTTGTCCCCCCCCCCTTTTTATATAACTGATTCTATTAATAAGAAAAACAAAAATGTTCCTTTATTTTGTTTATATAAATTCATTGAATATTATATTCAAAGTAACAAAAATAAACAATTTAAACTTATTTTTTCTGCTAGAATTAAGTCTACCATTTTACATTGTTGCTAGTGGTTCAACTTTTTATGGTTTGTTATTATACAGTTTTGTAAGTTTATTAAATAACTTGTATTTCATTATTATATTATAATATCTTGTATACAAATTTTTACTAGAAAGAATTTTCTATTCACAAAACACTATTTTTAATATTTCAGGAAAACCCAGAAGCAGACAAAACAAATCTTAGGAAATTGCCAAAATATACGCCAAATATTTCAAATAATAAAACCTCTTCGAACAAGAAGAAAGTAGACAGCACCTCAAAAGAAAACAAAACAGAAGTGAAACAAGCTCATAATAGTCCTGAACTTTCAAAAAATAATTCTAAAAACTCTAAAACTGGGGTCACGAAGTCTGCTAGTGAAGTGATAAGAACTATATCAGATGCTCAACTACAGCAACTTCGTTCTCAACCAGAATCTGAATTCATTCCAGATCCAAACACTAATGTGCCTGTTGTAAATTCAAAATGTAATAAAGTGGAGGAGTCGGTTGTGTTAAGTACTTTAAGAACTTCTGATAATGCCACTCCGACAAGTGGTACTGCAGAAGAAGATGCATTTGCCCACCATAAAAAAGCAACTGAAAATATGGTTGCTCAATGGACAGAAGAAGTAAGCATTTGTTATGAGTGATGGTTAAATTTATAGAAATTATTTATAAACATTTTAAAATTTATAATAACTATTTTATTTATTTCATTCACTATTTAATTTTCATGTTTGTTACCAAAACCACTTTTCTTTCACTTCAAAAACTCAAGTTGTCAATTTATCAAAAAATGCCATTTAAGCCCTTTATTTATTCAGATTTTCATTCAATAGCTATACTTTAAGTGCAATATCATTTAATAGCTATACTTGAAGTCTATTTAACTTATTTCATTTTACAGTTGAATAATATATTATATAAAAATAACAGAGGAAATGTATCTACATGTAATAAATACAGCTTCCTGTACAGTAGAGATCAATACATAGGATCATCAAATAATATTCCCGTTTTGTAGTCAGGCTTGGTTAAAAAATAATATTTATGCTCCTAAAAGTCTAAATTTATTTTTTTTTTTTTTTTTTATTTACCGTATATTCCGGCGTATAACGCGCACTTTTAATACAAAAAATAATATTGGAATTTACGGGTGCGCGGTATACACCGAATATAAAAAATTATTGATTAAAAAAAATTTCATATAGAAAAAAACTTTATTTTAAAGAAATAACATACCTTTACCTATATACTTTATTCATTTTCGTTATTACATAAATAGTTCATTATATTCGTCTTCCGTTATTTCTTCAGGCACGTCATCACAATCTGTTTGCCATAAATCGGCTACACCAACTCACAGTAGCCTTGAAGTTTTCACTCTCGTGTGGATTAATCTTTGCCCATTTTAGAGCAAACAAGCGAACACAGTTTCTTGTTACAATCAAGCCATTTTGCCGATTTTCCAAAATCCAGTTTTCTACATTTTCCTCTAACACCGGCCATTTTGCTAGTCCTGTACGCAATGCACACTTATCCTTAGGCATATCCATTATTTTTTGTTCATTTTTCTTCCATTCACGCACCGAGCTTTCCCCAATACCAAAATGTCTCGCCGCAGCCCGATTTCCACTTTCTTTCGCAAACTGAATTACTTTGCATTTAAATCCAGCGCTGTGTTTGCTTCGTTTGATAGGAGCCATGTCTACTACTAAAAACTACGCTGAATTCTTGAAGTTTACAATGTTTACTTTTCAAAGGCAGGACATCAAATGGTGCGATTGGCCGAAGAGGAATTACGTTTTGTCTCCTGATTCGTGGTATGCTTTTGAGACATACACAATAGACAGCATTCCAGATAACCCTCCCCCCCTTACTTCTAGAATGTGGGGAACAACATTCTTCCACACACCTGCACTGCTGAATACGACTACATCTCTTTTCTCAGAATCACATTATTACTCTTTCAACTCTACCCTCACATACATGTCAAATTCAGTTTTTATTTTTGCAAAAGATAGGGAAAAAAACTTTTTATTTACGATCTTGAAAGACGAAATATTGCACATGTACAATCCTAATTTTCGTGAGCGTTATACGAAGAGTATATCTTAAAATTTAAAAAAAGTATTAGAAATTACGGGTGCGCGTTATACGCCGGGGCGCGTTATGCGCCGGAATATACGGTAGTTTATTACTACACTTCACACCAACTAAATTTGACTGTGTTGAAGAACTATGGAGCTACAATTATTTGATAATTTAGTAATTAAAAATGAAAATCATTATGACAGAAAAAAATTCGATGAAACTTATAAATTCGGACCACTGCAGATATTTTACATCTGCATTGTGGTCAGTGCAAGCTTGGGACAGAATTTTTATCTACTAGCCATCACTGAGATTCGAACTTTGGAGGCGAATGCTCTGTTCCCTCAACCACCATGGACCTTGTTTTAATTACATTGAAAAAGAAACATGAATTAATAATTTAGCTATTAAAAAAAGTTGTATTGTTTTATGATTTATTATGCACTATCTCATGCTGGCTATTGCTTTTATTCCAGTAAATCCTATAGATGACATTAGAACACACTTAAAAGTTTACCATTGAATATCAGGGAATACTTTTTCAATGATTGCTCACACATCCTTTGATTTGTTGACAAAGTTTACTTTTGTTGTTCAATAGATACAGAGTGCTAGGTAATACTTATACAGTAGGAATTGTGTTGATGCCAATGTAACTTACCTAGAAATAAGCTATTATAATTTACTTGAAAGTTACAAGAAATACAAATTCTTGCTTTATAATGTAAAAACAACTCTGCCACCTGGTAAACTACAGCATGACGATCTAAGGAGATATAGACATAAGATCCCCTATGTAATAAAGTAATTGGCATTTGATTGATGTTGTGGAGCCATGAATCCTTGAAATTAATAAAAATTACCAATTTAAGATTTGATTTATGTTATATTTAATTATTTTGAGGGGGGGCATTTTCATATAATTAACACTTAGTCAATACCTAAAAGTTTAGACACCTTAAAAAAATCATAAGGGGTCATATTTACATGATACCCGCACACCTGGAAAGTCATGAATTTCAGTATTGAACAAAATTTTTCATGAAATGTCATGATTTTTACTATTTTTAAAAAAAAAATCATAATCATGGATTTAGGTCACCTAAAAATATCTGAATTCCTTACAAAATCACTACTCACACTCATATTTTATTAAAATATAAAATGTCTTTAAAAATTATGGTGTTCCTTCAAAAAATGAAAGAAAAAACGCCATGTCTAGAGCAAATTATCTTTTAAACTTTTGTGATTTGAGAATTTTTTTTTTTTATCAATTTAAATTTTAAGTCGAAGCAAGCCAATCATTGGCGAATTGTTTTTATTTCGAAATGAGAACAGACAAATAAGGAGTATTTTTTCCCATTCTGATGAACAAGAAAAGTATCTTTAGAATATAATTCTGCAGAAAAAAATAATTTGCTTTTGTATTTTTTTTCAGCTATTTTATTGCTTTAACTCTTTCTTTATTCTGTTTTTTAAATTTAAAATCTATAAATATGAAGATGCAGAGTATAACAGTTTTAGTTATAATTATCATTTCAATGAATGTTATTATAATGCTTTTTTAATTTATTGTTAGGTTTTTGTTTGAGAAAATTGTAACTTGTTTAAGTCATGAAAAATTCTTGGAATTAGTCATGAAAAGTCATGAATTTGAAAATCTAAAATGTAGCAGATACCCTGTATTTCATAAGGACTTTAAAATTGTGACTTACAAATTTATTATGATTTGTAAAATTAGATAACCTTCCAAATATTTATTTCCTAAAGATGAAAGTTAGTATTAAAAGTTTCATGAAACACTACATTTCTGTGGAATAACCTGTTGGTTAAGAAGAAAATATCACACAATTTCATGAAAATTTCAGGTCAAATTCTCATAGGCTATATTTTGATAAATATAGTGAGTACCATGAAACTTCACAATGCACATTCTCTTTTTAAAACAAATCAAATAAATTTATTTTTTTCAAAATTTACTCATTTTTTTCTTTTTTTACTGTTTGTTTAAAAAATACATAATAATAAATAAATTAAAAAATACTTCGAAATATTACTAACCTTGGTGTAAACTATCCTGCTTCAACCTTGTGGGTTAAAACTCTAGTAATGAATCAGTAACTAAATTTCATTAATTTTTTTGGTTTGCTTATAATATATAGGTGCTAATAACTAATAAATGTTTTTTTCCCTTGTAATCAATGTATTTTTTTTATATGGATATAATTTTATGAAATGATGAATGTGGGAACATTTTATTTTTATTCTGTTATACTTTTATATATTAATTTTTGTAAAGGTATTTATATAAATGTGTTGTAGAAAATATTTTATAACTTATGTTTCATTACTTTTTTTAGTTTCACTAATGGTTTTTTATAGCATTTCATACATAATATCAAAGTGTGCTATTTATCTTAAAATTGTTAGCTATAGTAGTAATAGTTTTTTCATTCAACTTTACATCACTGTTTTATTTGCCATCCAGGAGGAACAGCAGACTATTTCTCATACTGTAGACATTCATGCACCGCACGAAAAAGAAACTAAATGGTTTTATCAAGATCCACAGGGTGATATACAAGGTACAAACAATATTATATTTAAAAAATATATAATTATTAAAAAATTAATAAATAAAATATATAATTTAAAAATGTTTTTTTTTTCAATAAATCTTAGTTTTAATATCAGCTTTAAAGTTAAAATATATATATATAATTTTTGTCATGATGGGAAAACTAATTAAAAGTAAATTTATGCTTCGCTTTTGAGAAATTTTAAATTCTCATTTTACTTTTTCTTATTTCTTTTCCTGGTGTTAAAGTCAAATTAAAATAAATATTAATAGTTAATTATAAAGTGTAAACAATTTATGGTGGTGTTCTTAAATTTTTTTCTTGCATACATAAGAACTTTTTATAATTTTAAACTAGTTTTGATTTTTCCCATGTGGGGCACAAAAATCAGGAGAAAATGTCCGATGGGGGTTTGTAAATTTTTTTTTTTTTTTTTTTGTCATTTCACACCATGACTGAAAAATTGATGTAGCATTTCCTCCATAGACAATTTTCTTTATTTTAAGCCCACTCACATATAACAGTCATTCCTTTCAAAAAAATTACATAAATTGTTTTACTGTCTAAGTATGAAAAAAATAACTTAAATATGCTGGAGGGTGTTTTGCAAATATAGTATGCTTCAGACTAACCGGTCTGATATGACCACAGTGGGTGTAGAATAACGAAATAATCAAATAGGACTTCATCCTTCTGTCATCTCACCTATGCACTTAAAATCTACACAGTTTCAGATAATTGGTTAAAGCAAAACTTCTTATTGTTTATTAGTTAATTACAAAAATGTAATAATTTTTGCTCAGAAGCAAATGGTATATTTGTAAGAAAATATTTTTATTTACGATTAATAACTTTTGTTCATATCTCTCCTAGCCTGTTTTCTAAAATATATGCGCACGCATTTTACTCTTTCAAAATTTACTATCATTGATTGTTTGTAATGTTCCTAACTTATATTTGTATTTTCTATGACAGTATTTATACTCATCCAATTGTTTTTCAGGCCCATTTAAGTCGCCAGAAATGCTGGAATGGTTTACCGCTGGTTATTTTACAGAAGATTTAATGGTCCGAAGAAATTATGATGAAACATTTCATAAACTAGGTAAAAAGAAAAATTTAAGTTTTTGTATACCAGTACTATACTATTACTATAAAACTGGTTTTTTATATTGAAGAAACTAAAATTCATGTCATTAAACAGGTGATCTTATTAAAGTTTGGGATAGAGTACCTTTCCTACCTGGTAATCTACCTCCACCCTCAAGGGTAAGATTTTTTTCTTATTTTGCTTAGCCTTTAAATGCATGGTGTGTTGGAAGGTTAGGTTATTGATTTTTAACATGAGGCTTATAAACGCTTCAACCCCAGGTATGGAAGACTTCTGCAAAAAAGCGGTAATCCGCTTTTTTCTCCCAATTTTTTAAAATTTTCCAACATTGTTCCAAAAGAGTAATTTTTAAAGGGGTTCAATTATTACAGACACCCTTCCATAACTGCCGAAAGTCGTCCAAGCGATAGTCATGTTAGGAACAAACTTTTTTTTTTTTTTTACTGCAGTGGCCTGAAAAAAGTTATCATTGGGAGAAACTGGGTGGAACTTTGGCAAGTGCGTGTTGCTTTAATAATGGCTACTTCCAGTGTAGAGCAAGAAGATGAGGTTGTTGGTTTTTTAATTCTAGGCAGTTTCGTTTTGATTGCCGATATATGATCTGGGGTTTTCCACCTTGGTACAGCACGTATTGAATTTGCGCATCCATACGTAATAGTTTTCTAGACTCCGCTAATTCCTGCATTTGTCTGTGCACATTTTTGTTTCTTGTTTACTTGTCCTTTTTTGCGTGGTGCATAAGATGAATGTATTTTAACGATGAAAGTAAATTTGATAAGGGAACACAAAATGTGTGCAATTGATGCTATGAAAAAAATTAAGTTTGATTGGTTAAATAAAACAGTTAAAGTAATTGAAACTGTTGGTAACAATTTATCAGAAGATATTAAGGCAAAAGTTATCGACTGTTTTAATTTAAAATGATTGACTTGCAATTAATTTAAAATGATGATTATTAAGCCTTATATATTGTTTAATTTTTTTAATATAATAGTGATCAAAGAGGTTTAAAATTATATATAAAAAAAATTTTAATTTCGCTGTCTAAATGCTTCTGCTACTTTTAATATAAAATAAAAATCTCATGGCAGAGTTAGAAGTTATGTTTTTCATATCTTATTGATATCATAGTAGTGTTGCATGGAATCCTCCCTCCCTCCACCTCCCAATATCTACATTGTAAAAGTTTAACTTTTTTTTATTTTTGTCTACTTTCATGTCTGCAACCCGCTGAAATCATTTGTAATCAAAAAGAGATGTGGTCAACATAATTCAGCCATCGTGCCCATCTAGGCGATTCAAACAAACATTTTTTGTCTTTAGTGCGCGACACCAAGCAGCATGCGTTGGATTGCTGTCGTGCTTTTTACGAAACTTTTGTCATGATAAAAACCACTTTCAGAATTGGTCAAGTTTACCAGTTTCACAAGGCATTTTTAAAGGCTATGAAAAGATCAGTGATGAAACTTGTCCTGGAAGGCTATCGATAAACACAAAAGTGACCTATGTGTCTGAATTCTAGAAATCAGTTTGTTATTTCTGTGACTAATTAATATCACATTAAAAAGGTATTCCAAAAATTTACTATGTCATTGAAAAAATTTTTTTTAAATAAGCCTTAACACTTGGACTTTTTTTGTGACCTGCTTCCTTGCATATCCCATGGGTACCACTCTTCCTTCCTGGGGAACTGAAGTCAGTCTTCAGAAAAGATCAACGGGCTGAATTTCATCCTTAAATTAATATTTATTTCTAATTTTTTTATATTAACTTATCAAAATGAATGAAATAAAATTTTTCTTTAAATAAATTCAATAATGTTTGTTAGAATAAATAAAGAAAATTAATCTTTTTATGAAAATATTGTTAAATTTCATAATTATTGCAAATGATGTCACACCACAACAAAAGAATGGAATTGACTGAACTTCAACATATGCTTGTATAAAAAAAATTTGTATTGTTGAATCTACTTCAGTTTGAGATTTTTTCCAGCATTTTGAGTTGGTAGGTAAAGTTAAAAATTGAATTTTATAGCACTAGGACAAACATTAAGGGTGCAGATGTGAAAATTAAGTAAAAATATAAATGGCCCCAAGAAAAAGATGGTGGTGTAATTCAGCAATTGGCACTATTCTTATAGAAAATTAACTATAAATTTCTGAAAAATTCTGCTTACTAATACTAGACCCTGGTAGTTGGTCAAAAAATAAGTTCAGTCTTGAAATCTTTTTAGAGTAACACATCGGCTGATAAGTTCCCGGTCTAATGAAGTAAACACAACTTTTTTAGTAAAATTCAAATTTATTCATCAACATAGTCTCCTTTAAGAGATATACAATCACTCCATCGCCTCTCTAACATCTCTATACCTTTCTTAAAAAAAGAACCATCTTTGGCCTCAAAATAGGCGTTTGTTTCGGCAATCACTTCCTCATTCGTGCTGAATCTCTTACCCCTTGAGCATTTTTTTTTTCAAGTCTGCAAACAAGTAGAAGTCAGTAGAAGCCAAATCTGGTGAATAGGGTGGGTGCGGAAGCAACTCGAAGTGAAGTTTGTGCAGTTTTGCCATCGTAGCCAAAGACCTGTGACGGGGTATTGTCTTGATGAAAGATCACTTTTTTTTCTGCATATGGGCCAGTTTTTTTGGCAATTTCCTCTTTCAGGCGATCCAGTTGGGCCATGTAGCGATCACTATTAACTGTTTTACCTTTTTCAAGATAATTGATCAATAAGATTCCGTGCGAATCCCAAAATACGGACGCCATAATTTTGCCAGCACTCTGCTGCGCTTTTGGGCGAGGTTCACCGACTGCTGTCCATTCAGCTGGCTGCCGCTTTGACTCTGGTGTGTAATGGTGGATCCAGGTTTCGTCCATCGTGACATGCCAGCGCAAAAAGTCCTTTTTATTTCGCCAAAACAATGTCAAGCAGCTCTCGGAATCATCAATTCGTTGTTGTTTTTGGTCAACTGTTAGCACACAAGGCACCCACTTCGAAAACGGCTTTCTCATAAACAAATGTTTGTGCAAAATAAAGCCTACACGCTGTTTTGATATATTTAGAGTATCAGCTATGTCATGCAACTTCACTTTGCGGTTTTCTATAACAATTTTGTGGACTTTTATTATGTTTTCTGGATTAACCACATCTTTAGGGCGTCCAGAGCGTGGCGCATCTTCAACATTTGTACGACCACGTTTAAAATCAGCAAACCAGTCATTAATGGTCGATTTTCCTGGTGAAGAACCCGTATAACACTTATCGAGCCAAGCTTTAGTTTCTACAGTGTTTTTTCTCATTAAATAACGATGTTTAATAAGAACACGAAATTCTTTTTTATCCATTGTTTCAATAATATAAATTGGTGTTCAATTAAAATCACTGTAACTTTAAAATCAATCTACAGATCGTTATAAAATTTTGACACCCTTTATTTCAAGGTTAGGACTTGCTAAACAAAATACTAATTCTGTATTTAGGGTGCCATCTGTATGTCAGACCGGAAACTTATTAGCCGATGTGTTAGTACCCATGATATCCAAAGATGCTATCGGCTTTCCCCCCTGCCCCATAGTTTTGATGTGGTATCTGATCTTAATTTCTGAGTAATTTGTTAAAATTCTTTGTTTCCTTTGTCAGTTTTTAAATGATTTCTTTCTTTCTTTCATCACAGTGCAGTTCTATATAGCTAAATTAAAATAATAATAAATAATTGAAAAAAATCTGAAATATATTTCTTCACTTACCATTAAGAAAAAAAAACATTATTAAATCGTGGAATACTTTAATTTAATCTTTATTTTACAGACATTTTAATGACCCTTAATCTATGTTCTTCAATACTAAAGCATTGTTTCTGTTCAGGTCACTCCCCTTTCTTCATCAATTCCAACACCAATTACTCAAACCAATGTGCCTAACCCAGCTACTACATCTACACCTTCTCAGTTGCCAAAACAAGATGACTTACTTGCTCTGCAAAGACAACTGTACCAGCAACAGCTTATACAACAACAGTTAATCATGGGGTTTATCAATTTGTATTTTTTTTTCTTTGTCATATTTTGTGTTTATTCAAGAATAGATAAGTAATTAATATGATTTTTAGGCAACAAGCTCAAATGCAGGCACTCCTATCCCAGCTAAAACAACAAGACAACTTTTCTAGTCTACCTTCTCAACAGCAACAACAAGTACTTTTGCAACAATTTATGTCACAACAGCAAATGACAAGGTGAAAATCTTATTTTTATTTGATTTGTATTACCTTGTTTGGTGAAGGAAATTGCAGTCAGAGCAACTATGTGAATACAATGTACACAATATAGTAACATTTTTTAAGAAATTGATAATTACAAGGTAAATCACATAAATCAATCTATACCTCATTAATTTATCATTTAAAATTATTTATTTTTTTTATAAATTTTAGAAAAAAAAGTTTATTGATGTGCCACATTAATAAATAAAAATAATTTACAAAGTAAATCTTTATATAATATTTTACAAATAATTAATTGAGTAAATTCACTATAAATTTAATTTTAATTCCTATAAATAATTGGTTTGTTATTTGTTACTTGTGTTCATAAACATCTCCCATACAACTGCCTTAATATAATTTTATTGCAATATAGTTTTGTAAATTACCTCAACAATTTTTAATATAAAATATGATTTACAGTATTTTCATTGAACATTCTATTGTTATTTTAATGCTTGAAAAATAGATGTTAAGAAGACAAATTTACTTTTATGTCAAGCTTTGCAATATTCAATTTAAAGCTATACTCTATTCCACCTTAAGTTGGCACTGCAGGGAAGGGTAGGATACGTAATACTCCGCCTTTGAAAAGTAGTTCTTCTCTATTTTGGAATAATAATAAAAAGCGTTCAAATATAAATTAATGTTGTATAATAAGAAAAGTTTATCTTGAAACATACATTCGAAGTTTTTCATGTTTAAATGTATTTAACTTATAAATACCTTCTCAGTAAAGCGAATGTACAAAGAAAAAGGAGGTGTTTTAGTTTGGCGCTGGATTAGTTTTCAAGGCCAAGGAATTGGCGCGTTGGCTAAGTTTTTACACTGGTCAGTCAGTTAGTTCCCTTCTCCTTGCCTTTGCTTGTTTTGTTTTTTATTAGTTATAAACTGTTAATTTGTTGTTTTTTATTGGTTAGTTATTGTTAGCTCGTTTTTTATTGTTATTAATTTTTTTACATTAATTGTTAATTTGTTGTTTTTTACTAGTTATTTAATGTTAGCTCGTTTTTTATAGTTATAAATTTATTTTTTTTGCATTAATTGTTAAATTTTTTTTTTTTTGTGATTCCTTGTTGAAATTTTTTCTTCTTCTTTTGTTGCTAATTACTAAATGTTAGCATGTTTTTTTGTTAGTTTGTATTATTTTGTTACTAATTGCTCTGAATGCATAGTAACCATTTTGAAACAAATGCGTGATTGAAATTTAAAGACTAGATGAAAAAGAGAATTTAAAAATACTTTAACTTTTAAAACAAAGTTTCAATTACCAAATCATAATTTTAATTTAAAATTTTGATTTCTTTTCTTTTTCTTTTGATTTTTAAAATGACAAAATAAATGTATCAGATTGTGTTTATAAGTGTAGTCATTCATTAAAAAAAGTTCAGCTGAAAAAAGTTTTTAAAAAAATCTATGTACTAATTGAAATTTTTTTTCATTATATTTATTTATAGAAAATCTGATAATGCCAAACATACTGTAAACATATTATGAGAAAAAAAAAAAACTTAAATGTTTACTTTAATCTGTACTTTCAATCTCAAAAATCAAAAGATTTTTTAAAAATGTAATTTGAAATGTGTTGGAATCTAACACATACCAAGAAAGAAAGTAATTTCGTTAGCTAAAATTAATTAATGCAACAATTTATTTAAAATGAATTTTAAAACTTAGAAAAGAAATAATAAAAGTATCAATAATTTAAAACACTGTTTTTTTTAATTTTTTAAATCAATATATGTATATAAAAAATCAGTTGATTTTTTTTAAAAACAAATCATTGATTTAAATTATGATTCAAATCATGATTTAAATCAACAAACCCTATTCATAAATGAAAAAATATATAACAAATTGAAACCAGTATAGTAAAATTGTATTTGATTATTTATTTTTCTAAATATTAACCTCATATGTACAATATTTAATGAAAATTTCTTTCCCTTCAGAATGAATTTAAAAAAAAAAAAAAATAGACAGGTGAATATTATTAAACTGATGACAGTTGAGCATATTTGCTGTGTAGCTAATTCAACATTTTTAAATTTTTTTTTTTTTTTTACAACAAGAGTTTAAATTGTTTTAGCTTTATTCAATCTCCTTAAAGTTTCAAATTTTGTGTGTAGCTCTGAAGAACAATTCGCTTTTTATAGGAGCTTTAATAATGTGATGGCGGAAATTTAAGATTTTTAGTTTTGTTTAATTAAAGGGATTTTTAAATATTATCTGAAATACAAATTCCATAATATAAGTGTAAGTATAGGAATTGAAATAATTTCAGAAAAAGATACAAAATGTGAATAATAATTTTTTTTTAAACTTCGAAAGGTCAATTTAAACTAGTCAATATTTTAATTATTTTTGAAATACAAAGCGAAAAAGGCTGAGAAATTCTTTCTCTTATGTAGAAAATATTAAGATATTTCAGTATCTGACAAAATATTTCCAGACTAATTCTACTATACTTAAATAACTAATAACCACCTTTCACCCGCAGAGATCCTGAAAAGCTGATTCTGATTCTGCTAAAGATTCTGATATTTTAAAATATGTATTTTCTTTTGAAAAAATGCGTCTAACCACCCAAGTAGAATTTCTCCTGATAAAAAATTGTGGATTGAATTCAATTCAGGACGACCCACAAAAAGTTTGCAGAAGGAACTGTCAACTGTTAAAATATTAAATGAATAACATGATAACCACCAGGACAGGTCAATGAGCACCTATTGAGTCTAAGATGGTGGGATATGGCAGCTGAAAATATGGGGGGGGGGGCGTACATACAGTACGTGCTTCCTATGTGGATAATACTAAAAATCAGAGTTCTTTTGTCTCTAAGAAGCAAATATATTTCAGAAAAAAATTATTTTTATATTAAAAAAAAAAACTTTTCTGAAAAAAAGTTTGAATTTATATATATATATATATATATATATAAAAGAACAGTAAATATTAAAAAACAAAGGTATGATATTTTTCATGATCAATGAGCCCCTGCCTATGCCTGCCTTGGCTTTTTCTTCCCCCACAAAACACCAATGTGGGATAAATTAATACAAAAGCTATATGCTACAAAAAGTAAGCATATAAAAATAAATATTTAAAACAACGTATTTATGCGCATCTATGCATTTCCTTTTTTTACTTAGATTTCAGCAAACAAAAAAAACTTTTCAAATATATATTTTTTTCTATTGTTTACAATTAGTTTAGTTAAAAAAAATCATAATGAGAAAATCTGCTTTTTAAATACTAATTAAGAAATTAGCATACAACTAGTATTTAAAATAATAATTATTAGAAATGCTCTAAAAAATCGTGTTCTTTTCTGTATTCTGTTCAAAATTTTAGTACGATTCTCGGTTTAAAAAAAAAAAAAAACATTGGCGTTTTGCTTTTTTAAACACCAATACTGGCCACTTTCTCTCCTTTTTTTGCTACCTCATCCCTCAACAGACTTAAAGAGTAACCCAGTTTCCATGACAACGTCTGTAATCCGGTCTGCCTACCCTTTTCTCCAGTGCCAACTTAAGGTGGAATGAAGTATAACATATAAAATTTCAAAAGAATTACAGGATAATATTTTTTTTAAATAATTATAATTATAAAGTCATAAAATATTTCGAAAGATCCTTTTATTTCCCTCTTTGTTTGAGTTGAATATAGTGCAGTGGGCAGATCCCCCAACCTACTGGTCCTACTAAATTAATGGTGATCCTCCAGCTTTTAAAGACTTCAACTTGTTGTTTGTGGGTGAAATTCATTCAAAACATTCACTGTACCTGAATAATAAAACTTTAACATTTATTTTAAAATCTTAATTTAAATAAAATGCCATAAATTATTGAAAGATAAATTCGACACTTGAACTAAAGGATTTATGCTGGTATCCCTGTCCATGCCTTGAAATCTCGCTGGAAAAATCAAAGGTAAATTTAGCATTACGAATCTGAAAGCCATTAGACTAACTATCTAAAATCAACAAACAATCTGGTAAAACAAGAGTCCTAATATGCATGTTCGAACACTATATGCACACAGTCAAAGAATAAAATAAGTTATTTCATCTGAAAGAAAACAGGTTTTCATCTTTTAAATTCTAATTTCTTAATTGTGACCAATTTGTAGCAACCTGTTAAAAACTATTTCACAGAATTTCTGTATAACTTTGTCTAATGGCTGTAAAAGTTAATGCTAAAAGATTATTTTTTCAAAGAGAAACAAAATAAATGTTACCTGTTTGTAATTTTTAAAAAAAAAATTTTTTTTTTCAATTTATTTTAAAGTCTTAATATTTCTTAAAAGTAATATGTGAATTTTCTTGTATAATTGACCCAATATTTTGCTTTCTCTAAGGAGGCAGCTTACATGTGCCAGATATACCAGAAAGATTTTCTGTTCAATAATGCTACCAAATGTTAAACATTATGGCAAGTTGTGTATAATTTTTATTTTATAACAGTCGTTGAACAACCCACTCATTTTTGGGATTTACGACTACTAATGTTCAACTCTGTAGCCTTATAATTTTGAACAAAATCCAGAAGATAAGGAAATTCCTGGATCTAGCATTTGAACAAAATAGCCTTTGCGGAGGAGTTTTTAGTAAAACTAACCCACAATTGCATTACATGAAAAGGAAAACTACGAAAGCTCCCATGGTTAGCCTGATGGCAAGGGGACTCTAACCAATGATTCATCTAACACTGAGGATATTTCAGCACTGTGGTCAGTGCCAGCCGGTTGCAGAATTCATATCGACCTGCCATTGCTGGGATTTGAACCTGTTTCACCTCATTGAAAGGCGAACACTCTATCCCTTGAGCCCCAACGGCTCAATGCTAAACTTTGTAAATAAATAACAAAAGAAAAAACTGATTCTTTAGTTTAAAAAATGGCAAATAAAAGGACATAATAATGTTCTTTTATCTGTTATTTTGTTATCTGCAATGTTCAGCCAATTAAGGAGAGTCATGTGTTTCATACAGCTTGTGTAAATATGATTAGTTAAAACAATTTTTGAAACAAAAGAAAATGCTTGTGTTTTCTGTTTTTGAAAACTTAAAACATAGTAGTCTTTTGAATAACAAATACTTTCCTATTGGATAACAAATGGAAAAACTGGTTTTTTGGTAGGAAAAGCAACGGGTAAAAGGTCTTTAGGAAATTAATTACACTGTTATTTTATTGGAATCATGTGTTCCATCTAGCTAATGTTAGTAAGACTAACTTTTATATCATTTTTTGAGAAACTCTGAATCGCTTTTCAAAAAAATCTTTGTTTTAATACCTGTACAGAGTTATATATATATTTTTTAAAAAAGTGCTATAAAATTTTCTCTTAAAAAAAACACCAGTTTTCATCAATTACTAAAACTTTATTACTCATTTTAGGCCAAATGTCAATCCGTTGGCTGATCAGCCACCCATGTTAGATCCTTTATCAACACTCCCTCTTCCAATGCTTGGTATGTCTATGCCACCCATGATGAGCAACATGAACCTGTGGAATACAGCTGGTTCTGGTATGTTTATCAGATCTTTATTATTAAAGCTTTTATTAAAAAGTATATTATTTTAAATATTATATTAAAATTTATTTTTACTCTGTTTAAAATAAATGCATAGTAAAAAAAAGTTCCATGCGAAATAAGTTAGCCAATTAGATTGATATATTAGTATCTGTAAGTAGCTAACACTGGTTTGTATAAGGATGAGTGTTAGCTACTTACAGATATAATGAATGAATATATTAAAATGATTTATATTGAGATAATGATATTAAAAGAGCATTATTAGATATTTAAAAAAAATTGCTTGTATAATTTTTGTACAAATATTTTTGTTTAGAAATTATTTTTTTTCTTTGCCTAATTTGGATATGATGTTAGTTCAAAATGCCTTTTCAATAAAAACTTAGGTAGCATCTTACATCATATTTTATTGAAAAAAATTATATCAATGATTTTTAAGTTGGACAGTGTTCTTACAATCTCTATATCAAATAAACTATTCCTTTTTTTGTCGTTACTATTTTAACAAAATTTGAGTACAATTGGATGCATTAAAACATTGAAAAATTTCTTTAAGTTTGCGAATGTTCAATAAATTTTTCAAAACAATATTTTATTTTTCCCTGTGTTTCAGTAAAAAAATTAATTAATAAAAAGTGTAAAATAATTTATTGTGTATGGAAATTGGTCCCATGTCTTTCTCACTGTTCACAATTTTAATTACTATCTTCTTTTTATATATATATAAAAAATTATGTTTATATAATGGAAACTTTCTATCATCCATGTAAAAAAAAAAAAAAAAAAATTTTTAAATTCAAATAAGGCATGTATTTTTAACCTACACATGGTGGCTGGGCAAGTAAATATTTAATCAAAAATACAATGAAGTACAGATGAAACACACTCCCTCAAATTTTGAAAAAGCAGTGCCAACTGAGAGAAAAAATAAGATAATCAATTTTATTTCATGAAGCCTAAATGTTACCAAATTTAATAATACAATTCATTAAGAAAAAAGTTAGTTTCTTTTTTTTATTCCCCTAGTTATTTTTACTTAAAATAACTTGTCCTGATTACTGTGTATCCTTTAAACTTTGATCCATAATAAAAATGTATATTGGTTGCAGTTCATGTAAGAAAGAAAGCAAAGTCAGGGGTCTGTTTAGAAGAAATTTGGGTCCGTGGACCCTTCACAAAATATCTTTTCATAAGAACAAACCCTTCACAAAATATTTTAACTTAAAAACGGACCCTTCACAAAATGACATTTCTTTTAATCGGACCCTTCACAAATTTGTTTATCTTCATTATTGTTTTGTTAATCAAATAAACCCTTCTCAGGGCAGAAAACAAGAAAAATGGATGTAAACGAATTAAGTTTTGTCTTCAGCAGAAGATTCTTCCATTATTCGTCTGAAATGAATATTCTGCATATAGCAGTATAGGCTAAATACCAAATATTTGTATGTTGCATCTCTAATTTAGAAGCAGCAATTGCTGTATATTTTTGAAAATTAAATATTTTTTATTATAAATTTACAGTGCCGAGCATAATCTTTTATCTATTTACAATTTTAAAACTCCTTGAAAAAGTTTTTTGCAATAACCGGACCCTAATTACACAAATTCATAAAAGCGAACCCTGGGTGAAAGAATGTGAGTAATTTTTTTACAATTTCACGAAAACTGGACCTTTCACAAAATGTCTGGACAGACCCCTGAAAGTGAAAGACATGTCCTTGCCAATCATACTTAGCACTTCCAATAATATATCTTTGTTAATAGTAATGCACTGCATTTACTCCAATACTTATTCGGGCAAAACAACCAATGAGCAATGCAAAGCAAATCTATCAATGAATATTTGGGTTAAATACTTCTTTGTTAATGTTGTTTTTTCCCCTACAGAATAATTTGTATACTCATGTGTAAAGATGTTTATGCATTAAAAAAATTCATTTGAGTATGTATTTTTTAATTAAAGTGCTTGGCAGCAAATGTAAAAAATTTTGAGTTTTTTCATACTTAATTTCAACTAAAGAATATACGTAGGGGAAGAAGCTAGCTTCAATGGACATAATGTAAACCAGTCCCCCAAGGGTTGGTTGAATCCCTATGTATAAAGAAAAAAGCAACATTTAGAGACACAGAAGCGTTTATTCTTCTTGAAATGTGTTTGTACCCACCTCTCCTTCTTGCTGCTAGGGTTTATAACGAGAAGGAACGTTTTCTCTTTTTATCTATGGTTGATCTGCTGTTGCATTTTTACACAATTTATTAACAGTACTGTACTATATATTGAAATATTTCTTTGAAAACTTATTTATATTTTCAGTGTTAATTACATCTTTAAGCACAGAAAGAAGGTTCAGGTGATATAGCTCCTAATCTCTGTAGCTTTGCTTTGTATACACATTCGCTGAATCTTGGTACATATGATGCTCTGCTAAATCTGAGTATGTTGCTCTCCTTTACAAGTTCTGTTTTTGTAATGGCATCTCGTACTAAGCAGTTATCCGTGTTAGTTACTTGAGAGCTGTACTTCTTCAACCTTTCTATATTCTTTGGTTTCGATCTTCGCTCAATTTGTAGGTAATACTCCTTATGTGCAATGAATTCTCCCATAAGAATTTTTATGATTTTTCGACTAAAAAATTTTATATATAGTGCAAATTTAGCAATAGAATAGCATAAGAGCTTATTCAGAAAAATTATAAATTAATTAAAAATGCAGAGTTTTATTTTATTATTATTAAATTTGTTTGTAAGAAGCAGAAACCACATTTAAAATTGTGGATTTTTTAACCCCTCTATTTAGGAGCCTGGCCAATGAATATGAGTACTCCTCAACCAACAGGTGCTAGCATTTGGGATATGGATCTTTTAAAATCTAAGTCTGAAGATTCTGAATCTGGAAAGGTTTGTGAGAATTAATTAAATGAATAATGATAATCAGCATTTGCTCATATCTGTTAATTAGCCAAAAGGTACTAATTCCTAAAAGGTTCAAAAGGTACTAATTCCTAAACAAAATATAATATATAACTAAAAATAAGATAATGAATGCCTCGGGAAATATGTAAGCTAACTTTTTTATACATTAAGAGAAATTAGTTAATAAAAATATTTTTTAAAAAAAAGGTTACTTTAGTATAATAAAGCTGATAAAAATGAATCAACTCAATTTTTCTATAAATTGTATTTTGCTGGTTGTATGTCAAAGCTAATGGTTGATTTAATATTGCAATATTTTAGAAATCTAGTCTGCCTCAAATGGCATTCAAATTGTTTATTTATCAAAAATCATACTATGTTGTGTTTTTGGTTTGTGGAGTATAAAAAGTAAAATGCATTACTAAGCATGTAAAATTAATAAACAGATCTGTTTGTACTGAGAATTGGTTTTACTATAAATGTGCTTTGAAATATCATGTGAATGTTGAGAAAAATATTCTATATTATAATAGGGTTTTTTTAAAATGTAAAAATCTTCAAAACATTTTTTTTCTTTTTTTAAGAATAACTGTAAACATTTGGAATTGTTCCCTATCTTCATTTTTCTAACCTTTAACTAGACAGTATTCATTGTTTATTAAAAATTACACTACTAAAGCAGAATTGCTATTGTAATTTTTTCAGAAACAATAACTATTTCACTACCCAGTCTAGTGATCTTAATTTTCTTCAAGCTAAAATTGAAGTTAGGAATGTTTTTTCTTTTTGTTCCTTTTTTAATAAATCAACTAAAATGGATGCCTTAATTCAGTATTTTATTTGTATTGTATTCTTTTCTTATGTTTTAACTCTCATTACTTTTTTGCAAAAGAAGACTGAAGAACAAGAAAAATTGAAAAAAGCTAAAGAGCTTAGACTACTGGAACATGGTAGAACATATCTCTTGAACGAAAAAAAAATTGAGGAACTTGATGAAAAATTACGGCAAAAGAAAAAAAAAGAAGACATTTTACGTAAACAAGAAGATGAACAACTTCTTCAGATAAAGCAAAAATGGGTAAAAAATCTTAATATTTCAGTACTTGTGTTACTAATTTATGGCATAGTTACCAATTAAAATAATTTTTGGGAATTTTTCCCTAATTTTTGAACAATCTCCTAAAAAATGTAGGTACATTCCTATTTTGACTAAAAAATTTGAAAATTCCCATTAAAAAATTATAGATTGAAAAAATAATAATTCACTACTTCGTAAAAAAATCAATGCAATAAAAAAAAAATTTTTATTTTTTTTTTTTTTTCCCCGCAAGTCTTAACATTTTAATTTAAGGACATAAAAAATTCTGTTTACAATTGAAATTTCAAAAGTCGAATGTGAAAATGGAATGACCCCTAGCACCAGGAATCGAAATTAAATAGTTACAAGGACAACTATTTCAAAAAAGTTAGCGTTTCAGTCCTACTTGAAGTTGTTTGAAAAGGTATTTTTTATATATCAATTCCAAAGTTTATTCTACATATATTTTAGGGTATACTTTCGGAGTATTTTGATCAAGTTTATTTTAACACCCTTATTTGCTTAAAATTATTAAATAATTTGTGTAGAATAAATTATTCAAGCTACATGATTTAATGCATTTATAGTATAATAGTAAACGGGGCTTCCATCGCATATCCTTAACCTTGATACCGCTATCATTAAAAAAATGGAATTAGCTTAGATAAATAATAAAAGTGAATTTTTTCCTCGTTTTTATTTTCAAGGAAATATGTTTCGATCAAACAGATTTCATTCTGGAAATAGCGAAATTATTGAGTAGGTCCCTTGTAGCAATATCATTCTTATCCTCTTTTGACGAAATATAGGAAAAATTGGTTTTCACAGTTTCTGTAAAACGTATATTAGCCTTCTTGCCACATTTTTTAAAATTTTTATTTTTAATCAAAATAAGTTCGGAAATTGCGTATTTTTTATTGTATTTTTTTTTTTTTTTTTTAAATCATATAATTCTAAAATTCGCACGGCTTCGGAATCTTCCTACAAATTGCAATTGTTAGTATTTCCGGCTTAACAAAGTAAGGCATTTTTCCTGATAACAAATTATACTACAATAATATCTTGGGAATCGTGCTAAAGTAAAAAATTAAACAAAATAGTTTAGTATATTATCCAAAAAAAAAATCTACATGGAATAATAAAGAAAGAGTAAAAGATATAATGAAATAATTAGTGAATCACATGTGGTCAGATAATTAAAAATTTAATTTCACAACTAAGATGTTAGGACGACATTTTAGATACTGAGATATTTTAAGACGCTTAAAAAGTTTGACTACGTATTAGACAGCTTTTTATGTTCGGTATCTTTATACTCTTCGTAGTGACTTATAAAACATCAACACTATTTTAGATAGATAATCTATGAAGTCACAAGAAACAAAACAACAAAAAAAAAAAAAAAAGACAATCAATGATTTTTATTCTTTTTTCGAAAAAAATACTATGCTTAGTAAAGAATCGGCTGTTTTGCATTAAATAATTTTAAACAGCGGAATGTTTTAAATTTCTTAACAAGGGTTTATTCTTAGCTAGCAGACAATAATTCTTTTAAAAAAACTTCACTATAATTTAAAAAGGAAATTTACTATAAGGAAAACCTAAATTAAAGTACTAAAAAAATTGATTAGTATATTAATGAAGAAATAATAAACGTAATAGGATAAAGAATAAGATATTTAAAAATGTTTAAATTTAATTAAATAGTTGGTAAAATAGTTCTTTGAAACACTTCCGGACAGGTAATTAAAAAATTACTTTTAAGATTAAGACGATATATAAGATGTTGAGAAAGTTGCGATGATGTGAGATATGCTTAAATATGTTTACTACGTATTTTTATTAATATTTATAAAAAATATATTCAGGAAGCTAATAAATATTCATTCAAAATCCATTTATACGCATGCATATTATTGTAATTGTATCAGTTATTGAGAAAAAAAGAAATAAAAAATAATCACATTAAATAAGCACAATCTGGTGTATAATCATATTCTATCAGAAGCATGCTTTTATAAAACTCAATATTCGTTGAATAAAGTGTTTTTTATTCAATAAAATGTTTTATTCAAATTTCTTTACTAATTTCAAATAGATTTTTAGACGACTAAAAAAGGAACATCGTATTTTATAGTTAAAAAAAAAAAAAAAACAAACAAAGATTGGCAAACGATTATTAGCGAAAAAAATATTAATGAAATTTTACACTACGTGAGCTAAGTCAACTTCGTCGTAAGTTTTTCACATTTTAATATTAATCTCCCCATTTAATTATTTCTTCACAGTCGCCAAATTATTTTTTTAAATAATTTTCATTTTTCTCATCTTCTAATTTATCAAAACAGTTAAAACTTTAGATTTTTCAATTGAAAAATATGTAGATTAATATGGTATAAAAAATCCATACCTTATAATTCAAAATTTTTTCATCTTAACTTTAATTAAATAATAAAGAATTATTAAAAAAAAAATTTTTTTCATGAAAATATCTTTGGGTAAATGAGTGGATGCAATTTTTTTTGAATTGCTTCATTAGTTTTCAAAATATGACTGAAAACGCAAAAAGCGAAATTAACATTAAGGGGTCCAAACTTTGAATCGCTCTCCTGACCAAACTATGGAGACCACATTACCCAGATTGCGGCTACCCCCTATATTTTGGAGATAAGGAATCTAATTATGTGAAAAAAAATATATGTTTATTCAGAGAAATTACGTTTTTGTGTCTGATTTCGTAACTTAATTAATAGTTAGCACTAATTAATTAGCATATTTGAAGTCACCCCCAGGAACCATTAAAATTGACACTTAGTTCGTGAAAATCCGATCATTAGAACAAAAGTTATTCTGGGTGATATCTTTTTTTTTTTTTTTTTTGCGGACTGCACATAAAAATTTACTATGAGTTTTCACTTAATTGCTCACAACTCGCGCTTATTCCCTCGTAAATATGTGTAGTGTTTTGATCCTTTTTTTTTTTTTTTTGGCAATTATTGCCAAAAAATTTTACTTGTTTTTTTCTAAATAAATTTTTTTTTTTTTTTTTTTTTTAATTAATACTCTTGTGATTCATTTTTTTGTTTTTTTTTGAAAAATTTTTTTACAGCACGCTAAATAAAAATCGTGGATTCAAGAAATCTCCCTTTGACACGCTCAGTTTGCGCTGATATCTTTGTTAATCTGTGCGTGTTTCAATTGTTTTTTCTAGAGTTATTGCTAGGAATTTTCCTTTTTAAAAATAAAAATAAACTGATCCTGATGTTTTTTTTATACAATTGAAAAAGTTTCGAGTCACTTATATCATTGCAAAAGTCAAGTCAATTATTTGTTTGATTATTTTTAATGTAATTTTGTTTTGTTGGTGTTTTTCCAATTTTTTTTTATATAATTCTTTATTGCTAATGCTACCGATTTCCACTGTTTGTTTGTTTTTTTTTTAATTCCGGTTATTTTTTAGTTCATATAGTTCTACAATTAAAATTTGAGTGACCACTTTTTGATGCATTTAATTTATGCTGATAGTATCATTAATCCAAGTATCATAAATCAATTTTTTAGGAAGAAGAAAAGAGAAGATTAGAAGAAATAGAGCGTCAGCAAGAAGAAGAACAGAGGAGACAGGAAGAGCTTAGAATACTTGAAGAGAAAAAACGGCAAGAAGAACTTACAAGACTTGAAGAATTAAAGAGACAAGAAGAATTAAGAAAGCAGGACGAGCTCCGAAAACAAGAAGAGTTGCAAAGGTTAGAAGAATTAAGAAAGCAAGAAGAATTAAGAAAGCAAGAAGAACTAAGAAAGCAAGAGGAGCTCCGAAAACAAGAACTGAGAAGGCTTGAAGAATTGCGAAAGCAAGAAGAACAGAGACAAATGGAAGAGCTTCGAAAAAAAGAAGAGCAACATAGGCAAGAACAAGAAAAGAAACTAGAGGAAAAGCGAAAAAGAGAAGAAGCGTTGAAAGAAGAAAAGGTATTTAAACATCATTTTATTTTGTAAACTGTATTATTAACAGCAACTTCTAACTATTTCATTTTGTAGTTATGAAATTAAATGGTAGACTTTTCCTGTTAATTCTACTATATTAATTTTTACCAAGCCATCTGGCTTCACATTTGTATACATGCTAATTTTGTATTTTGCTGCCAGATTTTTTGTATTTAGACATTTTATTCGCCTTTTTTTTTTTAATCAAAAACCAACAAATTTGCATAAGTTTTTAATTAA
The DNA here is from genome assembly GCA_949128135.1 of Parasteatoda lunata. Classification (NCBI taxonomy): domain Eukaryota; kingdom Metazoa; phylum Arthropoda; class Arachnida; order Araneae; family Theridiidae; genus Parasteatoda; species Parasteatoda lunata. Next base: position 64,772,079 of record OX421977.1, on the reverse strand, counting down.
AAGCTTAATATTATTATTTTTTTAATCAAGAGCAGGTGCTACTAAAACTATCACTTATTGTGTATTGGCGAATCTCGTATTGTACAAATTGCTGCTATTAGATATGAGAAATGCATTTGCACGTTTAGAATATGCAAGTCATCAAGATTTGATTGTATTTCATTTATAAAAAGAAAATAAATTTAATCTATAAGAATTTCTAAAGAAATATACATTTGGTGGTACTCAGATAAACTTTGTACATGAATTCAATTTAAAAATGTAAATCCCTAGTTATAAGTAATATTTATATATACATATATATATATATACATATATATATATATATATATATATATATATATATATATATATATATATATATGTCTATACTGTTTGTTTAATTTTATCTACAGAAGAAACAAATTGAGAAAGAACAAGAGAAAATCTTAGAGATAGAACGCCAAAAAGAAGCTTTACGATTAAAAGAAATTGAAAGAGAAGAAAGGTTACTTGCTGAGAAAAGAGAAAGAGAAGAACTTGAATTAATGAAGTTAGCTGAACTCAAGCTTGGATCACAGGTAAGATTTTGCAATGTATTGTTATTGATTTTATTTTATTCATATATAAGCTATTGCAAAACTAAGTTTTTATATTTATTATTATTATTTTACTTTCCCAAGCTCTTTAATTAATAATATTTTGTACATGCAAGAATTTTTCCTGAAACTTATATCTATGTTTTTCCATTGCTGATTTTATTTTCTTTGTTGTGAATATACCAGATCAAATATGATATCAAAACCATAGCACCCGCAAAAGATATCAATTATAAAAGAATAAATTTATAGCCATCTATATGAACAATTCTGTTCCAGAAAGTATGGATTAGAAAAATAATTTTAAATAAATACTGTCAGTAACATTAAAGTGTAATATTTATTTTCGTTGTTCAAATCACATAACAAATTATAACCCTGTTTTTATCTTAATGTGGTGTTGAACGATTGCTGTGAATGCTGCCTCTATTTTTTTTTTTTTTTTTAATAATGTATAGTGATCAATAGATTCTCAGGTAGGTAGCATATATTTCTAATTTATATACTCTTTTATCTTTAGTAAAAATTTCTCTTAATGAATAGAAATACACTTCTTACCTATCTGCTTTATAATTTGTTGTTCTTTGCCCCAGAAAAAAAAAATTTCTAATAACTCCTTAAATTAAATAAATGTGCGCATTTAATGTTCTCATTTGTTTTATAGGGTCCAGTGTGGGGAATTCAAAACTCACAGTCTTCAAATGAGCTGTCTCTTGCAGACATACAGAGACTTCAAGAAGAAAAAGAAAGGGAAGAAAGACAAGAGGTTACTCTCAATTTATCATATGATCAGGGATATTCTTATGGAAAGGGATCACCTAGCTAATATAAATATTTTTTAATACATATGTGTATAAAAAAAATCAATAAGGCTCAAATGAATGTTTGATTTATGTTTTAACCATTTTAATTTTTAAAATTTTTGCTTTTTACATACCATCCACATATTTAGCATGTCTATAGATTGCACAATGTAGATGTCCACAATAGAAACAGAAACTTAATTTAACTGATTTGATTTTAGAGTTAGTAAAATGTGACTTTTTGTTGTTATTATTAAATACCATAATTAATCTTTGATTTTTCATTTTGCTTAGATAGTAGAAAAAAACTGATTTGTCTAGGGCCAGCTTTCTAACTTTGGTACTTAAGGAAAAAATAGGATAATATGAGGGAAGATTAGAGAAAAGGGGAAACTTTTCACTTTCACGGGGCACTTTCTTCACTGCGCGTGGGATTTTTGAATGTTGTATTGATCGCCATTTTTGCTTGCCTCTGCTGTCTCGTTAAAATTGCTGTGTTATTATGTCCGATGATTTTTATAAAAAACGGCCCTTTTTAGGGTCAACTTACATTAATACTGTTGACGACTTTGAACGGAATTCAGATAATGATTTTTTGGATATGGACAAACTTATGGTTTCTTATAATGATGCTGGCGACATGGAATGGAAACGGACAACGATTTTTTGGATACGGACAGTCCTATTGTTTCGCAAAATATTGCTGAGGATATTGAACAAAGTGTTGATGTTTTTTTAAGGTTCAGTGCCACTGCCCGGTATACATTTGCCCGGTATACCCTACACTAATGTTTTTTTAAGATCAAAGGTCACTGCCCGGTATACCCTACACTGATGTTTTTTTAAGATCAAAGGTCACTGCCTGGTATACATTTGCCCGGTATGCCCTACGCGGATGTTTTTTTTAAGGTTCAGTGCCACTGCCCAGTATACATTTGGCCGGTTTACCCTACACTGATGTTTTTTTAAGGTCAAGGGCCACTGCCCGGTATACCCTACGCTGATGTTTTTTTAAGGTCAAGGGCCACTGCCCGGTATACCCTACGCTGATGTTTTTTTAAGGTTCAGTGCCACTGCCCGGTATACATTTGCCTGATATACCCTACACTGATGTTTTTTAAGGTCAAGTGCTGTTGCCCAGTATACATCATCCCGCTATACCCTACACTGATGTTTTTTTAAGGTCAAGGGCCACTGCCCGGTATACCCTACGCTGATGTTTCTTCTAATCTATCGTCAATAAGTATTAAAATACTAAATAAATGTAATTATATCCACGAATAAATCAATATCAAATCGGGTGTAATAAATATTTCGGACATTCACCAAAGCGACTATGTGATGTCGACATTCACCGGTGAAAGTCAATAATCACCAATTTTGGTCATTCACAGTAACATGCACATCATTTACATAATAACCTCCTCAGGACATTTTTTTCTCATACTATGTCTAAATAGCATTTTTCATTCTATAGAATGCCTAGGCAAAGCATGTAATACTTCTAATATTTCATACATTGCCTAACAACGTCAGGCATTGTATATAATGCGTAGGCATTATCTATAATGCCGGCATTTCATACTTTGCCGGTCACATAAACTGTAAAAGGAAAAATTTTACTGTGTTTTCTTTTTTCTGGCAAATCAACTTTTTAATATAAAATAAAAAAAGTTAATTTTCATTAATCAATTGCTTAAAATTTTTTTCCTCATAATTATTTGTTTTTCATTATTTTTTTCTTCATTTTTCTATAACATGGAAAATTTTAAAATCAGCTCACATATTCCTTTCAAATAATGCAAATGGGCAGAAATGATCATCCTACTGTTGTTCCGTAATGATAGATGAGTAGGGAATAGGCAGGGAATTTTTAACACAACTTTTAAGCAATGCGCATGTGCATAACTGGGTTCCATAGTTAGATTGCAGTCTCTAGAAACGTGTGAAAAATACTACATTTTAAAGTTAAATAATAAGCATATTATTTTTTCTTATTTTGTAATCAGGCAATTAAACAAAGTGCAAATAGAAAAATTTGCTTAAAAATATTTTTTAAAACTCATAAGTTGTATGCTATTAAAATTTCCCAGTTGAGTAAAATTTTATTCATAAAATAATTAAATATTCTCTTTTACTATTCAATAAGAGAGGAAAAGATACTGTTATCAAAGATTTTTTTATATATAATGTTAAAACTATTTTTAAAAATACCAATTTAAACTTTTGGCATTTAAGTAATTATGCTAAAAGCAATACTACCCACACTTAGAATTTGAAATGTGCACTTCAGACATAAAAATTTTCCTTGAACTTTTTGATTTGTTTTATAGAACCACATTAGTACAAACTGATACTAGTAAAGGATAATAATATAAATTTATAAACATAAACATCAAATTGCATATTACTTGTCTTCCAAAGTTCTTTGTTCATTTTCTTTTAAAATTGAATAAAACACACATAAAATCAAAAGCTTTATCCCTAATAAAATAAGTTAGTAAATAATTTCTCCAAGTTGTCATATAAATCTATATTTAAATTTGTAACGATAAACACTTATCAGGGTGGCCACCCACCTGGAATTATCAGGGAATTTTTTTTATACGGGAAAAAACCTGGAAAAATCAGGGAATTTTAACCCACTGGTGGTTAAGGAAATGGGTGAAATTGGGAGAATGTTTCTCCCCTACACTCAGCTCCCGTATCCATTAACATGGGAAAACCGGTTTTGCTATGCAGTGAAGACTGCAGGGTAAAATACGACTTTTTACGTGCATAACCGTCAGTGGGTTAAAGAAAAGCTGGAAATTTTTTCTTCAATTTTTTTAATTTCCCTAATTTAAATTATTTATTAATTTTCTTAATTTAAATTATTTTACTCTCCCACTTTTTTAGACTGAAAAGTATCGCTAAACAGTTGAAATATCACCTTTGCGATACTTTGCTTGCATCAAATTTTGCTCCATTATAACCCTGCTGAACTAAAATGCCACGTGAATCTCTCCCATGGTTGCTAAACGAATCGAGAAATCTTTGACTTCTAGAAGACTATGGGATTGTGCTGTTTAGGAAAGGTGAAGATGCACACATACAAAAAAAAAAAAAAAAAATGCACATAAAGATTGCGAAATAAATATTTTTGTCATACGATCGCCAAATAACAACCTTGTTCAGCATTGTTCGCATCCTATTCCAAAAAATAGCGAAATAGTTTTGTTGGATACCAGGTGATGGAGGCGGAGCAAAGTGCCAACTCCTGGTGAGCGAACTGTTCTTTCTAATGTTGTCTATTGTTTTATTACGACAACTAGCCAGTTTTAAATGATAAAAGAAAATATTGTAGAGTTAGCAAGTACAAATTTAAATTTGTTATTTTAAGTTTGTTACAAAATATATATTTTATTATAATAAGTTTGATACAAAATTGCAAATAAATAATTAAGTAACAAAAATTAAAGCAATATATAATAATTTTAATTCTGAAATCCGAAAACTATATTTTACAAGTTAAATATATTATTTTCTCTATATGTGTACATTTTTTAAAAATTAATGTTTTACCAAAACATTAAAAAGAAAAAAAATTTTGCCAAATTGTTAAAATAAATTTAGTCTACTTATTTTTCAAGATGATATGTTAAAAAAATAACATTTTAAATAAAATACTTTAAAATATTGACACTTTTCTTGTACTCATCTTACACTTTATGAGAAGAAAAAAAAGCACACTAACCTGGAAATTTCAAGATTTTTACCTGGAAAAATCAGGGATATTTGAAGCCTGATTAGAGTGGCCACCCTGCTTATAAACAAGTTAAATGACCTCAAAATAGTCTATTTTCATGATAAAATTTTATTCCAGAAACTCCGACAACAATCATTACAGCAACAAACTGTAAAGCAAGTTCAACAGAATAAAAGTAGCCTCAGTTGGGCTAAAAGGTAAATGGGTATATTTATTGCTGTTATATCTTACAATCAAGATATTCTTTTGAATAATGTGTAAAATTAAATTTTTTTTCTGCTTTTAGAGCTACTGATACTCAGCCAGCTGTTAAGTCTCTCTTTGAAATTCAACAGGAAGAAGCTGAAAGATTTGCTCAAATTCAACGCACATCAAAGCCACAGGCGGTAAGATCAAAGTGTTCAACATCAATTCTCTTAACACATTCATAAATTTAAACTTAGAAACTCATTTAGTTTTAGTTACACATTTCTCTAATTTTATACATGTATATTTATTGTATTCTTTTATTTTATTTAGACGGTTATGTATGTTTTATTTTTTAAGCTACACTTATGCAATAATTTTCAATTTTTTGTCATATTTTTACTTAAAATTTAATATTAAAACTTCAAACTACTAGAATCCTGGATGAGTTTTTCCAATAAAAATCGATTTTAAATATCATAAATCTGCAAGTGTGTGTGATGTTAATAAAGATGTAGTTAATACAACTCCTACATAAAATTCATTGCAATTCTTTAATTTTAGTTAATAAAAAGTTATAAATATAACTATTAATAATATGATAATTTCTCTTTATTTATATATTCCTTATATAATATTAGTGATAAAATCCTATATATAATTTTATACAATATCTTATATACATAGCTGTCAACTCTACTGAATTTTGCCAGTTTCTACTGGTTTTATTAAAATTCTAGTTTTTGTACATTTTAGAAAATTTCCTAAAATTGAGTAAGTTTCTTTTTTTAAAAAATCGCTATTGAAATAGAATTTTTGCACAGATGATTGCTTGCTTGATTATTTAAATAAGTATTATTAATACATAATGAAGCAAGCCTCATTTGTAGTAATCAGTTGAAAGCTTTTTTTTATTCGAAAATGTTCAGTTTAATTTTATTCAGAACTCTCTTTTTAAATTAATTTAAAAAAAAAAAAAAAACAGTAAATATCTTTGATGAATTGAATGTCTATTACTTAAGAATTGAGTAAACATAATAAATAACATTTCAAGTTCATTTATTATCAATCATAACTAGAAAATAAAGATATTTATTTTAGAAGGATAGTTTTCTGTAGAACAGCTATAGCTAAAAACCTGTCTTGCACAGGAAGCAGCAGTAGGAATGATAATCCTGAAGATTTTTCAGTTAAGATACCTTAACATACCTGCCAACTCTTCCGGATTTTCCGGAAGTTTTACGGATTTTCCTCCTTTTTTCCGTTTTTCCAGGTAAGAGCAAAATCTTACGGATTTGTCCCGATTTTTTTGGAAAAATAAAAAAAACTCGCCAAATTTAGCGCTTATGAGCCTTTTGTGGAGCCATGCTGTAAAATGTGCGCCGAAATTGTGTTGCGGGTTACCGTAGTAAGGAGAAACAACCCAGCTTTCGAAGAATTTGCCAAATCCCCTGCGGGTGTTACTGTGACGTCAGTTTATGAAGAAGCGCGCGCATCTTCTGAAGAGTCTGTTGAATATAGGAGAGGGGAGGGGAAGGAAGACGGAAGGCTCCGCGCCGCACTCATTGACGCCGGTTACGGGAACGGTCAGTTGTGTCGCTGTTTACTTTTGTTAGCAGCACGCGGTATTGTTAGACTTGACTTCTTTTTTACGAAAATGAGCAAACATTATCTTCAATCATTTAAGGAATCGTACCGTAGTGATTTTCCTGGAATTTTGCGATCGCGAGATAGGGATAAATACGCATATTGTAGCGTTTGCTCCTGCAACTTTATGATTTGTCACGGCGGAAAAAATGTGTTCAACTTGTTTTAGTTATTCATGCTTAATTACAATGTTTTGAAACGTTCTTGGAAGTGTGAATTTTTTCCTTAATTTTAAAAATATGGTTGGTTGTTGTTGTAGTTGTAGTTTATTTACGTCGCACTAGAGCTGATCAATGGGCTATTAGCGACGGTCTGGGAAACATCCCTGAGGAAGATCCGAAGACATGCCATCACAATTTTGATCCTCTGCAGAGGGGATGGCAACCCTGCTTCGGTAGCCCAACGACCTGCACGCGAAGTTGAGCACTTTACGGTAGCATAGTTTAACGAGGACCAATACCGCACACCCTTGGTCACTACGCAGACTGATCCAAGTGGTGACCCACCCTCACACTGACCGCAGCCAGTGATGCTTGACTTCGGTGATCTGCTGGGAACCGTGTCTTAACGATCAGTCCACTACGGGACAAAAAAAAAATGTGGTTGGAGTCCAGTGTTAACCTATTATTTATAAATCATTTTTCGTTTGTGGATTACATATTTTTTCCATTATGGTAATTTCTGAAAGTAACTATATTAACTTAATCATTACTTTATAAACATATTCAAAATTCTATTTTATTGATTTTTTTATTGTGTTCTCTATATATGTATAACAAAATGGAAATTAATTATTGCATATAGAAGAAGTTATTGGAAGTATGTCTTGTGAAGTTCACATAATATATTGTGTGAAGCAGTTTTTAAGGTTGTATAATAAATATAAATTCTTGCTCTTGAAATCTTGCTAGCTCCATCATTCACCTCTTTATAGACTCATATAAACTTATGGTGTGGTATTAGATGTACAATTCTTTATAATGTTTGCTATACAAAACTGATTTTAGTATTGTAAATTAAATATTCTCACTCTCAGATTGAAAAACGGAGTTTTTGATTATCATTTCTCAAATTTTGCGTTCAAATTTATACCGTATAAAATCTTCTGGATTTTTTTCCCTGGAGGTTGGCAGGTATGCCCTAATATATCAAAACTTTTATCGCCTTAATCTTCAAAGTTTTGAATTTCTACAGACCACTATGGTTTAGTAGTGTTGAAGTAGTAGATACCTCTCAGCATTCTTCAACTCACACGATTTGGAAAGCGTTGCTCCAATCTGGCTCTTTCTTTTACATTTTACATGCTTTGTTAAACTTTTGTTGAAAATTATCTTCATACAAGTGATTTTTTTTCCCTTAATTTTTTGCAGCCACCTCAGACTTTAAGCTCCAATGCAGGAGTTTGGGGTAATACTAGTCACTTAAACAAAATCACGGCTGCGCCTCAAACATGGAACACGAGTAATGTGTCTTCAACGACTGGTTTCTGGGATGATGTAATTAGCAACAATTCGCACTCTAGAAAGCAGCCTCAAAAGACCAGGTAATATGCTTTTTACAAAGTGATGTAAATTCCATTTAGTCATGAGTCAATGCCTACTAAATTGGGAATATCACAAAGAACTTTGTTTAAAATCTATTGAAGGTTTTCACTGTGGTCACATATTTACCAAAAAAATGTTTTGCCAAATATTGAAATAGTTATTCTTAGATAGTACTTGAGTTTCTTTTTTTTTTTTTTTTTTCTGTGGAAGAGAAGTCAAAAACATAAATTTTTAAAGCATAAATATAATACAAATTTCGATTTTCAGGCTAAAAAATATTAGCAATATTAATCTTAAAAAAATTATGTGAAATAAAACACTTACATCTATTAGAATATTCATAAAAAACCTTAATTTTCATAAACAAAAATGTGTGTTTTTGATTGTCAACCCGATTCTTAAGTTATGTTATTGTATAATACAAACTTAGATTAATATTTTCATTTAGATACTTTTAAATGTTCTAAACTTTAAACCTCAAATTCATTTTATGTTTTTGCTTTTAAAAAAATAATAACTTTATAAATTTGGCCCCACGAAAAGAATAAGATTTTTGGCTTATTTCTGGAAATTAAAATATATTTCAATCTTACTAAAAGAAGTGACTCTCTACTACTTAATAGTCATTCAAAACGTTTTATTTTTTTAAACAGTTTTTGCCTATATTATTTAATTAGAAACTAGTTGCCAGCATGAAAAATACTGTGCAATTTTGCCTAAAAAGGACTTATTATCATTAATTATTTGTATGTTTTATATTAAAATTTAAAGAATATGTTTTTCTATGTTCATTGCTTCAACTTAATTCTTTATTCTTGTATTTTTAATTGTCTTATTTATAATAGAAATGTAAAGCTATATTTATTTGAATTTCTAAACAATAAGCCACTTTGCTTGATAATGTAAAAACTTCATTTACTTTAAAACGTTATATAAGTGGAAAAAATCTGCATACATGATTGTTTAAAAATAAATTCTCTTTCTTAAAACTCGTTGGGCATGAACGAAATAAACAAAATAGATATGAAACAAAAAATTTGAAATTAAAAACAAGAAATGAAATATAAATATAGTTATCAAAGGAAACTAGGAAAACCAAAGTTACCGAGAGAGGCAATTCAGAGCAGGCTGCATTTTCCATTTTTTGTTAACAGCTTTTAATAATTCAAATCTGTTTCCTTTTCTCATTCATATCAGGCAAACCTTGGGAATAACTACTTGTGTTTCAGTGCTCAAATTCTAACTTTTTCCACTTCTATCATATTTTGACGCTAATGATGTTTATATAATCAAGGATATCTTTCCACTTTATTTTCTTGGGATTATTCATTAAATAAATCTTTTTATTTAAAGTATCTCAATATACATTTATATGTAAAGATTATTTAACAAAAATTCTTTATTGAAACAGATGAAAAAATATAATTGTAATTTTTAAGTATGTGCCTATTAATCATTTCCTACATGAACTAGTGGGGGCTCACCCTTGAAACAGGATAAACATATTCTCTGAAAAATTTTCCCTTAACTCTGGAATTTTGTTTTTGTTTGTTTTGAAGTTTTAGCAATTAGCTACATTGTTTGTCATATTCATTTCAACTGCAATTTTTTTTTTTTAATTCAAAACCAGACTATCTATGAAACCTGTAATAAAAAAATTTTTGAAAATTTTTTGTACAATCGTAAAAAAAAATTTTTGTTCAATACCATGAAAATACTAACTTTGACACAATGAACAATTTTAATGTAAAAGAATAACAATTTTAATTTCAATGTTTTCTTCAATATTTAGGCATAAATTCTTAATGCATATGTGTAAATTTTTTTATGCTAGTTGAATCTGGACAATTTGCAAAATATTTTAATTTTACTCTGGAAATATCAGAGATTAGTGGCCCTTTTAATGTAAGGCGTGTGCATACTCTCTGCAAAAGATTTTCGCTTTAACTAATATAGCTCTTAATATTTAGTTTGGTTAGTTTCACACTTGATGAAACAAATGCTAAAACTTTAAACTGCATTTTTTTTTATTTTATTATTATACTATTGAGTTAAAAATATTGTATTACATTTTTGATCAACTACAATATTAGCATTCTATTTATATTTTCTTTCTTTCCAGTGAAACCAGTGCCTTTCCTGCTTTAGCAAATCGTGGGCAACCTGCCACTGTAAATAATAAAAGTAAAAATGTCCGAGCCAAAAAAGAAGAGGTCAAAACTGATTTTTAAAAATTGTTCTCTTTAATAGTGCCTTGTAGAAATTTAGATTAATAATTGGAATATTTCCTATTTAGGATGCTGTGACAAGATTATTTGGATCTCACCACAAGCCCACCGATGAGTTTACCAAGTGGTGCACAGATGCTCTTTCGTCTATGCCCTCTTCTGTTGATGGTAAATATCATTCATTCTTGTGGTTGGGTGATAGCCAGTAGAGTAATGAATTTTAAGTCATATTTTTTTTTTTTACTTTTTAGTTCCCACTTTTGTTGCATTTTTGAAAGATATAGAATCTCCATATGAGGTACGTATGTATTGTTAAGTTATCAAAAATGAAAGTTTCTTTTGTTAAAATTATTTGCAGCCAAAATATGTTATGTTTCTAAGAATATAAAAAAAAAATTTATTTAACTAATGAAGTTGTGAAAAAATCTTGGTATAATGATTATTTAACGCAACTATTTTCCCCCCACAACACAGTTATTAAATCAAGTGTCTGGATCACTTAGATGAAAAGTTACCCTTCTTCTTCTCTTCTTTAAAGTGAATAGGAGTTAGATGTAGGAAAATAAGCAACTTAAAAGTTAGGTTTTTCTTTTAGTTTAAAAATTTTATGTTAAAGTAAATAACTTTGGTGAAGATTATCTCTTATTTTTAATCTTGCTGAGTAAAAAGAGTGATAAAACTAATCTGAAAGAAAACAAAAATTTTAATCAAATGTTTTATTTTATTTGTTATTTTTTTTTTTTTACTTTATAACTCTTTTCTTTAAAATTTCAAATTTTTCAACAGACTTGCTCTGTAAGATCATTTTTATTGATGCATCAATTAATATTTAAAAAAAATATTTATTCTTAATAAAAACTTATTTACGATGATTGATGTTTTTAAAGTGCCTTTATTACTTTAATGAGAATTTTAACTGATGTATTTTGTTGTTGTGTGTATTATTTTATTGATCTGAATAGTCAGGAAAACTAAAATAATATTTTTATTCAGATAATTATGAAACCTAAAATATAAGTAAAAACTTGAAATCTTTGACAAATTGTTTTTAATACAATTAGGTTAATTAAGCACACACAGAATTTAATTTTTAAAAAATGAACAGGGGTGTTATATTATAATGTAATTACACATTTAAGTGGAATTGTGAAGGTTAGTTCTTAAACATTGCCCAAAATTTCTACTTGTCATTGACAAACAAATATTTAGGATTGGTGAATAAGTGGTAGCTTGTAAAATATTTTGTTTAAATCAAACTATTATATTTTCCTGAAAGTTTGTAGACAAATATTGAAAATGGGCACCAGACTTTAAAAAGGTATTAATTAAACATGCGCAAAGACAAACATCACAATAGTGTTGAAATCTCTGTGTTTTTGCCCAAAGAAACTCTTGAATTTGGGATAGAATATATAGAGGAACTTTTCTTGTATTTAAATCCAATTCTCTTTTTAATAAACAAGTGAATGCTATGTTAGCAGATTGGGCAGAATTCAAGTTTATGTTTTTCTCACTAATACGAGCTGTGGTGGAAAACTTTAAAAGTGTTCAATAAGTTTCCTTAAATTATCTCCAATTTATAATATTTCATGGTATTTAAAAGTTTACAGCTTCTACATTGTTTTATTGTTTTTGGCCACAAAAAGTTCTGTAACGAAATTTATGAAAATTCAGGGTCTCCGTGTATCAGGGAAAACCTGGAATTGTCATAGTATGTTATTTTAATTCTAAAAAGCAGGGAATAGTCAGGAAAAATTGTGATTTTTATAAAAACCTAGAAAATTCCTGTATTTGGAAAATAAGTCTTAGAATTGTCAGTAAAAGCAATCAGTTATTGAAATTAGAGTTAAACAATTCTAGCATCTATTATACTTATTTGTTGTAAAAAATTCACATTTTAGTAGTGACATGTTTCTATCCTCATTCAATATTTTTTTGTCCACAAAATCTAATATTTGACATTACAACTTTTAAAAAAAATCAATATTTTCTGTTGAAAAATTGCATGGTATGGATAAAATATGGTCTGGATATTCCTTGAAATTTACCTGATATACCTGGAAATATCAAGGAATGTTGTTTCTGAAATTGTGTGGGAATCCTCTAATACAGGGTTGCCACAGGCGACTAAAATGCAACTATTTTTGGCATGAGGCGAAAATGCAACTATTTTCAGGAAAAGGAGACTATTGGGAGAGTTTTCTGTACTCCTAGCGATGTTTTTATTTTAAGCCGAATTAAAAAGTTTTCACTTCTTAATTGGGTGGAAAATCTGCGCCCCGCGAGATAGTTTCTGAACACACTGAACTTTTTCTTTTCTTAAAAAAGAAGCAATTTTGAATTGCAAATTTGAGTCTTCACTTTTTAATTCGTTCAACCTGCGCGGATTCCATTGTAAGTCTATTTCATTTCTTGATCGCCTTTTCAATGATTATTGCTGCGAGATTCCGCATGATTTTTAAAAAACAAAACAAAAAAAAATTTAATATGATATTACGATGCATGATTTTCCAATTTGAGTGAGCAATTTTCATATGTGATTCCACCAACTTGACTGAATGGATCATGGTATATGACTATTAAGTCATTATCAAAATTTTAGTCATATTTTTGATGAATTTTTGTTCTTATTTAGGCAACTATTTTCCTAGTTTTTGGCTTCTATTTTCATGCTTTAGGCTACTAAAAGCAACTATTTTGTTCATTTTTTTCTGTGGCAACCCTGTAATAGTGGCAAGTAAAAATTTTTGTTTTACAAATACCTTTGAAACCTAAATTTCATAATTTCATGCCCTGTTCTTCAATATCTATATACATAAGTAGATATTTATTTCATATATGTGAAATAATAAAAAAAAAATTTTTTTAAATATTTTAAAATTTGAATAAGTAATGAGAACTATACAATTTCATACTTTTTTTATGCATTAATTTTTATTTTGACAAAAAAAGAAACTATTTTTACCTTGACAATATGGCAAGAACTTTATAATTAGACAAAACCTAAATTTCTCCTTTGGTCTAAAAAAAATCGATTGAAATGTTCGTTAATTTTCTCAACTTCATCCTGATAAGTTAATAATGTATTGCATAAATTTTAATTCTTAATATTGTATTGCCTTAAACACAATTGATAAATAATAGTTTATTTGATCTAATTCTTGAAAAAATTAAGTATATGTTGGCATATATTTTTTATTCCTAATTTAAACCGAACTTTTGCTATTTACATTTAGGTTTATGATTACGTAAAATCTTATCTTGGAGAAGGCAAAGAACCAAGAGAATTTGCCAAACAGTTTATTGAAAAGCGAAGTAAATATCGTAACCAAACAAAGCAAGCTCCAACTGAGGTAAAGTATTTTTTGTATCAATTCGATTATTTTTGTTGAAAATTAATTCCTTATAAATGTTACTTCAAATATTTTAATTGGTTCGAATATTGTAAAAAATAGATATTTATATTTTTTTATTAAAATCAGGGATGAGATTTTTCCGCTTTTTAGCGGATTTCCGCCTTTTTCACTTTTGTCTCTAGAAGTTTCAGTTTTTTTTTATAAATATTTCACTTTTTCTGAAAAATCTGTCGTTGAAATAAAATAATTATATATATTTCCGATATTCAAACTACGTAGCTGCCAACCCTTCTGTATTTTTAATTATTTTAGCTATTTTCTCCACTTTTCTGTGCAGAAAAAAAAAAATTTCCTCATTTTTAACCACCCGCCAGATAGCTCGTATTTTTGTAATTCAAAGTCGCTGCATTTTAGTATCAAAATCGATTTTCGTATATACATACTGGATGACAATATAAACTAAACTCAGTGGCGCGACAGCCTATAGAGGGCCAAGGCCGACTGTGCCCATCTCAGTTTTCTTGACCTTGGGCTCTGGGGTGCAGGAGCAGATGTTCTGGTCAGGAGGCCAGCCGAACGCGGAACCCCCAGTGTTTAGTTCCCAAGCATGCTTGGTACTCATTTATCGACCCACTGAAGGGATGAAAGGCTGAGTCGACCTTGCCCGGCCCGAGGATCGAACCAGGGATCTGTGGCACGACAGCGCGAAGCGCTACCGCTCAGCCACCGGGCGTCGGATGACAATATGTTACTGATATTTTTGCTATAAATCACTTAATAGCATTTATTAAAAAAATTTCATAATGTAGGTTCTCAGTAGTTTAATTAGCTAAACTGGACACATTTTCGAGTAGTAACTGACTACTTTGTGATTGTAGAAAAATATAATTTCTTGCTTCATTTTTTCAATTTGTAATGTTACTTTTTACTAAATGTTAAGTGTTGATGTAATTATTCATATATTAATAAATTAGTTCATAATTAATTTTATATCAACACATAGTTATTTATTATCTTAAATTGTCTGGAATTTATCATTAAACGATTGTGCTCAAGTAAGATTTACTCGCATGAAAATTCAGCTTTTTTGCCTTTTTTCAATCTCATGCCTGTAAAATATAACAGCTAATATTGTTAAATTAGCTGTTATTTTTTTTTTTTTTTTACCAAATAAGTTTTGATGTGCTACTGTTAATAGCAGTTATATAAATGATTTTTTATAGCATTTTAATTCCTTGATAAGTATATTTGATTTAAATTTATTATTGATATAAATAATATTGATATATTATTGATAAAATTATTTATTGATATAAATCAGTTTAAATGCTTCAGTCATTATAAAGGACTACTTCTAGCATTTTAATTACTTAATAAGTATATTTGATTTAATTTTATGGCAGAACATGCATAAACATAATTCTTTCATAATTATTTACAACCAAAATGATAATTTATGAATTAGATTTGTTAAGTCTTCTTAGAAAATATTGTGCATTTTCAAAACATTATGATGCTTTAAACAACTGATTGATGATTGAAAACCATATGACACAAGATAGGTCATTGACAATTTTTCTATTTAGCTACCTAATATTTGTGCTGCAGTTTATAATCAATAGACAATTGTCCAAATCAGCAATTTAAAATAACTTAGCATTGTGATTTGTCAACAAAACCTCTATCCTTCATAAAAATAAAATATAAGTTTGCAGAGAAGTATCATGCAGCTTTACCAAATAGTTTGTAGTACACTTATTGAGAATTTGGAAATACTTTACTTTTTAAAAATATAATTATAACAAAGTCAAATGTGTGCTATTTATTATTTTTTTAGTTCAGTTTTGCTATTTGCATAGCGCATATGAAAAATAAAATCCCTATTTTTCTCCTTTCCCGAAAAATAAAATTCTTCTTTGTTTCCCAATACGATTGGAAAAATGTAAACAAGTATAATTACTAACTATGAAAGCATATGAAAAAAAATCTATCTGAATTTAAATTCTATCCATTTTGGGCACAAATACTAAAGAAATAGAAAATTTTAACTGAACTTGGGCCTGCATATATTCTCCCTGTAAACAGACAAACCTGAAAGATTCTCAAGAAAATTCATTATCAGTTCTGGAATTTCCTTGAGTATTTTGCTGTATATTGATCACTTAACATGACTGTGTTTCAATGTACTTTAAAACATTAAAATTTTGTTTTTTGATCCTTATAGAAACTTATCTTTATTGACTTACACTTATTCTTAAACTCGTTTAATCTTTTATGTATTTTTATTAAACATAATTATTATTATTTTTTATTTTTTTTTAGTCTAATTTTATGAAACTTAAAGCTTATAAAAATCATTTTTGTAAATTACTTCACATCTAAAGCTTTAATAAAATTAATGATGAGTTTATAGATCAAAAATTTTGAATTCTTAAGTGTGAAATAATGTGAACAATTTTAGATTAAATTTATTATAAATTTTAGATTAAATTTATTACAAATTTTAAGAATAAATTATGAATTTATTAATTAATTCTTAATGCTATGCATATATAATACTATATATAATAAATTACTATTAGAATTTTCTCTTACAAAAAAGTAAGATGTTTTTGAGCTTGACAGATGTTTAAAAAAAAAATGAGATTATGTCTTGCGCCAAAACTAGCCTCATTTACACCTCATAAAATCATCCTCAAATGTACTTATTTGCTTGTATAAAAAAATAGCTTATTTTTTATCTGCTCCAAAGTAGATTTCTACCAACCTCAAGTGGGAATAAAACAACTCAATGCACTTTGAGAGGTTGATCTTTTAACGTTCTTTTTAAAGTCAACTTAAAATAGGCATTAAATCAACCTTGATACCTCAAAAACACCTTAAATTTTTGTAAGGGTTACTTCATAAATCTCAATGAATTTGTGTTTGTCTGGAGAATAGTCACCCTTTGCATACAATAACCAATTTTTTTTAAAAAAATTAATTATTCACCAAAATTGACAATTTGAATTTTTTCTACTTTTTAGGAAAATACTCTTTGGGGACCAGCACCTGCCATCACGCCCACTGTAAATAAAACTCCTGTACAAACTTCTAACGACTGTGATGGCAATTCCAAAAGTAGAGCAAAGAAAAAGAAGAACAGGATGCAGAAGCTGGATAGCTCAATGCTCGGCTTCACCGTTCAATCAAATCCCGACCGAGTGAATGTCGGAGAAATCGATCACATTGAAGGGAATTAAACTCGTTTGTTTGCTCTGGTGCTGCAAGTGTTTCATCTTCGTTAAAGCTGAAGGAGAAAAACAATTTCGGTCGACAAAAAAAAAAAAAAAATGATGTGATATATAAATATATATTTAATAAATTTAATTTAACCAGCCATCATCTTGTGATATAAAATATCATTGTACAGTATTCAATAATAATAATAAAAGGTCGCTAAAAGTGTCACTGCCAATGGAAAACTGTTTTCCTTTAAATCTATTAAATTTATACAATAAATTAATTGTATGGACACTTCATAGACAGATGACATGAAAGTCTAATTGTATGACCCTTTAATCAAAGTGTTAACTTTGATACAAGTTGTGTAGACATTGTAAATAAACTTGTAAATGGCAGCAAAACTACTGATTGCTTTCTGATTGGAGAGAATAATTATTATCTAATGAAAGTAATCATAATAATGAAATTTTAATCTACTATAATTTTTGTACAATATGTAAATTACTATACATATTACTGATATGACTAAATAATGTCAACAGCTTCTAAATAAAAATGTTTCACTTGCTTTTAATTTCTTTGTTTTATTTTTTTTTTCTTTCACAAATAAAAATTTCTCTACTAATTGGTATTATCTGTTGCTAATGACTAGGATTTAAATCCATACCATTTGTGCTCTTGTAGAATTTTCTCAACTGTAAATAACTGTTGTCCTGAAACAACAGTACTCTTTTTATTCCCCACTTAATATTTTTCTGTTCAGTTTTATTTTTGCCACTTAAAATTAGTAGCCGTTAGTCTTATTTTACACTTAAAAATTTTTGACTAGGCGGCAATAATTTTATAGATTTTTTTATCGTTTTTTATATATATCATCAGTTTTTTAATTGTTGCAAAGAATTTCATTATCAGATATTTTTTTTAATTCTATAATATTTGTATTTTTCTTTTTGTAAGGTTGGCAACTATATTCATCATTAGCCCATCTGTTAAAACTGGCATACATTAGAATAATATGAAATTTAAAAATCACACCTAATCAGAGCTTTTTGGCGTCACAATACAAGTCCCCGGTCAAGCTAAGAAAATCAACATTTTTTTAGAAATTACTCTATTCATCAACATGTTCTCCTTCAAGATGCATATATTCATTCCAATGCTTCTAAATCTTCTTGATGCCTTTTTTGTAGAATGATTTATTTTTGCTTTTAAAAACAGTTTCAGTAATAGATTCATTGGAGTAAAATTTCATTCCCTGGAGCCTCTTTTTTTTTTTTTTTTTTTTTTTTTTTTGAAGGTTTGCAAAAAAAAAAAAGCAGTATTGGCTGTGAGCAGAATCTGGTGTGTACATTGGATGAGGAAGCAATTCAAAGAGTAAGAGTAATAAGTAGAGTTTAACCATTGTTCTCATCGACTTGTGGCAAGGGGCATTGGCTTGATGAAACAATGTTTTTTTTTTTTTTTTCCTTGCATGTGTGGCAGTTTTTCTTAATTTTTCTCACTCAATTAATGCAATACTCCAAGAAAGTAATTTGAGATTTTTTAACAGATCTTTAATACTTTCGTATTCCTATCTAGGAGGGTGCTTTCCTATTATGATGTCTTTCTTCATGTACATCTGAACAGGTCGTAATAGGGGAAGGGCTCCTGTGCAATTTTAATTCGGATGTGTCCCCTAGACCTTTGATGCAACATATACGTCACCCTCTGCTATAAATGACGTTTTTAAACTTGTACATTTTGACAAAGAATAGACTAAAAATGCTATTTTTTTTTTAAAAAAATCTACCTTTCGGAGCAGAACTAATTTCAAGTTTGAAATCTCCACTTCCAATTTAGGCAAAATCAAGTAATAGTTTAAAATGAGATATATTTTAAAGCAGGTGATATTTAGAGCAGTAATTGGGAGGCCAATGTGGTAGTTACTCAAAGGACTTGTCTATTTAAAAATTTTCTAATTTTAAATAAATCTTTTCTCATCTAGCATCACTGACCAATTGGTCAGTGATGCTAGTCTAGCGATTCAGGACCCACCACATGTAAATGCAATCACCTAGGGCTGCTCCATTATCTCAAACCTACCACAAAAAGGAGCAAAACTAATTGTAAAATCTCCAGTTTTAGTTACATATGTCAGTAAAATGAAATCACTATTTCCGGCAAAATAGTCATAAATTGGGATTTTGATTAAAACTGCGATAGAGCTTGTAGAGAAAGTAATATCAGCCTAATAATGTCATCTTAAACATCACAGAAGCATACTCATAAAACTGCTACTGTAAACAACTTCACAGTCTGTTTTACTGCACCCTTACGCAGTGCCGGATTCAGCGTAAGCGGGGCCCTAGGACATTCAATCTTTTGGGGCCCTTAGATTAAATTTTTTTTCTCGTATATTTTTTATTTATTCAAATGTAGAAGTATTTATATATCTTTTCATTTAAGAAAGTATATTTAAAATAATACTTATATAATAATATACTTATAAATAATAAGTAATAAAAAAATATGATTAACATTATGTAAAAAAATTATCGTATTTTATAAATATATATTTGAAATTAATTTTTTTTCTAAAAAATCATTGTTTTTCTTAATTTTTTTAAATTTATTTTCAAAAAATCCATTTTAAGGGGGGGCCCTAGGCCATGGCCTAGTCTGCCCTAATGGGTAATCCAGCACTGCCCTTATTGCACGAAGAGGAAGTACTTAGTACTTTTTTATTCACGTCGCACTAGAGCTGCACAATGGGCTATTGACGACGGTCTTGGAAACATTACCGAGGATGATCCGGAAACAACATTCATACGTCACATCCCAGGAGACACATTCACACACCATCCATCCAACCACATATCGTAATTTTAAAAGACCTTCTTAGCACAGTACTGACAGATTCTTATTACAGCAGGAGGGGCACTTGCCCAGGAACCCCAAATTTTACGGGGCCTCACGCATTAATATTTAAAAGAGTTTAATTTCACACTTTATTTAAGGTTGTACCTTGCTGATTCATTAAACTGATACAATAGTCTAATTTATACTCAAAATGACGTATAAAAGCTTGTGAAATTTTTAATCAAATTGTAAGCTATACAATTTTTTTTAATCTGAAAATGATAGGATCCTTAATCAGCATTTGCCCAGGGCCTCAGCTTCTCATAATTGAACCTTGAGTACTTATCATTAGAACATGGTGATATTGAAATAGATGTTTGAGTGTTTTTCATATTGAATCATGATTGCGTATTCCTTGGCTTCAGCTGTGGAATTGTTATTTATCGAATGAAATTATGAACATTCTCAACCTCGCTTAAACAAGCGATAAGAATCTTATTTTGGGGCATTTTGGTGAATAACAAAACGAATATCACTCATCATGGACAGAAGAACATTTTCTGAACTTCAAATTATCGCAAACACTTGACCAGAATCATTTGCTGTGGAAGACGGCACCCTTATGTAATGCATATCAAATTCTCTATTGAACTTTTGGGGATTCTTAATTTTTAGGTACAATAATTATGTTTGCTCCGCTGAACCAAAAGCTTTATTCAGTTTTCCAGTGTTCGTAAAGCCAATAGCTATCGAGCTTTCTCCAAATTGAATGGCTTCATATACCAGAACTTGGAAAAGATTCTAAGTACCTTGATAGCCAAGTATCAGGAAAGAGTTCCTCGGAGTGTTACTGAGTTTTCTTAGGTCATCACGACTGAAGTAAGTTACATTTAAATGGCGCAACTGGAGGACTTTATGTATTTTTGTCAATATGTGAGAAGATATGTAGTTCCATGCTTATGGTCTTCCGCCTTCCGCCCATATACATCACGCCGTATAGTTACCTGACCTCAGATAAGTACTTACTTCGTAAACGTTAAATATAAACGTCTTTGGCCAAAACATAAAATTAAAGTAAAGTTATATGCTATAAAATGGCGAATTTGTCATTATCCTGGCTGTCATTTTCCTAGCTTATGAATGCCAGGACATTGAAGTTTTACCAGAAATTTTTTTTAACTGCTAATACTGGAAGGAGGGAAAGTAATTATTAACCTAATACCAAGTTTATGTATGATTGTAATATGCTTGGATGAAATCAAAGTTATTTATTTATTTAATGATTGGTTATTTTACACAATTTTATTCTGTGCATATCAGCGACAAAAAATTTTTTGATTCTTTCTACTGTGGATAAAAAGAATTAATTTAAGCAATTTATGGTCCATCCAACATAAATGCTTAAGTTGAGTTACTTACTATTAACTTAAAATGACTGTTTTTTAAACTTCTAAGCTAATATCTCATTTTCCTGGCATTCAAGATTTGGTGAATTTCTATTTTATTTTTTTTCTCAAGCAAATGTCAATAAACTACACTGCTGTCTGTAAGATATTAAAAAGTGTAACTAAAGAAGTATACAAACAATTTTTTAGATTATTTTGAAGACTTTAAATTTGAAGAAATTTTTTGGTCCGAATTGTCATATTTAAAAAGAATCGCCCACATATATTACTGCATGTATAATCACGAAAAATAAACATTAAATGCATAATTTTTATTTAGTTCAGAACATGTTGTCACAATCTTAATTATAAGGAAAATTTATGAATTCCGTTGAATGTATAATTATGAAAAATTTATTATTACAAAAAATTTATTATTGGTTAATAATTTTTTTCATTACAGATTAGAAACTCTTCGATACTATTCTGATATTTTGTAATTTAAACTGATATTATTTAATAAGTGGATGTAAAGGTTTCCTGTTAATCTGTTGCGTTAGGATAAAATATTCATTATTTACTAAATTTCAGTTGGCGTATTTTTAAAAATTTCTTCACAAGGTCAATGCATACAATAGTTAAAGAAAAAGGGGTCTCGACCAACACCTCTTCTAGGAGGTGTTTTCTCGACTCTGCTATAAATATAAATGAAATTAAGTAGACAAAAAAAAAAAAAGAAAAAAAAAGAAGAAGAAAAACCATTTGAGCTAAAAACTATATGAGCTGATACTGGATTGTATTTTTAATTAACAATTTCAGTAATTTTTATGATAATTTAAAGGCTTGTTGACATTTGTTTTAATTTTATAAAACTGTTACATATATCGCTACTTTTGATTATGAAAATAGTTAAACTTCAAGTTACACTTACACATTTATACTAAGAACGTTTGAATGATTAATTATTCTCAGCTATTCATTTATGAAATTTTTGTTTTTATTATAAAATTAAATGTAATATAGATATTTCAATTCTGACTGAATTATAATAAAGTTGTTTCAATTTTCAGTCTATAATTTCAAAAATTTTTAAGTCCGATTTCATAGTCATAAAATAAGAAAAAAAATTGGGAAATACAATTATGCATAAATAATCAAATTTACTAAATAAATCTATTTGTTGTATAGTTTAAATGTTACATATATGCGGAAAGATTGATTTAATACAAATATTTGCTTACCTCCAATATTTTTGATTCAAGTTCTTTTTATAGCCAATAAAAGACCACATTTTATTTACAGGAACAGAATTACACAATGCAAATTAAAAATTAAGGGACGAAATTAGCAAATAAAAATTAATCAGAAAGAAAATATAAAAAGAAATTTTAAATAAAATGCTACATTAAACAAAAGGAAAAATTTAAAACTAAGCGCTTTTAGGATGAGTGTCTAAGACAAAGTTCCCAGACAGAATGACCGAAAAAATTGCCAAGGAAGTTTTATGTCCTGAAAAGGTTAACATATATATGCAGTCCTAGAAATCCAAGAGAATTCTTTGTTTGAGGCATGCATTTTATGACCGTAAATAGGATCCGTGTATAGCCGATATTTTAAAAAGTAGATGAGATAAGATAGAACCCATTGGAAGAAACGAAGAACATTTTGCCCTAGAGTAATATGAGCTGTGCTGGCTACTTTTCTGAGGATAGAAGCTTTGTGGGTGGTAAATCAACGAGGAAAGGGATGCTATCTAATTTAATCACTGAAGAGAAGTGTTTATTGCTCTCTTGATGAATGGGTACAAAGAGGCAGCAGTGATTATTTTATTTCTGTTACAAACTAATAAAAGCCTCAAAATAAAATGTCATGAGAATTCTCCATTTTTTTCAGTAAATAAAATATTTAAAAATTTTCTAAAATTAAGGAAAAATTATCTATAGTATTAAAAAAAAATTTCTTTGTACAATGGGGGGTGTTTGAACACCCCCCTTACCTACGTCCCTTGCTGCCCTCAGGGATCCTCAACTATCCCGACCGGACAAACCAATTACATGTAGGATCGACTTAAGTATAATATAAATAGCAGTATCCTGGCAAATTTGGATTTTAATTGTAAATTTGGTCAAACAATACCGTATATACATACATCCGCAAACTCTCGACAACCAAATTTACTGTTACTTAGCACAATTAGTTTGAATTTTTCGCACTGATGAGAAAAAAGGATGAAATTTTGAAAAATAGTAAACAAGGCATTAGCCTTTTCTACTTACGGTCGGTCTCACATTACTGTCGATAAATTAAAATCTGCCTATGACAGCTCTTCTTAGAATTTAATTCTTCCATTTGGTCCTTAGAACTGATGGTATAGTGATAAACACTGAAATGCCTTCCAATAGAATAATTCCTATATAATCATTCACTTTAAAATTTAGTTGTGGAGTGATATGTTAGATGAAATGACACGAATTATCAACCTCGCCTTGAAGAGCATGTTGGAAATCATCCATCCTGACGAGAACGGAGTGCAAAGCATGTTTTTCATAGAACATAAGAATGGACTAGGTCCGATAATCCCTTATTAAATATTTAGACCCATAAAGGATCTCAAACACGTTAACGAAACCAATAGCGTGGGCGGCTCCTTGACTCCGACACATTTTATAAATTGTAATGAATTGTCACTGTCTCTAAGAATATTTTTCTGATTCTTAGTTGTTATACACCATCTTAAATTGCTGTTTGCACTGTTCAACTACAGAGCTTTGTTCAATCGGATAGGGTTCATGGAACCAAGAGCTCTCCTACATTTTATGAGTTCCATACGTATACATTCCATAAGTGAACTTTCAAGTAAAAACTACACAGAAGTTATCCTATTGAACCAAATGAAAGAATGAATAAGCAAAGAACTCATAGATGAACTTAAATTTACTGATAGTATTTTGAGAATCAGAATTAAATCCCTATAAGTAGAAAATGCTTCAGTAAACAGTTTATTACTTTCCAAAAAAGCTAAAATATATATATATTTTTGTTGCTTTTCCTCATTAATGTAAAATTCTTGAAAATAATTATGTAAAGTGACAATGAGGTTCATTGTAGAAGCAGCCAATGAAGTTCATTGTAGACAGTACAAAAAGCTAAAATTAAAGAAAAGGAAAAAATATTTTTTATCAAAAAGCTACCAACCCTGGAGTAGTTATTGTTTCTGTTTTGCCATAACAATATTTTTTGTTTTAAATTGAAAATATCTGAAAGAATATAAGTTTCATTTGAAATACAATGTATTGAAAGAAGAAATTTGTCAATTAACATTTAATATTTGGTTAGAAATGGTAAGAGAGAATTCGCATCCTGTTATCGTCATTTTCAAGAAATAAAAAATAGCTATTAAAATATGCAATATTTGTTATGAGTCACCTAAAAATTGTAAAAAAAAATTTTTTTTCTACAATACCACAAAATGTTGCATTATTTTTAATTTTTGTGATCCACAGAATTTCCTTAGTTTCATGTCAATTATGAGACTAAAGATATAAAGTGACAGTGATAGAAAATTCTAAATGTTATTCCTGTGAAATTCGTAACAAATAGTTCATATGCGCTTTTCAATAAAATATTGCACTTGCAATTAAAAAAAAATGACTTACCATTTTTTTAAATACAATTTAATTTCAAATCTTAAAAAAAATAAGAATTGTTTTGATCACAAAAATTTTGTACCATTTTAAATATTTACAATCCTCCAAATTCCTTTAGCAACTTGCAGACGAATTCTCTAACAGAAAATTTTATCTGTTATCTGCAGAAAGTTCCTAATGAAATTTTTGTATGTGGTGTTATTTTAAAGGCACCTTATCTTTGAAATGTTTTACCTCTACTTCAAAAAACATACCTTATATTTTTTAAATACAATTCATTTGCCATCAATTTGAAATTAACTTATAGCTCGAACCGCTAATTTCATACCTGCCAACATTAGAGAAATAAAATAATGGAGATTTTAGTAAACGTATCAAGTTTGGGTTTACGACTGCTGATGTTCAACTCTGTAGCCTTGTAATTTTGAACCCAATCCAGAAAACAAGGGAACTCTTGGATCAAGTAGTGGGAGAAATTTGCCTTCGTGGAAGACTTTTTTTATGGAAATAACCATTTGAGTTGCATGGAGGAGAAAAAAAACCACGGTTAGCCTGGCAACAAGGCGACTCTTAACTTACCCCTCTACCACCAAGGATATTTCACGTTCAGCACTGTGGTCGGTGCAAGCCGGATGCGGAATGAGTATTGACCAGCCATCGCTGGGATTCAAACCTAGGTTCATCTCATTGGAGGGCAAACACTCTATCCCCTAAGCCATCTTGGCTCGATTTAAATAATTCACATCCAACTTACTGCAGTACTGGCAATAGCATCATCTGTTGAGGAATAAGAAGTATTTTTGCCACCAGTGGATATTTTAATACCAACTTTTTTTAAAAACTTCTTCAACAAATACAGAGAAATTTGTGAATATACAGGTGAACAGGAGATAGTCGTAAAATACAGGAGACTTCGTTAAAAAACAGGCGACGTGGCAGGTATGTAATTTTGTCCAAACAAATAAATGAAAAATTTGACTTCAATCACTCAGAAAGATGAACTAAAAAAAAATAAAAATTATCAAGTCAAAATTATTTATTTATATTTTAAAAAAATGTTTTTGATTGTAAAGAAAAATGACCAAATTTTCATTATATACAAAACTCAATAAGTATGCATGAGTAGACACACACACAAAAAAAATATTTATTTCTTCTTCTTCGATTTAGAGCTTTCAATTGGTTCATCTCTGCTTTTCTGCCAACTTAATGGTTTCTGACGAAACATTGGCCAAGGGGGAAGAGTTAACTAGAAATTAAAAAAACATTATTATGTAAAAGGATGTTTCTAAACAAAATTATCAAAGTAAGCAAGCCTTTTTTTCAGTACTTTTTTTTTCAGTACATTTTAAAAGTGCATTTATTTTCAGTGATTTTTCAATTTTCAAAAATAAAAGAATCTTTCCACCACTGATCTTCCTCAATATCTCTATATTAAGCAGTATTTGGTCCTTCCCTTTTCTTATTACATTGTGAAGTATAATTTAAAACTTGTGCCATTTTTAGATAAAAATTCTTAAGTTATGAAAAATATTTTTCTATTATTAACCTAGTTTTGTTGCTGATAAAAGTTATAATCGTTTTTAATGGAGAACACAACTTTTAAGAAACACTGACAAGATACACACTCAATTTAAAAAATTCCAAATTCAAATTCACTGAATTCCAAAATTAAAACTTAATTAAGCTGAAAAAAAAAAAGATTTAATTCATTAATATAGTGGCACAGTTTTTTTTTCGGAAATATTCTATTCCGAGACATTTTCATTCACAGATTTAGTTTAAGTTCTTGAATAAAAATATTTAAAGAAAAAATAATTTTAGAAAGTATGAAAAATTTAAATTAGAAAATAATAATAATGTAGAAAAAAGTGCAGCAAGAGTTAAAAGACTTGAATTTTGGATTATTATTTTTCAAAGAAATTTAAGAATGTGTGTGAACATTTACAGTAACTTTCGCATCTTTGAATTAATACTGGCTCATACTTTGTTAAGTGGTTCTAAAATACTGATATTGCAGCATAAAAAGAAGCAGGTGACAGTTATGAATTAATTAATTAAATTAATTATTTCTTTTTAATTAAGGAATTGTTTTTAGTACTGATACTTCATAAATTCAGATACAGTTAAATCTGAATTTAGACCAAAGGTATACCAGAAAACTAAAACTGTTAGATAATGAGAACTGCTCTATTATTTATATTCTATGAGTACAAACATTAAATTATGCATAAAATTATTCAAATTTGTTAAGTATTATCATTAAATGAGTTAGTATAACCCTACTTTTATATTCACATAATCCTATAAATATTTTAAATAAATAATCCCATGAAACTAAAGCGGTAATATATTACCTGGTTAAGAGCTTCATTCACTTCAAAAATATTTTAAAAGTAAATAACAGTCCACATGTTACAAGTGCTTCAAAAATAGGTGCCTATTTTCAAAACATGCCAAGAGAGAATGAGAAGAAATAGAGAAATTTTAAGTATTTTCGAAGTGAATGAAGCTTTTAGTCAGGTAATATCTACATTTGTTTTTACATAATTTAAAAATAGTAAACTGGGATCAATATTCATGCAACTTTTTAAAAAAATCATGGCAATGGGTTTTCACTTAATTTAAAAATCAAATAGCATCAATATTATATTGATGATCGTATAGAATCTGTTCCAAAAGTGCGACTAAATCCACTAAAGTGCAAGGAATATTCATTCATAAGTTTTAATTTAATTCAAAATAGTTATCAGATAAATTAAGACTTACTGTAATATCCTTTTATAAATTAGAATCAAAATTGGCCTTTTTTAATATCAGTTCTAGTCTTTTTGCTGGGAATCTGAGATGAAGCAGAAAAAAAAAGTTCTTTTTTTCTTAAAAAAGAAAAAAAAAAAAAAAAAAAACAGGAAGATCTTTAAACACTTTTTGATGATATATTCATCAGATTTCCACGTACCAGAATTCAATCTTAATATTTCACAAGGCTTAATTGTTTTGAATTTACTTAAAAAATTCTTAATATATAGCAAAATATACAAAAAGTAAAATTAACATTAAGGGGTCTAATTTTCAATCGCTGTCCTAACCATGCTTTTAGGACCATATTTTGGCTGCACTTTTGAGTAAAGTATGTTTTTGTTTTTGAATTTATAATTTGAGCGCCTGCACTAATTCATTAGCTTATCTGAGACCAACCAGCAAATTTCAGTCCTAGTACCGTATTTTTCGGCGAAAGCGCCGCTTTGTCGCAAGCGCCGCACATCGGTTAAAATGAAATTTTTTAAAAAAAAGTTATAGTAAGCGCCGCTCTGGCGCAAGCGCCGCAATGGCACTACACCGCGCATATCAACATCCTTATGCAAGAGACCTTTAAATTACCATTTAGAATATCTGTATAATAAAAAATAAAATTTTTTTATACATTTCATAAAGTAAGGTTTTAATTTCTAAATTATAATGAAAAATTTATTTTTCAGCAAAAAAAAAAAAAAAAAGCAACAAAACGATTAAAATAAAATTGTTCTTATCTGTTGGCACCACACCAAAAAATAAACTTAAGTACAACAAATAATTCTGAAAATAATGTTAAGTGCAACAAAATATTTTTTAATACATCAAATAACGTAATTTCTAAATTATTTGGGGGGTGGGGAGAGAATATCCTAAACTGCGTTAACAAAGAGTTGACGAGTTGACGTGAAAAAAGTTTTCTCCTTCAGCAAAAAAAATAAATAAATAAAATAACGATATAAAATAAAGTTGTTCTTACCAGTTGGCACCGCGCCAAAAAAAACATTATAGCAAATAATTAACAGCAAAAAAATATTTCTATGCTCAGCAGCTGAATTAATGCTGGACTAATTACAGAAGTCCGTAAAACAATGTAATAAGAAAAATAAAATGAAAAATTTATTAAAAAAAAGATTTTAAAAAATTTATTACAGTTAACAAACTAAGGAAAAACTAATAATAACGAAACTAATAATAACGAAATAACTAATAATAACAAGAATAAGAAATAACTAAGAGCGCCCCAAAAAAATTCTGATGAAAAATTCCTCTGCTTGTCATTTCTACTGGAGCTGTTTAGGAGGAATCAATCAGTTATTTTTAAAGGGGTTGGGGAAAAGAAAAGGGCATACAGTATTGGACCCCTAATCTGGCACTTAATCTGATCTAAATTTTTTTTTTTTTTTAAGAAATATATATTGATGAGACAAAAAAATCAGCTATATTCTCTTTTTATTTGGAATTTTATTTTGTTGAAGTAAGTAACTTTATTTTATCTTTTAAAAATAAAAAAGCTTGAAAAAAATATATAATAAATCTGTGTCAAAGGAAACATCTGTTTCTAAAGCAGTTTCAAATAAAGTGAAAAGTAAAAACACCTTCATTTCCAATGAACAAAATAAAGAAATGCAAGTTGGAAGAAACTGATCAATCAATCTTGACAGCTGAGCTTGTGCATTACTGGTTTGTCCCCACATTTCCCTCTTCTGTTTGACCATAAATTGGCCACACCCAGTTGACATTGAAACTACCACGTGGAGTACAAAATGAATTCTATCCCTTTTGCGGTTTTTTATTTGATTCATTTATTTTTTATTTTGCGGCTTTTTTATTAGTTATTAACTGTTAATTTTTTTTTTGTTAGTTGTTTCTTTTATTTTTTATCGTTATTAGTTTTTAGCTTGTTTTTTGCTGTTATCGTTAGTTCCTTAGCATAAATTGTTACTTTTTTTTGTAGTTCTTTGTTAGCTTTTTTTTTTCTTGTGAGGTGAGCCTCTTTTGTTAAAACAAAATGTTATCTAAAAGAAAAAAACAAGAACTATGACCTCGCTCCGAAGAAGAAACTATTATTTCTTCTTCATCGGAGGATTCGGATTACTTCTTGAATTATTTCTCCTTCGGATTATTTCTTCTTGATTATATTATATAGATGATTATTTTAATTAATAAAATTTCTTAAGATGGACCAGTTTTAAATTCACCCCATCATAATCTACGATCGAAACTTGACTAATTTTATTGGTTTTTCTAAAATTGAATTATAGTAATATTTGAGAGCCATATCGGAATTTCCGAAAGAGATCCGAAGTTCGGCATTTCGTCGGTCCCGTGAGTGCCGGATTTGGGGTCCTATTACTTCCTTTTCTGTCCGCTCCAAATACAATTGCCAAGGCGCTAAGTAGATTTCTAGCTTTCGATTTTTCTTTAAGCTGGGGGTGGATACAAGATGCTTACCTTTTAAATTTTCTCCTTACGCGATGTTTATTTAAAATTATTATTTCGTTTATTTATTTTCTTGCAGGCTGCTGCCGAAAGTTTGCTAAGAATTGGCAATTGTTCTGCAGCAGATCGCGATACGTACAAATATTTCGTCAACTTCGTTATTAATTTTATTTAATAGTCTTTCTCTCAGAAAATTATTTCATCTTAAATAAATTTACTTGAGAAATTTTTTTGCTGCTAAAAATTATTTCCTCGGAAGCGCCGCTGCATCGGAAGCGCCGCATGTAGGGAAAAAACAACTTTTTTTTCAATAGCGCCGCGGCGCTACCGCCGAAAAATACGGTATATGAAAATCTGATCATTAGATCATAAGTTATACAAGGTGTTTAGTTTTTTTGTACACTGTACATATCATACCAGCCATATTCTTATCATACTCTTTCCTAAAATGATTTTTTTCAAGTGGTAATGCTGCTTAAACACACCATCTATACATGTGTAATTCTTTTAAATATTAAATCAGATTTAGACTAAATGTATAAAACCCCAAAACTTAATCAAAAAGTATAAGTTTCGTTACCATTTTAAAAAAATAGAAAAGGGAGGATTGGCAGCTGTGACATATTAATATATTTTTATAGAATACTTACTAAACTTGATAAAAGAAATCCAGCTCCAAGAATATAAACTGTGTATGAAAATTGTTGAAAATAGTAGCCAACCATTAAGCCAGTAAACTGTAAACAAAAATATTTCTTGCATTAAAATGTTACACGCATGACATGTTGGTGAAAAAAATAAAAACAGTACAGTACCTTTTAGAAATTGAAATATTTAAAAAAAAATTTAACTAATTAAATGAATTGTTTTAATAATTTATATTTCAACAATAATCGAGGAAAAAATTTAAATGCTGAAAGCAACAAAAATTCAAATTTTTAATTTTTACAAAGACATTTCTTTCGGCATAGTGTTGTCAAAAGTGTTAAAAATTACTAGAAATTTAAAACTATTTGCTTTTACACATTAATCAATTTGAAAACACTATTCTTTAAACAACAAGAAATAAAGTATGTCTCTTGAATAAGAATTCACTATCTGAGGTCACAGTTGCTAATGTGTTGCACGACTAAAATTTGTAACAGAAATTTGTTGTTCTACTAATTGTTAAGATAATTGAAAAATAGTAGAAATAATAGATAGGAAAAAAAAATGAGTTAATAGTTCTAGCTGGCCTAATCTGTAACACCAAGTACACTGTACAATGCTGAAAGTACCAATGATATAGTGAAGTGCTTTAGCTTGTGGCTGTTGCAGTACATCTTGTTGTGATAACTAATAAATAATGACAAGATTAATAACTCTTAAAAAATAGGTATAATATTTAACACTAAATATTTAAAAATAAATGAAAGTAATAATATTGGATTTATGAGCTGTATAAAAATATAAGTATAAAAAATTCATTTATACTAAAAAAAAAAATTATAACATTTACTCAATTTAAAAGCTTGTACCTCAATATAATACAATATGTATTAATTTGTTATACATAGCTGAATCGAGACTGTCCTAGCATACGTCAAAAGGAGCTCTTAAAGCTTAACAGAAACAGTTTAAGGAAGATCATTGGACTTCTTACTGGTCATTGTATCCTCAGGAGACACCTACACATTATGGGAATTGAATCCAATCCTATTTGTCGGGGTTGTTATCTAGAAGAAGAAACATCACGACACATACTTTGTGATTGTGATTACTATTCCGCTCAAAGATTTGAGCACTTAGGGCAGCATTGCGTCAATGCCTGGGAACTGCAAGAGGTTCCTGTTATGTGTCTGCTGAATTTTATTACAGCTATAGGGCTTTCTTGCTAATCATGACTAGGGTTTGGGTACAATAGACCTCTGGTCGATGTGCCCTGCTCGTCAGAGCTGCCCAACCTCTAAGTCTAAGTCTAATTTGTTATACATGAAAATATGTATTCTAGAAACAAACATGGAATAACTTTTTAATAAAAAGTTTATTATTGCGTTTACAACTGCGAATATTTATAATTAAATATAAAATTAAAAAGATATCTTAAAAGCTAAATAAAACTAATACTTACAGCAAACATAAGAATTATTGTTTGAAAAATTCGCTCAGCCTTCTTTTGACCATCAAAATCCTTTAAAAAAATAAACTATTAAATATTTACATGCAGTATGACTTAGATCAATGTGATATAAGTGATTTTTATAATTAGCCTTGTGTGAGTAACGAAAAAGAAAAAAAAAACATTAAGAATAATTTTCAATCCAGTCAAACAAACCAAATAAAGGAAAGAAATGTTGGAAATAATATATCTAAAGATTTCAAGCTGCTTTCAGATAACATGCTGGGGGATATTTATGTATCAGCATCTGTTCCTGTTAACTATAATCATAAAGAGGCCAAAGAGTTTTTAAATATAGCAAGGAAAAAAAAAATGTGTTGGAGTTTGACCAAAGGTGGCTATGAGTTACAGCTGATGTAGATATCTATTCAAAAATCTTTCCACGTACTGCAACAGCTTTTGTATTAGCAACTGGATTTAAATTAACTGTTAGCAGTCTGTTAGATTTAAATTAACTTTGTGATACACTTTGACATTTTAATTTGTTTTATGCTGTTCAATCCTTTAAATGTTAGAGCTTTATGTGCTTGTTAAACACTAGTTAAAAAGTTTTATAATGAAGTGAAGTTGCTTAAAATTAAAAAATGTTCTAGCCTTGAGAAAAATATTTTCTAAGTGGAGATACTTTTGTATCAATATCTGTTTGGGCCAACTACAATTCTCAATGAATTTTCAAATAGCAAAAATTATAAAAACAAATATGTAGAAGTTCGCCAGAGGTGGCTTTATGTTCTATCAGTGGTTAGATATACAGTGGTACCTCGAGATACGAGTGCCCTGACATACGAGTTATTTGAGATACGAGCTGTCGAGGGAGCGAAATTTTGTTTTGAGATACGAGCGACATTTGAGATACGAGGAATGGCCATGCAAGCCCTTCTCGTCGTCGACAATGCTCCTGCTCACCCACCGAACCTCGAACATGACATCCTCGAAGATTTAAAGTTTATAAATATTCTCTATCTAACACCACTCCTATACTGAAAACCATGGATCAGCAGGTGACTTCTAATTTTAAAAAGCTGTACACTAAGCATCTGTTCCGGCGCTGCTTTGAGGTGACAGAGAACACAAACCTCACCCTTCGAGAGTACTGGAAGGTCCACTTTAACATCGTGATATGCCTCAGAGTTATAGATCAGGCCTGACTGAGTGTTACAACGAGGACCTTGACCTCTGCATGAAAGCTGTGGCCTGAGTGAGTCTGTAGCCGAAAATTGCGCTGTCGCCCGAGTCTGTAGCTTTGAAGGATTCGAACCCGAAGTGCCAATAGAGGAGGAGATTGTGTCTCTGGGAAAATCCATGGACCTAGTGAAGGGTGAGAGAGACGTGAACGAGCTCGTAGAGGAGCACTTTCAGGAATTGACGACCGAAGAATTACAAGAGTTACAGTCGCAGCAGCGTTCGAGGGTTCTGCAAGAAATTGGTTTCGAGGAAGAGCCAGAGGTGGAGGAGGTTATCTCTACAAGTGAGCTAAAAGAGTTCATGGGAATGTGGGAGAGAATTTCACAGTTCGTGGTAAAGAAACACTCTGAAAACTTGCAACTGGTCGTACATCGGATCTATTTAATGACACTTGCCTAACTCATTTCTGCAGCATTCTGAAAAGGAGGAAGAAACAAACCTCCTTGGACAGTTTTTTTTTTAATCCGGCTAAAAAAGCAAAGACCAGTGAAGAGAAATGCAGTGACTAAAATTGAGCATACAGTAGCATTTAAGTTGTGTGTTAGTTGCATTTAAGTGACAAAAATACAAATATGTATGTACACTTTATAAAACCAGTTTTTTTTTTTTTTTTTTTGCTTTACATTCTCTTTTTTAATGTTTTTATACAATATTTGTTATTCATAAATACATTTTTCTCATTTAAAAACACGTAAGAAAAACAATTGGGGACAGCATTTTTGGGGCTGGAACGGATTAATGGCATTTCAATTAATTTCAATGGGGAAAATTGTTTTGAGATACGAGCAATTTGACATACGAGCAAGGTTACGGAACGAATTAAACTCTTATCTCGAGGTATCACTGTACTATAAATACTTTTTTAGCTAACTACTTTTCTAAAAATGTAATTAACGAAAACCTGCTTTAGAATACCTAATTATCACTAATAAATTACTTTTAAAATATAAATTTTTCTGAAAGATTTAATTTTAAAATATTAAGAAATATAGATTCATGTTTAGATGAACTAATTAATTTTTCTAAACCATGTTTTAACAAGTTGATTAGCCTTTCCAGTTTAAGACAGCTTGTGTCTGCTTCCTTGAAAATAAAAATTAAAAAAAAAAAAAAAAAAACACAGTTACGTGGATAGGATTATCATCATGTTAAGCTTTTTTCAAATTGGCCAAAATTTGTTTTAGTAATCAAAAAAGAGAATTTTAAAGATAAAAGAATTATGCATTCCACAAGCTCCGTTAAAAAAGAATACTTTTATGTTTTGTTACTTATAATGCGCTAGTTCGAGGACATTTCCATATCGTAATCCATATAAACTACAATCGCCAAGGCGCAAATTGATTTTAAATAGAACATTTTTAATAAAACCATGTAGAGGTTTACTCAGGGGTGGCTATGAGTTATACCCTTAGAATTGGTCCCTTCCTAGGATGTTTTTAAGTTTCTTGTGGGGCGCTTCCCGGAAGTTGCTAAGACTTGGTGATTATTCTAAAATAGATCACAATATGTCTTGCCTCTACAGTAACCCCTTCAAATTGATTTCCTTCTGTGACTCTTTTTTAGTTTCTCACGACCCACTGCCTGTTAGAAGTCACAAAAACTTCGCTTCTTCCTTTTAAAATTCTTTTCTCTGCACTTTTTTAGTTTCTTACATGCCACTTCTAGTTGTAACCAAACCGAATCATTAAAAAAAAATTTCAAAGTTATTTTTTATAAGATAAAATTCAGCTCGCATGCAAAAGTTTCATAAATAGAGTTAAAATGGATTTCATGTAGCGGTAACATATTTTGCCAAAATATGCCGCAAATTTTAGCATTTATACCAATTAAAACTGAATGATTTGCTCAATTTGTTTGGAACAACCTAATTTAAAGCAGCATACAATATATATAAATTTGAAGAATTTTCAAACCGGTAGACATATTTGACATGCATAAACATATTTAGATAGAAATCATGTAAAACTTTTCCCGCAAAGTCATAATACTTTTACCATATGAACAGGAAGACTTTTAAACTTTTCTATGATAGCAGACATTATGATACTTTAAGAATTGATCCAATTTTTAATTCCTTTTAAAGAAAACAAATCAAGCAGAAGAAAACATTAAGTTTTTGTTTAACACGTATCACAGAAATCGCGGTTGCAGGCAGGTTACTTTATACTGTTGTTCAAGTAACAAATTTATTTTTGAGTGAATGGTCTAAGCGGTAGACCTTGGCGAACAAAGAGCACGGGGCGAGCTCATATGATCAGAAGGTCGGGTTCCCAATCGTGGTTGCCGGGAGAAAAGTGTTGAACCAAGCAGACTCCTCAATTCTGCTTTTAACATGTAAAGTCTATGGCGGGCTTGTCATACTTTGAATCGATTTTTCTTGTTTAAGAATCAGTGTGATCAATTAAAAAAAAATACTAATAATTTTTTCAATTTTTCCTATCCACGAAAATGTAGGTCAATTTTTTTTTTATCTTCATTACTTTTTGTAATATTGCCTTTGAAACTCAAATCACTTTCTACCTTTGAGTAAGGGAGGAAGGCAACTTCCTCCCCAAGTTCATTCTCCAAGAGACCGTAGGTGGTCTTGTTCCCTCCCTCCCAAATGCTTTTACTCTGTTCAAATCTTTTTCTCTCTCTGTCCTTTTGAAGAACTGATATGGGGAGCTTTTATAAGCTTGTAATTTATTATGGAAATTATATTCGCCGATAATTCGTTCATTCTACATGCATTTTATTTATTTAGTAGTAATATGTTTTCATGTTTTTATTCATTTTGAGAGTGGAATTTATTTTTTAAATACATTATTCCCCCTATTTTTTTAAAACTTTTCCCCTTGTATTTTAAGGATGTTTCAGAATTAAAAAATTTAGCTTCTGAATAAAGTGCGATTAATTAAAATCGATACAATGACGTAAAGATCTTCAAATATACTATAAAGCATCACAAAACTGCAGTTTTCCTTTTTAATATATATATATATATATATATATATATATATATATCGTACACTCATTTGTAGGTTTGAAAAAACATTTACATTATAAAAATTTAAAAGGTTGCAATTTTTCCATTCCATAAATAGTTTTAATTACTCCAATAGCTGGGATAGTTTGTTTTTCCACGGTAAGGAAAAAAACTAGCTAGTACACAAGAGCACACATCATCCAAACGTGAACAAGTTCTTAGCCCTGTGTTTAGGGCTTTAATGTACATACACAAGAACACTAATAAGTATTATGAAAATTTTATTTAAATCAGTAAATGAAGAAAAATATGAAAATATACGCATGTATTGTAAAATTCTTAAAAAAAGGAAGTAAAAGAACATTAGTTGACATAATTAATGTTCACGAGAGAAAAATACAAACGGTATCAAAATATAATGAACCGCTGCTTAGGAACGCAACACTGAAAATATTGAAACCAGTTTGATTGCCAGATGAAATAGAAAGAATGTGATTATTATAAACACCACGAAATTTCATCACGATAAATTAAAAAATAAAAATAAGTTGTAATACTTAGAGTTAAGCTTCTCTTTGTTACTTCAGGCAGTCAAACTGGTTTTGATGTTTTCAGACCTGATTCCTTAGTTGATTCACTAGATTTGGAAACTATTAGTCTTTTTTTATTGCTTTAACATTAATGTGTAATTCCTAATTAATACACTTTTTAAAACTTTTTTTAGCAATATTCTAAAAATATATATTAAAACTAGTAATTATGCAATATCTTATGCATTTAATAACGAGAAATTTTTCGAATTCATATTAAAAGTGTGCAATGTAATTTTTATTCACAATTTTTCGCTCTTTTATATTGATAGAACAAAGTATGTAATCTTTATATTAATTACATCTTTATATTAAATACAGTGAGCAGCTTCACAAATCTATATATTAAAATGTAAAACAACATAGAATTGTTTTAGTTTGTTGCTTTTAATGATCCATTGAAATGATCTATTAGAAAAATAAATTTAAACTGCTACTTCAGCTTATTAGTCGAAAATGTTATAATTTATTTTTACGACAGAAATGATGGTACAATCTTTAAAAAAATTGAAAAAAATTAATTAAAATTAAAAAAAAAAGAAAGGTCGTGAAAAATATATGTATTTGAATTCGCGATCATTTGAAGAACAATTTCTCAATAATTTTTACCTTTCTATTACCAACAACATAACATGATTTCATGATCACTTGCTGTTACAGATGTGTGTATTGCGGTAAAATAATTTTTCTGTCTTCAATTCGCGATCGCAACACTCGATACGCCATCTAGCGGGAGACTGTAAATATCGGGCATTAGTTCCCACATAACCATTGGCAATGACGGACGCCATTTTCTTAGCAGCAAATAGGAAGCAAAATTTCCCTAAAGAAGTAAAACTTCTTGAAAAAACTTATCAGAACATGCCAAACATTGAAGCAGAACACGCCAAGCATTTGAAGAACAACTTCTCAATAATTTTTACCATTCTATTACCAACAACATAACATGATTTCATGATCACTTGCTGTTACAGATGTGTGTATTGCGGTAAAATAATTTTTCTGTCTTCAATTCATTACAAGTTAAAATGAAGTCAACATTGCTTTCGTCATTCCAATGAATAAATGTGTTCCAATGAATTCCATACAGAACTGTAATAGTTATAGAATATTCTTCTTCTTCATAGAATAGTATATATTTCTGTATCTATCTACATAATTCAGAAAACAACAATAAAGAATAATCCGAATTACTTGAAAAGTATCTTTTGTGCTGATCATAAATAAATTTTTTATCGTTTTCTTGGTAAGTGTTTTTTAGTTTCGAAAGAATTTCAACTAGAATTCAGCTATTCTGTTTTTAAGCTATATATTAAAATTCATATCGAGATCTTACAATTATAAAATTTTGATGCGTGGTATGTTACCTAAAAGTAATGAAGGGATAAACTATGTATATGTTATTTGAGAATAAAGTTTTCAAACAAAGAACATATCATTTTGGAATTCTCCGGACTTATAAATCAGGTAAGTGTTATGATTTTTATAATTAAAAATTTGCTTGAAAATAATTTTTTTTCGTGCTTGATGATCGTTCTCTACAAAATGTTTTTTTTTACGTCTGATTAAATACTATAAGAATTAAAAAAAAAATAAAAACAATACGACAGTTTTTATTGAAAAATGAGGAATTTTTAAAATCGTTTTTATCCTTAGAATTCTTTATTTTACGCTTTTTAGTTTATAATTTTTTGATAAAATTGTTGTCAAAATACTTTTTTTGAAAAATTAAATGGTATTAAATTATGTGTTTATGTATACTTCTTGCATATTCAAATATTTGAAGTAATATGATTCAGAAAAGTATGGAAGAAAAATTCGGTACTTACGTATTAACCACAGCTACAGATTTGGCAGATTTTTTGTGCCGCCAATCTACACTTAAAATTTTTGGAAAAAATCTTAAAATGAAACACTTTGTTTAAAATCAAAGTAGTCAATCGGATTTCGGTGGAAAATGGGCCGATATAGAGTTTAGCATAGATTCAAAACAAACTTTTCTCTCACCTGATTCTACAGCCATTATGAACTCTAATAAATAAGATTCAAAATGAAATAACATTTCCAAAACGGTCGTTTACTAAGATAAAGTTTCATGTTATGGACTTTGGTACATTTTCGTTATATTTCACTCCATAAAATATGTCGCTCCTAAAAAAATAAAATTGCATCTTGTTTTGTTTTTGGCAAGTCCCAAAGACGCATTTTCGTAACACTAAAAAATGGCGACAAAAAAAGAATGGTTCTTTTTTTTCTTTTTGTTTCGTAAGCATTCTTTATTTTACGTTAAAATTTAAATGGGCCTTTCATGTTATACCATTAAATTTAGTAAAACTATTTCTCAGGCATTAGGTTTGAACTCTTATAAGAATATATCTATTTTTTTCTCTTTATTTACAAATATTTTTCCGATGTGTTCTGGATGTTCCTTCTCTAAAAAAAAAAGTGATACCATTTTGTTTTCGTTTGCATAAGAAAGAAAACAAACATTTTTCTTTTTTAAATTTAATCAGCCACAATAAAGATGGAAGGTTACAATGCTACATGCTACATTAAAGACGTCTCCAGTGTAACTGAATGACTGTTCATATGGAAATCGCAGGGATTCGGCACATACAACAACGCCCCCTACAGTTCGTTGCGATCGCGAATTCATTACAAGTTAAAATGAAGTCAACATTGCTTTCGTCATTCCTATGAATAAATGTGTTCCAATGAATTCCATACAGAACTGTAATAGTTATAGAATATTCTTCTTCTTCATTGAAATGTATATATTTCTGTATCTACATAATTCAGAAAACAACAATAAAGAATAATCCGAATTACTTGAAAAAGTATCTTTTGTGCTGATTATAAATAAATTTTTTATCGTTTTCTCGGTAAGTGTTTTTTAGTTTTGAAAGAATTTCAACTTGAATTCAGCTATTCTGTTTCTAAGCTACATATTAAAATTCATATCGAGATCTTACAATTATAAAATTTTGATGTGTGGTATGTTACCTGAAAGTAATGAAGGGATAAACTATGTATATGTTATTTGAGATTAAAGTTTTCAAACAAAGAACATATCATTTTGGAATTCTCCGGACTTATAAATCAGGTAAGTGTTATGATTTTTATAATAAAAAATTTGCTTGTAAATAATTTTTTTTTCTTACTTGATGATCGTTCTCTACAAAATGTTTTTTTTTACGTCTGATTAAATACTAAAAGAATTAAAAAAAAAACAATACGAAAGTTTTTATTGAAAAATGAGGAATTTTTAAAATCGTTTTTATCCTAAGAATTCTTTATTTTACGCTTTTTAGTTAATAATTTTTTGATAAAATTGTTGTCAAAATACTTTTTTTGAAAAATTAAATGGTATTAAATTATGTGTTTATGTATACTTTTTGCATATTCTAATATTTGAAGTAATATGATTCAGAAAAGTATGGAAGAAAAATTCGGTACTTACGTATTAACCACAGCTACAGATTTGGCAGATTTTTAGTGCCGCCAATCTACACTTAAAAGTTTTGGAAAAAATCTTAAAATGAAACACTTTGTTTAAAATCAAAGTAGTCAATCGGATTTCGGTGGAAAATGGGCCGATATAGAGTTTAGCATAGATTCAAAACAAACTTTTCTCTCACCTGATTCTATAGCCATTATGAACTCTAATAAATAAGATTCAAAATGAAATAACATTTCCAAAACGCACGTTTACTAAGATAAAGTTTTATGTTATGGACTTTGGTACATTTTCGTTATATTTCACTCCATAAAATATTTCGCTCCTAAAAAAATAAAATTGCATCTTGTTTTGTTTTTGGCAAGTCCCAAAGACGCATTTTCGTAACACTAAAAAATGGCGACAAAAAAAGAATGGTTCTTTTTTTTCTTTTTGTTTCGTAAGCATTCTTTATTTTACGTTAAAATTTAAATGGGCCTTTCATGTTATACCATTAAATTTAGCAAAACTATTTATCAGGCATTAGGTTTGAACTCTTATAAGAATTTACCTATTTTTTTATCTTTATTTACAAATATTTTTCCGATGTGTTCTGGATGTTCCTTCTCTAAAAAAAAAGTGATACCATTTTGTTTTCGTTTGCATAAGAAAGAAAACAATTA
The DNA here is from genome assembly GCA_949128135.1 of Parasteatoda lunata. Classification (NCBI taxonomy): domain Eukaryota; kingdom Metazoa; phylum Arthropoda; class Arachnida; order Araneae; family Theridiidae; genus Parasteatoda; species Parasteatoda lunata. The sequence continues at coordinate 64,730,642 of OX421977.1, read as the reverse complement.
TTTTTCTTTTTTAAATTTAATCAGCCACAATAAAGATAGAACGTTACAATGCTACATGCTACATTAAAGACGTCTCCAGTGTAACTGAATGACTGTTCATATGGAAATCGCAGGGATTCGGCACATACAACAACGCCCCCTATAGTTCGTTGCGATCGCGAATTGTAAATGAAAGAAGCAAATTAAAAAAAGCATTAAAAAAATAAAATCTTGAACTCAAGGTTTTACTTTAACATAAAAAGTTTAAAAATTAGCAAATCAACTTTTAAAAAAATTAACAAACTTTATTTGATTTATAGAGAAAATATAAATATATTTTTAATGTAGTTACTTTATATGAATTACTTTCATATGACTACATAGTAAAATTTTATAAATTTAAATACTCTGGTTATTATTAGTTCTCTAAATAATCAAATAAAAATAATAAATAATTCAAGATATAATTAGAAAAAGTGCATGTTAAATAAAATGATAAAACCATTTTGAAAATATATAAAACCGTTTTAGAATTTAAAAAAATTATTTTCTTAGAAGGAGAAAAAGCATAATGTAGAGTGAGTCTCTTCTGATATCCTTTGAAAGCTAGTTGACCCCCGCAGGTTGCAATTCCCCCATTTCTGTGACAGTGGTTAGTCGATTAGGTTCAGATTACTTAACACCCCAGAAAGTACACGCACCCCCACCAAAAATGTAGGGGAGACAGTGGAACGGGTTTTGGAGGTGCTATATTTTTCGTCCCTATTCGGGGCGAACTCTCTCTGAAGGTTAGAAGGGAAATGAAAAAGCCTTCTCACTTATTCTTTGGCCAAGCGGTAGACACTCTCGTTCGCAATAAAGCTGCTAGTGGAACGGATTGTGTTAGTTTTTTGAGTTTTTAAATGTATATATTCTGTTTTCAAACTCGCAAATATATAATATACTTTTTTCAGATCATCGAGTTGAAGATGAAATTCCAAAGGGATTTAAAGATCGAAAATAATATACTCATTATATAAGTGGCAACAATTTTTCTAAAAAAGGATATTAAAAAAAAATATTGCGCGCTAAAACAGGCATTAGACATTTTTGTCTTACTTTAGTCAAGAATATATACACAATTAAATGTTATAGGAATTATTTTCTCGAATTCAGATATAATTAATTCCTGTAAGTACTATTATATACGTCTTTTCTGATATATTTTTGTTAGTTTAAAAGTTTGTTTGTATCAACATTGCTTTGTTTGAGTTCTGTTTTCTGCCGCATTTAAAATCACCAGAAAGTTGTTATTATTCTGAATTAAAAAACCTTCTTCTTGTGTGTTTTTGTTTCAATTGAGAAAAAGTTATAATTTGAGTTCTGTCACGTATTATTTTTTTACGCAGGTATTCAGCTCTTTGCGTATGTCGGTTTTAAGGATTACTTAATAAACTGCCATGTCAAATAGTTTCCATTATAACTTTAAATATAACATTTATGAAGTCGCTTAAACATTAACTTTTTTAAATCACATTGTCTGTAATAAATAGATGATTTCATATCGTGATCAATCATGAATATCAAATTTGTGTTGAGTATGTATTGTTTAATTACTGATTTAAAAAAAAAAAATAATAATGCATATGTTTTATGTGCCAGGTTCAAATTTATGAAATTTTAAGAATAGGTACTAACTGAATTAAGGTAGCTAATAGGTAGTAATATGAATTTTGCTGTCTAGTCAACAAAATGTTTGTAGGACCTATGTTTATTTAATTAACTAGTAAATTGATTAACTATTTTTAAATTTTCCCTGTATATCTTAATGAAACGTATCTTTATTTTAGTTTTGATGTATTCCCATTGTATTGGTTCTATGAAATTAGGTTTGGAATATAACTGATTTATTGCAAAAATTAATAATTGTTGATGTAAAATTAGTCATAGTAAAAATTCTGAGGTGTTTTAATCTTGGCAAGTACATAAATTTAAGTTTTCTAGAGTTTCTGGAAATATTTGAAAATAAATTTGCCCTAAAATATGTGAAAAAAAAATGGTTTAAGATTTTTAAAAAATCATTACCTTTAAAAATCTATCTTACTATTTGATTATGTTATGAGCATAAATTTTATTTATCTTTTTGTAAATCCCATTTAAGAGACACTAATTTTAATTGATTCATTAAGAAAATTTCATCAAGATCTTAATATTAGGTACTTATGTTAAATAATGCTTATCAAATAAATTTACAGAAAAATTTCAACAAATTGCCACACTTATAAATTTAAATTCCATGTCTTGCAAATTGCCACATTTATAAATTTTAATTCCGTCTGACATAATTTTAATAATAAATTCAATTTTTGTTTATAAGCACAGAGCTCTTTAATTACAATTGCTCTGTTATTTTTATTTTGCATACTTTATTTTATGATGTTAATTTTCATTATTTTATCAATATAGTTTTATTTTTCTTCATGTAACATTTCTAAATTGGTAGCTCCAGAGGTGATGTTCAGATATTATCAGTGTCAAATAAAAATAAAAAAATTATATTGTTATATTAAGAACAGCAATCTACAATTTTTATTTTCAGAAAAAAAAAAAAAAAAACAGTCCCCCCCCCCAATGGCTAGTCTATTATTAAATGGAAAGTAATGTCACTAATTTATCATATTTAGAATAATTATTTTCTTCTACTTTGTTAGTCAATATGTATTTTTTGTGTTTTTTTAAAATAGAGAATCCAGTTTCTTGAGTCTTAAAAAGTTTAGAAGAAAATATTACTAAAATTTAGGCAAGGGTTGTAATTTCTTAGCCTGCTGAATAATATAGATTTTTGACTGATGAAGATGTTTATATTAAAGTTTACAAAACCTAATTTTGAAATTATATGAGTTATTGTGTCTTGTTTTAATTTTGTTATGTAATTAAATAATAAGTCAGTGTTTAATTAATTTTTATAATGAATGTTGCTTAACAATAAAAACACTTTTAGAGAATGGAAAGCTGGTAAAGTGTTTTTTTATTACTTATTTTTCAAATTTTGTGATTTTTGTTTTTTGACTTTTAGATAGTAATGGCTCCCCAACTGACATCTGGAGCTATAGATAGAATATTGCAGGGAGAAGATGTACCAAATGCTGTTCTACAAATACTTGGTTGCAAAAAAATCCCTGGAACTGGTAATGATCGATATCGTTTACTGATTTCAGATGGAGTTATTGGGTGTCCATTTGCAATGCTTGGCACTCAACTAAACCACATGGTTACCAACAAAGAGTTAGAGAAATTTACTGTTGTAAGAGTTGATAAATGTGTGTGTAATCAGGTTCAACCTGATCGTAAAGTTATCATATTATTAAATTTGACAGTATTGTGTCCCAGCCATGAAGTTAATGAAAAAATAGGAAATCCTGTAAATGCTACTGCTGCAAATGCAGCCCAACCAGCTCCTTCTACTGGAGTTTCTGTAACAAATGGAAATGCTAAGCCATCATATGCAAGGGAACCACAGCATAATGTGTCAGAAAATTCAATGGCTAATGGCACTGCTGTTCACCCAATTTCCAGTTTAACTCCATATCAAAATAAATGGACTATTAAAGTTCGAGTCACTAACAAAACACCCTTGCGTACTTATAGTAATGCACGTGGTGAAGGAAAACTGTTTTCTATGAATTTGCTTGATGAAAGTGGGGAAATTAAAGCAACTGCCTTCAATGATGCTGCTGGTAAATATTATGATTTGATTGAAGTTGGCAAAGTGTATTACTTATCTAAAGCTCAGCTAAAAACTGCTGATAAAAGGTACTCATCTCTCAAAAATGAATATGAATTAACTTTTAACAATGACACTACCGTCATGCCTTGTGAAGAATCCACTTCCATTCCGTCACTTCGATTCGATTTTGTCCCCATCGCCGAAATCGAGCAAGTGGAAAAAGATACAAATATTGACGTAATTGGTGTTTGTAAAAGCTGCACAGATGCTACTACTCTCATTTCAAAGCAAGGAAAGGAATTAGTTAAAAGAGAGGTCAAACTTGTTGATCGTAGCAATAAGGAGGTTAGTTTAACTTTGTGGGGAAGTGATGCTGAAAAGTTTGATGGAACCTCAAATCCTGTTGTAGCAGTCAAAGGTGCTAGAGTATCAGAATTCAATGGCAGAACATTATCTGTAAGTATGAGTAGTTCTATGCAAATAAATCCAGATATAAAGGAAGCTCACATTTTAAAAGGCTGGTTTGAAAGAGAAGGAGTCAATATGGAGGTTCAGTCGATATCTGGTAAAGGACCATCAGGCAGTATGGGTGGGGATTGGAAAACATTTGCCCAAACTGCGAGTGAGCAACTTGGCATGGGTGATAAACCTGATTATTATATAAATAAAGCTACCATAGTAATGTTAAGAAAGGAAAATTGCTTATATATGGCTTGTCCTTCACAAGAATGTAATAAAAAAGTTGTTGATATGAATAATGGTGTCTACAGATGTGAAAAATGTAATCGAGAATACAGTGAGTTTAAATGGCGTCTGCTGTTGTCTTTGAGTGTTGCAGATTTTACTGAAAATCAATGGGTAACTTGTTTCCAAGAATCTGCAGAAGCTATTTTAGGTGTTTCAGCCCAAGAATTGGGATCATTCAAAGAAAATGATGAAGAAAAATTTAATGAAGTTCTTACTGAAGCAAATTTTAAATCTTATGTCTTTAAGCTTCGCACTAAAATGGAGACATTCAATGAAGAAAGTCGTCTAAAAACAACTGTAGTGACTGTTTCACCAATTGATCCTGTAAGTTATACACGCAAAATATTATCCGATATAAAGAAGTTGGAGCAAGAGATTTAGTTGTGAATTTCTTTAAAGTTAAAGTTTCAGTGATGATGTTCGTTTAATGAAGAGTAATATTAAAACTACTATCGTGACACCAATTTATCCTATAAGTTGTACACGTAATATATCATGTAAGAATGTTGAAGCAAGAAATTTAGTTGTGAACTGTTTTAAAATAATAATTTGCTTGCAAGTAAGCAACGTTTTAGAGTTTAATATATCGACAGTGTTAAATTGTCTGCCACATGAAGATCTTATATGGCTTGTATATAGTTAAATTTGCAATGAGTAAATAATTTTTTCTTGTTTCTTTACTTAGACTAATGATGCACTCAAAATCTATAAACTAATGTTTTTTTTTCTTCTTTCTAAATCTTATTTTTTGTTTTTCTTTTATGTTCACAAAATAAATAACATTTTTATGTGTATTGAAAAAAAAACCTAGAAATAAATATTTTCTTATGAGAAGATGGGGAATCTTTTATTAAATACAAGTCTTGCTTTATTTTCAAATTTTTTTTTTTAATTTTACAGTCATTGTAGAACAAAATAATGTGCTGTTTTTGTCCTGAAAAGAGTTTTGGTATATTTAAAAAAATAAATTAGTGTGCCTCTACATATATTTTTTAAACAAATTAATTTTCATTGCTGAAAGGTTATTTTACATGAAAAATTGCTCCATCAGTATGGGTAGGTACTCTCTGGAAACAATTATTGAAATTCTCCGGAACATTTGTGATTATCTATGCTAGAAATTTTTTCAACACACAATTTGATACGTGTATCTGATTGGCCGTTTGAACGTGGTATTTGTTTATGTTAGCAAAGTGAGCCAAGCTCATCGAATATTAATTATTTTAAGTGGCACAATCTATATTCTTCCACAAAGAGCGGTTTGATTTATTTCTTATGTAACATAAAGACAGGCATGACGCAATGCAAAATATAAACTAATTATGCAAAAAAAAAAAAAAATAATCAGGATTATAAGAAAATACATGAATAATAAATCTACATCAAATAAAATATTTTAGCAAGTTTAATATGCAATATGCCAGTGTTTAATTAACTTCACTTTAATTAACATTCTAACTTATGTGGAGAAACTTAACCTGGAATATCTAGAAAGAATCTTACATGCCATCTTGTTTATAAATAACCAGTTGGTGATGAGATCATAGGTCAGGTATTTGTGTATCTCATTGCAAATGTGTTTTAAACTATTATTTCAAACAATTTAATGTAACTAAACATATCTTATTTAATTTTTTCTGCAGTACTTTAAAAAATAATTCTAACTTAATAAATAATTCTTAGGTAATTTTTTGTTGTATCCACTTCTTATTTAATTTCTTAATAAATGAATGGATTATTTATTTATTATGTTTGCCAATGTTATATTAAGTAACTTTTAAAATCCTATTGAAAACTTGCTAATTTAATTAAATCACAAGAATCAGTAACATTTTTAATATTTTATTCTGGACATCTCGAGGATTTTGGTTTTTCTCTAGAAATAGCCTACATAATAAAAACAAACTAATTGCTATTTATAGAATTTTTTTTTTTATGAATTATTGTTTTTTTATTTCACTGTGAAAGAATATTTTTGGTTAAAATAAAACATATCAAGAAAATTTTTTGTGCTACAACTTTTAGTGATGAATTTAAGTTGTTAATTGAGCTAGAAATTACACTGATGGATTAAGTAACAAAGAAATTACTTTTACATTCTATCGTGGAGAAAATATTGTAAAATAAATTTTTATCAATATTTGAAAAAATGTATACAAAGTGTATCAAAAAATTATTCATTTGAGAACACTGAAAAAATTTCTTTTAGGCGTGGTTGAGAGCTTTTGTTTCTTTACAACACTAAGTTAAAACTTATACAAGAGCTGCACCAGATAAGGTGTCCAAAAAGTGTGGTTAAGTCAATATCTTAATTATGTATCCTATCAAAAATCTAACGGTATGCATGTAAAATATTTTCAAAAAATTCATTCAATTATACCAAATTGGATACTCTAAACCTGTGATATAGCGGGGATATTTTTCGTGAAGTGAGAATACTTTTTTAAATTTTTTTGGTGGAAAAAAATTCATTTTGGGGGAGAAGAGTAAAAATATATTCAACATTATAAATTACCGAAACCAATTTCATTAAAAGAAGAAAATCTTTTTATGAATGAAATATAAGATGGCAAAATAGAATTGTGTAAAATTCTGACTTGTTACTTTTAGCATATACCTATTTTGTATAAAGAAAAATAAAATAAAGCAAACAAAATATTTTCTTTTACTTCTTTTTTTTTTCCCCTTACTATAACTTTACAGCATGATCAAATTTGAAATTTCAAAAATTTTATTCTCTAAATTCAAGTCCTTACTCTGATATTTCTAACAGTTTTTCTGTCTCTTTCCTTCATAAGTTTTTATCCTATTTGGAATTGAATCGGTTGTTGTTAAGAAATGGAAAAAAAAAAAAATATTTTAGGAGTAAAAAAACATCAGGGGAAATAAGCTTGTAGAGTTAAAAATATCTGATGGGGGTAAGCTAGAATATAGCTTCAAAATCTTAAATACTCTCCTATCCCATTTTATTTGAGATGGAGATCGCATTCGTACAATTAAGAGAGGATTTTCTAGAGACATCTCCATTTTAATAGTATATGCAGGGTATCCGCGCACCTGAAAAGTCATGAAAAATCATGAAAATTCATGAATTTCGGTGTTGAGGAAAAATGGTCATGAAATGTCATGATTTTAACGATTTTTTTTAAAAAATCATGAAAAGTCATGAATTTAGGTTGCTGAAAAATCTAATTTACCGCCTCCGAATTTGTAAATAAATTCCCACTCACGGTCGTATTTTAATAAAATATAAAATGCTCTTTAAAAATTATGGTGTTCTTTCAAAAAAATGAAAGAAAGAACATCATTTCTAGAGTGAAGTATCTTTAGAATATTATTCTGCAGAAAAGACAAAAAAATTTTTTCTTCTGGAAAGAAAAATACTTTTTCCTTTCTGCAAGAACTCATTTGCGTTCTGAGACAATATCGCTGTGTTGCCGCGATTCTGCCACGGATCTTTGAGAGAGCCATCAATGATGTCCAGTGGTTAAAGGCTGACGCTGCATGCTTGAACAGATAAAGGAGATTGTCCTATCATTAACATCATATGCAGTGTAGTTGGAATATTTTTTAAAGAAGCTGAAGTTAAAGAAGAAAAATTCCATCTCTTCTATTCAGACAGATTTTTGAAAAGGTAAGAATTTTTACTTTTTGTATTGTTTTTAAAATTTTTGTTTTTTTTGCCTCACCCATTAATTTAAATGTAAATTTATGTGTGGCAGGTACGCAAAATTTCCTTTTCCACTTATAATTACTTCATCATGTAAGTACCAAGGTTCTTCAATTTTCTGGGGGGGGGGGGGAAGGGTAGTATTATCTCTTTTAATCTGTTAATATTTTCATTTATCCCTTTTTATTTATTAATTCATTTAACAAGATTTATTCTTTTTTTTATTTAATTGCAACCAGAGAAGTTCGAATTTTTCTTCCTCAGTTATTTCTTCATAATTTATAATTAATATTGTTAACTATTTGCCAAATTTAAAATTTTGAAGAAAATTTGCTTTCTTCAAGGCAGGAGAGGGAAACATATTATATTATACAGCGGTTTCTAAATGATGTTCCGCGGAATCCTTGTGTTCCGTGGAAGAGTCACAGGGATTCCAAGAGTTAGGAAATTTTTTTAAAACCATTCATAAATTTTATATCCGATTAATGTCCCATTTGTTTAATGTTTCCGTTATTTTTATGCAAGTACATAATTGAAATGCTTGAAGGAAGAATTTAAAAGCAATGTTCTATAAGAAGGTCGATCATTTAGGGTTCCACAACTAAAACAAATCGGGAATCAATCGTCATTGCATTTTTGTTTCTTATAAGGATGTTTTTCAGTGTAACTAATCTTAGAATCATTTATACATTTTATTTTCATTTATTTGAATTAGGAATTGAGTGACTATATAAAATAGCAAAATATTCTGCACAGTGATGAGGAAAAGTTATTTGTTATTAAATTATTTTCATCAGCATTTCATTAAATCTGTCGACAGCTAGAAAAAAAGTTGTTTTTTGCTCACTATATCTCTTAAGTAGATTTTCAAATGGAAAGAGTTATTAATGTTAATGTTTTTAGATTAAATTTTATTATATTTCTTTATTATTATTTTTATTTTTTTTTTTTTTTTTGCCAGCAGATTGCAAAATAAGATCAGAAAACTTTACCCCCCCCCCCCCCCTCTCTCTCTCTTTAATATGAATTGTAGCGAAATTCAGCAACTAATCGAAATACTTTTTTATAACGTATTGAAACTTTCTTAGCCAGCATAACTAAGAAGGGCAAGATAACTGTTTTTAAAAGATATATTTGATATTTAAAACATCTTGTAATATTTTAATTAACATAATAGATACGTAAAACATATTTATTGATTTCTAATTTTTTTACTTTATATCATTTTATAAAACATTTTAATTTATTTTTTTGTAATTAGTGGATTTTTTTTACTGTTTGACTGAAACAATCTGATATAAATAAATCTTAAACGTTTAACAGCTTTATTGACTAACATCCTAGGCAAAGTTAATCGGGTTAGCTCTTTTATTTTTTTGGTCATTGCTGCTGTAGAGATGGAAGTGGGGTGTTGTCCTTGAAACAGCAACTACATGCCTGGAGCTGTTCTGCCACATAACTTGTGTTCTTTCTTGAATATGAAGCACTGCCTTAGATTAAAAAAAAAATTAGTAAAAAATTGTTTTTAAAATTGAGCAAGTGAACTAAAAATAAAGTTATTTAAATAACCCAGCTCCAAGTGCTATTTATTTTTTGTAAATCTTTTTATCCCTTTTCTTGGTAATCATGATTACTGCAAATCCATGTGATCTAATATGATTAGCATTAAAATGACTTCGTGAAAATTAACTGAAGATGAAAATTGCTATCTCTCTCTGACAAATAAGAGTTTTTTTTTTTTTTTTTTTTTTTTTTTTTTTTTAAATCCTGGTCTTTCAATCAGTATCTAACTCTCGAGAATCAAACTAATCGAATCATATTAACATAAAATTTTAGAAATAAAACCAGTATTTTGTACTTCAATTTTCTATTAGAAACCTTAAAATCCTTTTTAAACTAGAAGCTTTAATAGATTAATCAATATGTACTTGCTTTTTCAGACTTTATTTATTCCTTAAAGGCTAATTTTAATTGCTATTTTATCGTAACCTTTCATATTCTCGCTCCTAGAAAGCAATTGAATTTGCTTTTCAAGCATCGCTAACTGTATATAATAGTGCGCAAAATAAAAAATGGACCACCCAGAGAAACTTTTGATCTAACGATTGGATCTTCGCGTACTAGGACTCAAACTTAATGGTTCGAGAGAGTGATCTCAAATATCCTAATTAGTTACTACTGACGATATTTTAATTAACGAAATTAGACACAAAAACGTACTTTCTCTGAATAAACACGTTTTTTTTTTTTTTTTCTCATTTTAGTATTATTATTATTATTATTTTAGGATTCAATTTCTGACCCATAAAATATAGGGAGTGTATGGTCCTAATAGTTTCACCTCTTAATGTTAATTTTTTATTTTGCGAATTTCGCTATATTTTTTTGTGGTCGCGTACATAGACTTAGGCTTGCCCCTTTTTCAGGAGTTATAAACACTGGCGTCGGAACAATAGGGGTCCGCCCCCCTCCCAATAATTGGGATGCCAGGGTCCATTATTTTGAAAAAATATTTCTGTTTTGTTTCCATAACTTTTAATCTCTTTTTCTTACATAGTGCAACTTATTATATTATATAAATTAAATTTAAGGAAAATTAGTAAAAAATAAAACACATAAAAAAATTCAATGTATAAAGAAAATAAAACAGGTGTTTGGAGAACTACAAGAATTGTCCCCCTTTCCTTCAATAAGCAATAAAACGCTCTTTACACCATTTCTTTTCTTCATGCTGTTAACAGATAAAGATTGATTCTGAAGCACCCCTCAACACCTCCCATGTGATACCTCAAAAATAGCTGCCTTTGAAATTGTCTTTATCTTATTTATTGCCCTGGGCTCTTTTGTCCTCTTTCTTAAAATGTGGGGTATCAACAGACCCATCACTTTGTTGGCTATCTATTCAGAAATTCTCTAAACAGCAATTATCTTTCTTGGAAAACATATGTATGAAAGCTTAGTTTTAGGGATTCAATTAGGGGAAGCCTCTTGTTAAATTTTTTTTTTTTCTTTGTGATTTTCTCAAGAGTTCTATTGCTCGCTTACAGAACGCGTACAGTTGCTCAATTACTTATATAAGCATTTTTCCAGTCTGAAAATTTTGATAAATAAAAATATTTGTTTACTATTATATTTTGTTTCATTAATTGTTTTAACTTAAATTATTAGTTTTTTTTTTAATAAACTTTATATAAGGTTTTTTTAATGAAGTTTATGGTTGGATGACAAGTTAAAATAAATCCATTTCTGGGGAGGTAAGCTAATGGTTGCATTAAATCACTTAATACATTTATAATTGTATGTTTATATACTGTAAGAATTGAGTTTTTTTATACTTTGTAAACTATATTTTTTTATATATTACATTAGTTCGTGATTTTGCCGTTCATTGTTTTTTTACCTTTCAATTTATTTTTAACGCACAGAGTTTGTTCCTGTTTGATATTTATGAAATCTATTTAACTTTTAAATTTTTTAAATTATAAATCAAAACTTAGAATTTTAATAACCGTTCTATAACTTTGTTTTTATTCAGAAATTTAATGTCAGGCTTACGATTAGAAATAAATTTACATATAATTTAATAAAAAAAATTGTATAAATATTGATTATTTATGTCCTAATACAAAAACTTAACATCAGCTTACATTTTAATTAGTTAAAAGAATGAAAATGTATTTTGTAAAAGTTTCATAAAGAAAAAAAAAAAATTCATATGATTTTATTATGATCAGTAATTAAAACAAATAATTTCTTCTTCTTCTTTTTTTTTTTTTTTTTTTTTTTTTTTTAAGAATTTGATAATTTGTTAAACCCAATTTCATTGTATGAGTGTTTTAAGTGTACTTTATGTAATTTTATTTATTTATTATTTTTTTAAAAATAATATGGGATTTTTAAAGTAATTGTTTTGCGCTAATTAACATTTTTATAATTTTTAACTAATATTTTTTTCTGAATTGAAAGTATTAATTTTTTTCGAATTTTAAAACTGAAATTATAAATATTGCTGATAAAGGGGGGGGGGGAATGAGAGTTCTATGTGTTTTCTTTATTTCTTTGTGTAAATTTACGTAAAGTTTTTATAGCTACCAAAATGAACCCGGTGATCCACGAAAACCGAAATATCTCATCTTATCTGATTCTTTTCTTCTAAATAATAATAAAAAAAAGGTATATATACTAAATAAAATATGCATTAAAATTATTCCGACCACAATTATTCTAATTTATCATTTCTTAAAAATATGAATACTAATTCTGTCAATCAACTGAAAATAATATAGAGAAAAAATAATATTATAAATTTGATTAATACTTTTAAACAGGATTATTGTGTCTATTATGTCTATTAAAGCAACACTTAAGTGTTACTTTAAACTTCGTAAATGCAGAGGTGTCAACTATTACCATTTATCAACATTAAGATTTCATTGTCAATATTACGGAATTATGGCTGAGAAGAGGAATAAAAATCATGATTTTCGAGAACTTTAGTAATAATAATAGTAGTTTCGAGAATAGTAGTTTCATTAGTAATAATAATAATAGTTATTATAATTATCTTTGTTTGTAATGAATATTAAAAAAGTAACACTTAAGTGTTGCTTTTTTTAATTATTAGTTATTTCACACATAATATTAATTGTAAAGTTGTAAACATGCCTTTAAATTGCGCTAATTTGAATTTTGTTATTATCTTATGCATCATTGTACTTCTGATTGCTGATAGCAAGTTAGGAAAGTTGACAGCTCTGTAAATGATTTTAATATATTACTCAAACAGATTTATTGACAAAATTTAAGAAATCTCATACTTAAAAAACTCATTTATATTAATATTTTAATGCAGTTAGTAGATACTTAAAACAGATAGTTTTTATTTGGTTCAATTTTTAATCTAAATCTAAATTATGCATTTTAATGAATATAGAAATAGCTATACAGCTTCATAAAATTAAATTAATTTATATTTATACTTTAATTAAACATATTTATAAATATTTTAATATAATTTATATATTGACTGTTTTTATTTTATTTTTAGAATTATTTTTTCAAAAAAAATGGCTCCAGGAAAAGCTAAGTTTAATCTTAGGTGACTAGACCACGCTGAATACCCTGAATTTAAAGGCTGGTTAAGTGCTGTGGAAAATGATGTTCATAGTGCCCGGTGTGACTTTTTCAGAAAGACCTTTTCTTTATGTAATATGGGCGTGGGTGCAGTGAAATATCACGGCAAAGGTAATGAGCATCAAGCCATTTCAAAAAGAAGAGCCTCAAAATCTGGCATATCCGATTACTTTAATCGTTTGGATTCTTCAACTGCCAATGCTGTGTCTACTAGTACAAATACCAAGAGTGTGTCACTATCTAAATTTAGTAACTCTTCAAAAGTAATTCCTCATATAGGTACAATCAATACTATGCAGAATTTTATGTTAAAAGATGAAGTCTTGAAGGCAGAAATCTTATGGGCATTAAATGTGGTAGAGAAGCGCATGTCTATTAATTCCTGCAATAACATATCAAGTATTTTTAAAAGTATGTTTTTTGATAGTGCTATTGCTCAACAGTTTCAAATGGGAAAAGATAAGGCTTCCTATATAATTCATTATGGCATAGCTCATTATTTTAATGACACACTTTCCGATGTCATTAACGACTCTGATAATGTCACTATATGTTTTGATGAGTCCCTGAATAAAATTGTTCAGAAGGGCCAGATGGATTTAGTTATCAAATTTTGGCAAGATGAAAGTGTTTGTACAAGATATGTTGGAAGCGTTTTTCTTGGGCGTTCAACTGCTCAAGACCTTGATAATTTTCTTAAGGCATTGGGTTCTATTCCATTGCATAAATTATTGCATGTTTCAATGGATGGACCTAATGTCAATCTGTCATTTTTAAAAAAACTTCAAGAATATATGTTTGAAGAAAATCCATCTGGCAAGCAACTTATTCAGATGGGCCTAATTGTGGCCTGCACGTCATCCATGGTGCAATAAAAACAGGACTTAAGTCAGTTGACTGGGACTTATTTGGCGTTTTAAGGAACTTACATTATTTGTTTAAAGATAGTCCTGCTCGGAGAGCAGAATTCATCCATATAACAGGCTGTCATAAGTTTCCTAAAAAATTCTGTGCTGTGAGGTGGCTTGAGAATAGTGATTGTATAGATAGAGCGCTGGAAATAATGGATTCTGTTGGCAAATATTTGTTAGAAGCAAAATGCACAGAAAGCAAGATTAAAGCATTTTTACAGAAATCTTTTTCTAATCCTGTCTTAAAATGTAAACTTGCTTTTTTCAAATCACTTTCTCTTCACTGTGAAGATTTTTTGAAGAAGTTTCAGTCTGAAAAAGTACTCACTCCATATTTACATTCAGAATTGTCTCTACTGTTGGGAGGTATTATGAAAAAGTTCCTTAAGGCAGACAAAATAGTTGAAGGATTAGCATTGCTGAATTTAAATTTGAAATTTAAAGATAATCTGATTGAACCAAAGAAGATTGACATCGGTTTTGGGGCAAAGAAGTTTTTAAAAGAGGCTAAAGTCTCTGACAAAATAAGTCAAACTTTTTATATAGAATGTCAAAAGATATTGCAGGCAGTTGCATCAAAAGTCGTTGAAAAAAGTCCATTGAAATATAAAATTGTTCGGGGTTTGTCCAGTCTTCACCCATCCATGATATTGAACAATCCAAGTGTTGGACTGTCTAGATTCATTATTGTTTTAGAAGCATTACATGATGCGAATTGCATCACTGAAACTGTAGCTGAAAAGGCGAAAAAGCAGTATAGTTCTTTTTGCTCTACTGTTAAGGAAAATTACAAAGAAGACTTAACCTCCTTTTTATCAGAAAGAACTGAGGTAGGACTCGATACTTTTTACTCTAAATTACTATCTTCTGAAAAGAGCTTGGAAGATCTTTGGAGTGTTGTGAAGATGTGTTTTATACTTTCACATGGTAACGCTTCAGTGGAGAAAGGTTTTTCTATTAACAAGATAATGGTAGAAAACCTCCAAGAAGAGAGTCTTGTGAGCCAGAGAAGAGTTTTTGATGGAATTAAGGCTGCTGGAGGATCTGCAAATGTCAAAATAGACAAGAAAATGTTACAAGCTGTTCGTGCTGCTAGACAGCGGTATCGACAGGATTTGGAGAAGAAGAAGAGTGCATCAGATAAAAGAACTTCCATTGCTTTAGAAAAAAGAAAAATAGAAAATGAATTGCAAGACTTGCAAAATGTGAAAAAGAAAATACGTTTGGATAGAGAGAAAGAGGAAATTGAAATAAATGAGAAAATTGAAAAATTAAAAAATAAAAAAAGTTTGCTGTGATCGAGAGTTTAAGCTTTTGATATTACACTTTAAAGAAGAGATAAAACAACTTTAAATAACTACATATTTCTAACTGTTTTTGTAATTTTTTATTGTATTATTATTTCATTATTGTGCTTTTTTTTAGCTATTTTATTGCTTTAACTTTTTCTTTGTTCTGTTTTTTAAGTTTAAAATAAATAAATATGAAGATGCAGAGTACTACAGTTTTAGTTATACCTATCATTTCAATCAATGTTATTATAATGCTTTTTTTAATTTATTGCTGTGTTTTTGTCGGTGAAAATAGTAACTTTGGTAAGTCATGAAAAAGTCTTGGAATTAGTCATGAAAAGTCATGAAAAATCATGAATTTGAAAATCTAAAATGTAGCAGATACCCTGTATATGTCTCATTTTCATTTTGTGATAACTGTGATTTCCTTTTGTGATCTGTAATTGCTAACCAAAATGTAACAATCTGAAAGTCAGTTTATGTTTTTTTTTTAGAATATCTGAATATTATTTATGAAAATAAATTGTATTATTTTGCCATTTCAATTTTAAAATAAATTTGTTGATATATTTTCAGAAGCAATGCCAATAAAATATATCTTAAAAAGTAATGTAGAAAAGAAAATATAACTTACAAACAATCAACAGTTTGATATTTCATAATAAAACTATAATAGATAAAATGTTTTTGCATATTATCCATTTCAATACCTTATAAAGTTAATAAAAAAGTTTTAGTAAACTTATAGGTTTGCACTTTAAAATCATTAAGCTATCAAAGTTTGTGGAATAGTTTGAAAGATAGATGGCAAGAAAGAAAGAAACATTTATAGTGTAGCCTAAAAGTTGACCACTTACAGAAGGGAATAAGTCATTTCTTTTCCCCCTATCATTTTATCATGTTTTCTTATGCAGCGAATGTTAATCATAATTTTATAAAAAATGGATTTTAAAGTTTTATTCAGCAAATCCATAGAGGCTATAATTACCAGAGTGAATTAATTACATAAATTTAATATCAAAAAGAGATTAATTACCAAAATGAGTTTGTTACATAAATTTAATATTAATGGTAAACTAAAAAAGGGGATTAAATTAATTTTTAATACTATTACACTTTATGAAATTTTTATATTCATTGTATGAATATTCTTATACTTATATATTTGTTATTGGCTATAATAGATGAAAGAACCAAGTGTACTAATCCATAACATATTGTAAACCCCTTGATATATATAAGTTATAACTTGCTAGCATATATCAAATTAATAATGACACAGTTATATTTCCTAAAAATGCTTTATTACAAAAAACATTCCATTTAGTTTTATTTATAACAAAGATATAGTGAAAACTCAAATAAATATTTAATAAAAATTCAAATAAATAATACAGAATGCACACAAATTCACAAGCTGTAGATTAAACTTCTATACGTATTTCAAAAGGATTGGTATTTACTTCATCAAATGATATTTATCAAATACTATATTATGAGATACTTTAATATTTAATCATTTAAATTTGTTTTTTTCACGTAAATTGTCCCAGATTTAATGATTACAATAATTTATTATTATTTTAATTTTGGAAATTAATTATTTTAATCAAATATCTTCAGATTCTTTGAATTAAAATTCATTATACATTTATTTTCTCAAAAGTAATACAAAAACTATGATATATGTATATATATTATTTTGATAGTAAATTGAGGGATTTGGAGTAAATAAAACATAACTAACAGTAATCACTCATTAAAAGGGGAAAAAAATAGTAAAAAAATCTCGAACCCAAATGAATGTAAAAATTTTGATTTTGTTCTTAATCGTAAATCATTAATTTGTTCTGATTTTAAAAGAACGTTTATAAGCTGTGAAAAAGTTTAACATTATCAAAAACTTTAACATTATTGAGTAAAAACGTTCTTTTTCTTGAAATTCAAGCTTATAATTAACCTGCCCCACTTCACAAATACATTTCTTTTAAGAAGTTTTGTTTTCTTTTCTACAGTGTATACAAACAACTGAAGTAATCAAAATGCCTTCACAGCAAATTATGTTTAGAATAGAACTATTATCATCAGGCAGAATAAATTTATGCCTAAATCATAATGAAAATGTTATATACTATTATTTCTTGTTTCATTCTGTAGGCATTCATTAGGGTTCTTTTTTAAGGAAATAAAATTATTTGTCCTTTAAAAAAAATGCTAATTATTTACTTGAGATGTAACGAATATTAAGTGGCTGAATACATCACAAGTATGACTGCTAAAAAGCAATATTATTTTTTAAAAAAATCATCAATATATATTTTTTATGTATGCTTAAGTCATTATATTGAAAAATAATCAAAACCTTGCTATATAATTGATAATGGGACTATAGTAATCAGTAAGAAATATTTAAGATAAATAAAAAATTGACTAACACCTATAAAAAAAAAAAGTAGTAAAGTTGGAAAAAAAAAAAAATCTTTTTCAATCTTAATAATATTTTCCAAAAAAAAAAAAAAAATGCATAAAACAACGCTTTAAATAGTTAAAAAAATTCATATCTGGAAACTGATTTTCAAGAGACTATCAAAAGTTTGCAGTTTTAGCGAGATGTAATTATTCATACAATAATTTAGTTTCAAAAACAACATCCTTTTATGACCAGGTTTCCAGGTACAGATATTTCCTTTGAATTATTGTGAGTCACTACTTGAATACATGGAATTGCTATGAGAACATTTTGCCATTGCACAGTTTCGCAGGAAAATTCTATAATTCAAAATTATTTCGAAAGTAAAATTCTTGGTTATAGGATTGAGTCTATGCACATACCAGTTCTAAGAACTTTAGATTACCAGTGGCTAAATTTTTTCAAAATTAAAAACTGTATCTCGACACATATAAGTTATTTACATTCTGGAAATTAGTAATAATTTTCATTCTGGGATATTAAAAAAAAAAAGTGTAATTAATAATTTATGAAAAAAAAAAAAGAAGATTAGTTATAATTAATAACTAAATCTCCTGTATCACAAGTAAAAAAAAAAAAAAAAATGGTATTTCTGGTTCAGTTTCTATATTACTATTCTCAGAGTGTTTCTTGTTTTAATATTTAAGTACCAATAGTGTGATTATTTCATTCAATGTTCACAAAAAGGCTTGTCAGAAAGTTAGTGGGGTTTTGTTAAAAAACACCTATTTTCTCTTTTTAAATTGAGATAATTCGTTTGGTATATTTAGAGACATTTATTGAGATTGCAGCATTTGATAGCCATGAATATTAAAATTTAATAATACAAAGAAAAAATATTTTTTAGCCTTTATTATTTTTTTAAATATAATCTTACATTTATTTAAGAACATTTTTACTTTAATAAAAGTCCTAACATATAATTTTTTTTAATGAAATATTTACTAATTTTATAACTATACCACTTTCTCCCACTCTGGGATAAAGTGGGTATATCAAATATTCTTTTGAATACAATTCTGTTAGAAAGCAATAAAACAAAATAGGTAAGTTATGTGTGTACTGTACTATATATGTACTATATATTTAATCTAATGAATTCAATACTGTATATGATCCCAATGAATAAAATGCATACAAATTTTAAGCAAAATAAATTTAATAGTTTGGTTTTAAAGCTTTCTTTATAAAAACTTAATTTTATATCAACTTCACCTCACCTGATCCAATAAATTGGTGCTTATATTCATTTGTTATTGCTTGGCAGAACTATAGATTTTAGGTTTGAAATATCTATGATTAAAATTTTATCTGTTAATTGAAATCATGTACTTCCAAATAATTAAGATTTGGTTGAATATTGAACCTGTTAAGTTGGTCTAAAATGTTCATTATACGCTCTTTATTTATTCATATTTTTGATATTTCTATATTTTGAGCTACACACATCATAACCACTTTATCACAGAGTTTAATTTTAACATTAGATATTTAATACATAACCAAGAATATTAGTGAGAAAAAAAAAAAAAACGAAAAAAAAACAGGTACTTAAAACAGATTAAATATTATGCTTTTCTTGTAATTTATGTAATATGTTCAAACTGAACATAAATTTCTACAAGAATTTTTTTCTAAACATAAATGGTAAAAACCACCATCTAGCTCATAAGCTGCTAAAATAGAAATTTTGTATATAAGTAGATTTTAGTAAACTGCAGGTACTATAGCTCGTAAGTATGTATAGCCCACCTATGTAAATCATACAAAATGAAAACATCCTTAACAAAAATGATTAAAAAAAGTTACAATTAATATGAAAAACAGAAACAGATAAAAATCTTGATACTGGAACAATTGATAGATATCAGATGAGAATGCACCCTTAATATAGATATCAGAGATATGCCCAAGGAGACCACAAGTTCCATTCTGTCTCCAGATAGATTTAAAGTAAAGAAAATCTATATTATTGATTACATTTATAGAATATTAATCTTATTATTACTAAACATTTTAAGTTAAAAAGTATCTAATTGGTAAAAAAAAAATGTGATTTTTTCCAAAAGTAAAATCTTACATAAACATGTATGTTTTTGTGACACACTCAATGAATATAATGGTAAATTACACATGACAATTGTTTACATTTTATGCGTCACATAACTTCTAATAACTATGACATAACTTTTCTTTTAAATGTAAATACAGATTCTTTTTTATAATTAAAGAATTTTTTTAACACATTCTTTAATGATGGTAGGATAAACTTGATTCTAAACCTTAATCTTATTTTTAAAATATATCATTTCTTTAAGATTTTTTTTTTTTAACAGATTTTGTGTATATTATGCACAATTCTTAATTTTATTTGATAACCATTTCTAATAACATTTAATGTAAAAAAGTTACAAACTTTAAAAAAAAAAAATCCATATATACAATATTACAAACATACTGATACGAGCTAAAAATCAGAAGAAAAAAAAATGTCAAAGATTTTTATGTCAATATACCTGCCTCAAAATAGTCACCAAGTTTTGTTGACTACTGAACAGCAACATCTGAGAAACTAATAAAAACATCGCAAAAGCAAATTTAAAAAATATAATCAGTAACCACATCTGGGTATAGGTGCAGAAAATTCTCAGAGCATTATAATTTATAAAACTAAATTTAAGGTTCTACATATTAAGTTTAGGAATTCAAACTAAGTACATAAATAAATTGACTTATAATTTATTTTACAGGAAAAAAGTAGGCTAAGTGACATTTCACAGTAAAAATTATTTAAAGCATTTTTTTTTATTTTTAAAATTAGACCAAATAAATCCCCAGAGCTACCAGAATTTCCTCCTAACTTTGTTTACTATATATTCTGTATCTTTGCTTCTGAGTAGGCCACCACATATTTGTGTATTTACAATTTATTACAAAAACTCAATAACAGTTTTTTAAGAATTCTAGTAGGAGCAAACAGGAATCAATGTCAGAAAATTCCCAAAATCTGAATGTTAAGTCAACTTTGTATAAATATTACATAATATCACTGAGTGAAGTTATGAAGAAACTTTAATTCAATAGTCTGTCCAAAATGCATTAGACTTTAAAAAAGTCTTGAGGAATCAACTGGTCTTTCTAGTCTCGGAGTAAAACTTCAAATTGATAACAGTGCTAAAATAATTTCTAAATTGCAGTTCAAGTAAAATTTTTTATGCTAAACACATAGAGTAAAGCTTTTGTTTTCTCAATGAATTGTTTACATATGAAAATGTCAGGAACAGTTAGGAGGCTTAAATTTAATTTTGTGGTAGATCAATAAAGTATGTCATAAACAAAATGATACTGAAAAGAAGTTTGTTAAGAGATATTAAAGAAGTTAAGAGATAAACATTTAAAGCTCACAAGCTATTTTGTGCCAAATAAAATATGCATATGATATTACTAAGTAAAGATGATTATCATAATACATTAGGTTTTATGTTCCGAAATTTCGTCTTAAAGATGTTTGCTATATATGATATTGACAACTTGTGCTTTGCTTTAAAAGAAGTACAAGTATTTAAAACTGCCACACAGGGGAAAAAAATTCAAATTGCACTTCACGTCAAATAAAATTTATAATTAATAAACATATAATAATATCACTGGCTAACTATAAGAATTTCTCCCACTTGATTGTTCATAATATTTAAAGCATCCTTGTCCTGGCAAGCCTGGCCAGGATTTGAACCACCATTTATAAGTAGCATACCACAATAATATAGCAAAACTGCCTCCAATCACTTTTTGGATCATAGAATGGAAATAAAGAATGGTACAAACTAGCATAACATCCCATAAAATAGAGAAATATGTAAGAACAAGGAAAGCGACGCGAACATATGGCGTTATTTTTTCATAGTTTTCCTTTAAATGTTGTCGCTCCTCGTCTTCAAGAGCGTTTAATGGACTGTCGTCATCAAATTCAAAATTTCGAATTAACTCACCAATTCTTTCCCAACCTCGTATTGCCTTAGCTTCCTCAGCGATCAGTAAACCGCAATATATCAACAAAAATGCATGGCCGGATATATCAAATCCTCGCCAGCTATGACCACTGCGAATACAGAGTGCTCTTGAAGTATATTTATCAACAGAACAGCAAGAAGTGTACGATTCAATCAGAACGAATGATTTTGTAAAACAAAACCAAACTCCAGTTCCTACTAAAAGACGGTAGAAATGTCTTTTGATCTTGTCAACGTTACCACAACAATAGATCCACGAGGTTAACCCCAGAAAAATTGACACAACTAAAAGGGTCCAGGCCCAACCCCATTTTACGAAGTAGTAGTTGAATAAATTACTTCGCCTGGAAAAATAAGATTTTGGAATAGGAGTAAAATCAGATACTAATGAACCGCAGAGAAGAGCAGCTAAATATATAGCGATTTTTAACTCTGTTTCAAATAAAACGATTTTCCTTGCTACATGCATGATTATCATCAAAAACACATGTTTGACAGAGGATGGATCAGGCAATGGTTTTTTGCCCACATTTTGAGATTTTTTCGCTTGGAAATTTTGCCAATTTAACTCCTTTGGAGATGTTCTTTTTTTTCCTCCAGCCATATTTGTTTTGAAAATGTAACCATTCATATTTGTTTTGTTTTTTCCTCCTCAAAAACAATGCGAGTTTAGTTGTTTTTAAAGTTTCTTACATTATGTAAGCTATAAGCAAACTTTCTGAATGTTTTATAAAAAACCACAATTGGTGTCAAGTCTTGTCAACAAAATATTCCTTCGAAATTCAGGGATATTATGTTAAAAAAAATCGTATTCTAATTTAATTTATTACACGAATTTTGTTTTTATGAATACCAATGTCAGTGGCGGATAATATTAGTATTACTCCGACTGTCAAAAGAGAAATAATTTGTCAGATTTGCAATAAATCCTTTAAACGAGGCAAAGATCTTAAGAGTCATTCGGTTATTCATCTTGATGCAAAACCTTATGTTTGCAGCCAATGCCCTGAAGCCTTTAAGCACAAAACAAGTTTGAAAAGACATTCTCTTATACATTCAGGAGAAAAACCATTTACTTGTAGAATTTGTGGGAAGTCTTTTAGACAGAAAGGATCATTGAATGAACATTCTCTTACACACTCTGGAGTGAAACCTCATACTTGTGATGTATGCAATATGGGCTTTACAACTAAAAGTAATTACGGCCGTCACCTAAAAAAACATTTATTATCCAAACCTTTTACTTGCAGTATTTGTAATAAAGGATTTAATGTACGTTCTTATCTTACTCGTCATTATAATAAACATAAAGAAATTGATGAAACTATTAATTCGTTGACATCAAAATCAAAGCATAAATCTTTTTCTGGGGATGAAGAAGATAAAAAACTGTCACCTGGCCATTCAGAGGAAAAGCAGTTACCTTGTACCAAAGTACTTGTTAATGCTGAGATGGTTGAAGTTACTAACCATCTTGGATTGAAAACCTATGTATGTAGAAAATGCAAGAAACATTTTAATGATTTTAGTAACTTAAAGATCCACCTTATGTCTCATGTAAACAAAAAAATTTATGTTTGTGATTTTTGCAAAAGCTCTTTTACGAGTATCGGTGCTTTTTGTAAACATAAACTTGCTCACAGTCAAGACACTTTTAAGTGTAAAGATTTTCCCAAGGAAAGTGAAATTCTACCTCAATGCTTAAAAACAGAGGCATCCAATACCACGCTTAATATAAAAACAGAATATTCTGATAAGGATGCACTTGATAAACGATATGTTTGTAGTGTTTGCAATCGAACATTTCTAAAAGAAATTCAATTTATGCATCATTCTGTTACCCATAAATATCCAGGTCCATATTATTGTGATATTTGTGGTGAAAATATTGAGTTTGAAAAATTACATGAGCTTCATAAACATTATGAAGAGCATGGTGAAATAGCTTGTATATGTTACAATTGTATTGAGGAATCTGGTATTGTGGAGACAAATGTAAATTATTCTAAGAACACTGTTTTTAAGTGTGATATATGTTATAAATGTTTTCCTGATAAAAATCTATTAAGGAAACATTTTCCTACTCATAAAAATAGAAGACCATTATTAATAAAACTTAGTACATGATGCATAAACTCATTATTTTTCTCAATAACCAAAAAAAGTACTTCTGTATTGTTGTGGTCCTAAATAAAGTGGCGAGTATGGTATAGTTAGTGCTTCAGCATGGCAACAACACAGCTGAATAGACAAACCTTCACATATTATTATTGTTAGCTATACCATTAACTTATATTTTTTAATTTATTATGTTATAAATATAAATAGTTGTCATTACATTTTACTTTGACATCATTGTATCTAATATAGTATGTTATTAATTTTTCATAATGTATACTACTAAATATACATTATCAATTACTAAGTATAAGATATACAATTAACTCTACATTTAATATATATTATGTACTAAATTCTGCTTTGTTTATTTATCATAATAGATAATTTTATTTGATGAATTTCACAACCAAATTTACATGTTCTGCTTCATAAGATTGGCAATGTTTTGTGTTGCGATGTACAGAGATCCGAGTTTAAATATTCATGAAATAGAAAAATACTGCTTAAATCCAGCTTCTTGCTTAATCTGAATTCGAAGTTAGTTAAAAATAATTGAGCATAAGAAACTATTTTTGTGATTTGTTTTATAGTTTTTTTCTTTGTTTAAAAACAATGCATTCAATGTTTCATTTTATCTGTACTTTCTATAGTTTTAAAAAATTATACTAGGTTTTGTAATACTACAACACCAGTACATACTGAGATTTTCATTTAAAGACCTTTAAATGATGGGTAGTGTTTCATGTCGTGTATAAAGTACATTTGTATCAAAGTTGAATACCGAGGAACTAAAACAGTATACAAAAAAATATGTTATAGCAGTAACAAAAACAGTAGGTGAGCATTTAATGGGTAGACATTAAATTTCACTTAACAAAATAAATCTTTTCTTTTTTAAAAAAACATTTTAGAAAAAAAAATATGTAAGCTAAAGGGAGGGAGTTTACAGTAAGTTCATTTTTGGTGTAAGAGGCAAGAGCCCAAAGTTACCCAAAATATTCTTTTATAAAATTTGAATGGCTCCCACTGATAAATTGATGAAAAATGACATATCTTTATGTGATGATAAATTAACATGATTGTATTTTGAATTAATAGTGTGGCAGTTAAAAGAGAATTGAGTTTCAAGTTTTGTTTTAAAAGTGACCAAAAATCTTTTTAAAATGATTTATTTGTGATATTTATATACATGAAATGACAAATGGAAAAATGTAGCAAATTGCTTGGGTGGTGTATTGAGGTGTAATTTATGTTGCAGCTTTGATTTTTCATTTTCAATTTATATTTTAGTGTTATGACATTTGCAACTTGTTTAGACTGTTAAAATATTTTAAAATATATGAAGTTTTTATTATTATTATACTTACCCGTTTATAGACATAATTATACACATGCATTAATACTCTGTCTATTCATACTATGTGAAGCAAAATTTATATTAAAGCCTTGATAATGTCTGATGTTAAGTCTTATTTTATTAAAGAACATGATATCAGGTTTGATTGTATCTTTATTGTTTGGGACAAAATGGTTACTGAGTCAGTCCAAAGTAAGCAAGTTTTCCTTGAAAACATGTGATAAATTATGTAATATTAATGAATTATTGAATGCAAATAATATTGTATCTTGTGTGAGAATGGTTTAAATACATTTCATTGATTAAAACCACCTGAAAAACTGAATATTTCGATTGGAACAAGAAAAAAATCTTTTGCCCTAACTGCCAAGATGTACATATTAGCATTTTTTATACAAAATTTGAATTGCATTTATTGTAGAAAACTTTTTTTATTATTCATAAATGCTTACTTATTTATAAGTTGCAGAATTTTTGCACAAAAGCTGATGAAACATAAAAGCATTAGAAAATAAAATCTGTATTATATTATTTTTATTTAGTGTTACCAGAGAAAGAATAGTTAAATTATTAAACAAAAATTTACTATGCTCAATATTTCAATACAAAATATTCATTATCCATGAATATTCGTCATAGAAGTTCAAGTCAGCATCATTTAATTTCTTGTGAATGCAAATCCATTCACAAATTCGTTGTCTAGCTTCAGAGTTTTAATTTTCAATAACTATCTTGATACTTTAATCGAAGAGAACTTTTATTGTGAACTTACAAAACATGTTTGAATTCTAGAACTTTCGAATTCCAGTTTTTTGAATTCTTGAAATTTTTCTTTATCTTTTATCTTGAATTCAAGAAAACCTTTATCTTGAACTATTTCCAATTCTGTTTTGGAGTTTTCTGTTCACCTCAGTTACAAGTCCTGCTAAATTATGAATATATATTATATATATATAGAAGGACAATGTTTGAATGTCATTGAAAGAAACTGAGAGAAGAAATGGTATGTTTGTGATATCCAGGATATACCGTATATCCTAGTGTATAAGTTGACCCTCTATTTTTGATTATAAGATAGCAAATTTTGGATATAATTGGGTGTGTTAAGTTTGACTACTGAAAAAAACCAATAATGAAAATTTATATTTCATTAATTGCATATTTTTTTGGAAAATAAAGATGGATATTAAATTCTTTGGATGGGGTGGAGATGATTTTTTGTCAGACTAAGCAGATAAGGAGGAAGTCGAATTCATTGATCAGATAATGTTCTGAAATTTTTTTAGGTTCTCAATTCATACTCTTTCTTGTTTAAAGGCCATAGCCAATGATGGTGGGCAGACATTCAATTCTTTTCTCCAACAAAAACAAACATAATAGGAAGAATCATTTATAATGAAATAATGAATCAGGTAATAAACATATATGATTTAAATTACAAAAATTCTTGAAACACATATTAAAATATGACTCCCCTCCAAAATGAAATTCTGGCTACAGCTTTTGAAAGCTGAGCTCTCTAATTATTTTTTTTTTCGAACTGGCACACAAACTACTCACAACAAAATTATCAATAAATCTTTTTATCAAATAATAAAGGTAATTCACATAAATGTTATGTAGACATTTATGTGAATTACCTTTTTTATTTTTTCTATTTGACCACCTGACCGGAACATCTGCTAATGCACCCCAGAGCCCAAGGTGAAGAAAACTGAGATGGGCACAGTAAGCCTTGGCCCTCTATGGGCTGTCACGCCACTGAGTTTAGTTTAGTAGTAGTTATGTAGACACGTAATTTTATATAATCAAACTAAATTAAATAAAGATGTTTTAAAATAAATAATCAATTTATTCAGTAGATCCTAGACACACTTGAGCAATAAACATTACAGTAAATTTGACATTCAAATTTCTTTTTTTTACTATACATATCAATACCAAAAAAAATATAACTGATATAAAAAATTAAAAAGAGAAATGTCATATACTTCTAAGATATTTTAAATAATAACAACACATTTATTTCTTTATAGAACATTTGATTGTGAAGCACAAACATTAAAAAAGAAAACTGACAATGTTTTCTTAGATAAACTGTTGATAATATTAAAAAAAAAATAAAAATATTGAACAGAGATATTTGAGTAGTTTTCTATAAATTTATTTAACATTTCTCAGAATATGTTGAGCATGATTACTTAAATTTACAGGAAGAAAAATCTAATCTTAAAATTAAAAGTCATAAAAATAGTTGATTTTTTCGTCTCATCACAATTTCAAAGCATAATTCAAAAGGGGAAAGAAAGAAGAAAAAAAATACCTAAATAGAATTTACAATGCTTTAAATTATAACTTTATATATTTTCTTTTTCTTGACTAAATATAATATATGAAATTAAAAAAACAAGATTTCAAATTAATTTTCTTCAATCAATAATTTGACCCTTTTTTCTAAAATTCAATATTAGAATAAATTGAGAAATTTCTTAAGTTTCTTTTTAAATATAACAAATAATCTCTTGAACTATGGCATTTAAAACTCTGGATGAAAATTTGACCAGAAAAGTTTTTTTCCTTTCCTTTACTGCATATCCAAATATGAATAAATATTTGTATTAAGAGCAAGAAAAAAAATTAATAAATATACACAAGATTTTAAATGATAAGAGTACATTATTAAAATTTGAATAAATAAAACACAACCACATAAAAATACAAAACTATTTATCATTATTTGATAAATTCAGGCCATAACTTAAAAAAAAGAAAAGATCTTGCATTAAAACTATTTCATTTCTACCTTGCCTGGGAGTTGATAAGTTAAATAGTCGGAACTACCATATAATTTTAACAATTACAACATTCATTTACTTACAGAAGTTTCAAAAGTAAACATGAATGTTAAAATAAAAAAAAACAAAGATAGGCATTGGGTAATTTCCTTCTCCCAAAAAAAAAACAACAACATAGAAATGCAATAGTTTTATTTATTAATAGTTCTTTTCTGTTTTCTAAGTAACAGCCCCAATAAATATATTAGTAAAATGGATAAATTTTAAAAGAAACAATCAGTTTATTAAGTAAATCATGAAATTTTTTTAGGCATGATTTTAAAAATTAACTGGATGAAAATATCTTGAAATAAAGATTTTTTATTCTCTCAGTAATTCCAAAATATAAATAAATATTTTTATCATAAGCAGAAATAGAAATGTATTATGCTTTAAAGCATTAACACACATTAAAATTAGATGGCAAGTTCACATTATCTTATCATGACACTGATTCATCTACAACCTGCAAATTTTCATCAAACAATTGCACATCATCCACCATCATTACCATTCCACAGAGCAAAAAAGTAAATTGCTCACAGCGCACACCTAGTATATGTGTTTCAACTTTTTATGAAGCAAAGTTAAATTTTTAATATGTGCTTTTGATAACTATTTAAAACATCCACAGAAAAAAAATTTTAACTTACAAATAGTAAAGTTCTGATTAGAAAATATTTTCAACCAATTTTAAAAGTTGATAATTTCATCATTAACAGAGATTTTATAGCAACCATTGATATTCTTTATTGATTTATAAGTATATAGGGTGGCAGAATAAAAGTGAGCCGAGTGAGTGATGAATACGGTTGGATGTCAATGTCTGCCTGTAACCACATCATGTGATCAAAACCAGTTAAGATCTTAGTACGAGTTATGCCAGAGTGATCAGTGTGCACAGGTGAACTTGGTACTCACAGTGCAGCAGAGAGTGCCCATATAGCCCACCTAACAATAGATCACATTTACAAAATCTTTACTCCTGACAGAATGGTTAACAGTAATCAGTCTGGTGTAGGCCCATGCTGGCCACCTCATCTGTCAATGTGTCATTACTTTTAGTGGGGAGCCCTCAAATCTGAGGTGTATTGCAACAACCCTCATAGTCTTCCAAGAACCGCAGCAGAACATTTCTGATGATATAGCAGCAATTCCAGAAGTTTAACTTTGATCTGCCTTCTGTAGTTAGCTGAACAGTGCTCAAAAGTGACTAGAGATAAATGGTGGTCATTTTCAACATTTGCTATAAGCAGATTAGCAAACTAATTACTTTCATTGCTGTGTTATCTTGTACTTAGAACTCTGTTCTCTGGCTCATTTTTATTTGTGCCACCCTGTATAATATACACATTTTAATGGCTTGGATAAGAAATAGTGGTTTTCAAAATTTTTTATTTGGTTCATTATAGTATTTTGAGTTAATGCGAAAATTTCTGAAATGGTAGAAAACTAGTATGGCAATTCGTTATATATGGCATTATTCAGCACCATTGGAATAGTTTTTAGCTCAATAAATAATAAAAAGTTTTCATGCCATTTATAAATATTTTAAACTTAAATGGTTTCTTGACCATTTAAGGTATAGAAAATTATGGGGTATACATTTAAGAATAGTAGAAAACCAGTAAGTCTAAATGTTATTATTTGACATATGGAGAAAACAGTACTATTTATACAGACGATGCAGTACCACTGAAGTAATTGTTTGCTCCATATGCCAAAGATTTTCATGACTTCCATAGACATTTTAAGCTCAATGGGCTTTATGACCATTTATGGTGCGAAAGACTGTGGAAGGAATATTCTGAAATAATAAAAAACCAGCATTTCTTTCAATGACATCTTTTGGAACCTAGAAAAAATAAAAGTTTAAGGTAGTAATATAAAACATAAAAATATTATATAAAAATACTGGTGCTACATAAACATTTAAAGAAGTAAGAAATTAGTTCACAGAAGTACGAGTAAATTTCCCAAAAAATTACGAATTTTTTCCAATAAATAAATAAATAAAAGTAATAAGATAAGAAGAAATATTTCTAAATAACTTGCCCTACATTTAAACTTATACTGTTGTTTGTGGATATTGTTAAAATGTAGTTATCTGGCACAAATTTGTAAAGATTTTGAATCTCCAAAAATAAGACTTGCAACACAACGAAATAACCATATAAACTTGCAACCATAGAAAATAAAATTAAATTGAACTTATTTGCATAAGTTCAATTTAATAAGCACTTTCTAATACAGACCTGTCATCTTTTCAGGCTTTAGTGAGAAATGTTTGTCAAATAATTAAAGTGATAGCAAATTTTATGATTTTACATTAAATATGACATAATTTTGAAAATTAACATACATGTTTAAATAACAATGTTAACTTGTTTAAATAATTCAATGATCTATATGAAAGACCTAATAAGTATGCTGTGATACCTTGAAATGCTTGAGAAATTTTAAATCCCTTTGGTTATTTTACATTATCCTACTATCATTTTAACTCTCGAATTGTTGAGCCATTGGGTAAAATTGAACACAAGTTTCCCTTCTATGCACTTCTCTCTCAATGAATAACATGTGGAGTAATTGGCTTTTTGAAGTAGGAAAGATTGAAGCTAAAAGTTAGGAAAATGTCGTTACTAATGCTCAGAGGGTAAAATATTGTGTAGAGCAAGAAAGTTCAAGTTGACGGCTCTAAGAGGCCCATGGAAACTTTGCTTAAATTTTTTATTCGGGTAGAATTTCAAAATTTCTTAGAACATCCTATAAGCCAAACTTAAGTTTTGGTATCAAATGCCATGTGATACAAAATGTGAATTCTTAAAAAATATATAAACTAAAACTAAATAATATATATAAACTAATTAGTTTAAAAAAATACATATTAGAAATATAAAAACAGCAATTAACCTAAAAAGAACTATACAAGTTACATCACAGCGTCCCACTTTTGAAAACTAGCTGGCCTGGCATTTTAAGTTAAAGAAATAAATCCAAATATTTTAAATTTTGATAAACATCAGTCTGTAGAAATCAATGAAAAGTTACAAGTATGAAATTTATACTTAAATTAAGAGGAGTAGTTTTGACTCAAATAAGCCAAATTTAATGTAAAATGCCAAAAACATTTAACTGATCAGAGATTGAAATTGTGAATAAAAAAATATTAATTCCTATGAACTTCCAATAATGCAGTTTTAGAACAATCACTAGAAAGGAAAGCCTAGGTTGAAAATAAATCATTGCTAGAATTACATTTCTCAAGATATCATAGTTTTTTAAAAAATATAAATTAAATATTTTAAAATAAGTTTAATTTTTTAGGAGAGAAACAATTGAATCAATAAATATTTAGAGTTTTTCTATCAAGAATAATCATTATATTGCTTAGCATGTTGTTTAAGCAAAATAATGATCAATATTTATGTTTAACAATTCAAATGAATTGAATGAAATAGACAAACAAACTCGGACAAAATGAAACGATTTCATACTACTAGGAAATATATCAGGTATATCTAAAATTATAGCAAATTGAATAATTTAAAAAATAATATACACAAGTATTAAAAAAAAGGCAATAATTTCATAAATAGAAAATTTTGAAAAAGTTCTCTTCAATTTTATAAAATAAAAAAATAATGCGTAATACAACACATTGATCGTTTACACAAAATGAAATTTCTAAAATTAAACATAAAAATTTACTTACAAGAAATGATTTGAGAGGCACATTTTCATCAATCACAGTATTTGGCATTACATAAGTTTCCATATCAAATTCACGATTTTCTGTTTCATAAACTACAACTTTAAAAAAATGTGTAGGAACAGCCACATTGTTTTTTCCAATGACTTGATATTTCACATACTTTTTACCATCTGTCTCCATTCTAAATTGAAATATAAGAATGAAATTAAAACTAAATTAAAATGGTAAGCAATTGAACAAATTTTTATTATAAAAGGAAAGGATTGAAAATTATTAATTCCTATAAACAGTGCTTATCGTTTAATGGGATCACATCAGTACCTAGAGATTTTGATTAAAACAATGGTATAAAATAATGCATTCAATTTCCCTTACCGAATATATTCTCACAGTAGAAATCTTAGAGTATTATATGTACAAATATATATTCCTTAAAGCAAATTCTTGTTAATTTAAAAAGATTAATAATCAATGAGAAATCTTAATTAAGTGCAGTTATTTTAATTAAAATTTAATAAGGTTAGAGATATCTAAACTAATGTTGATTGTCTTAAATGAAAGTAAAAGAAAATCTTTACTATTTACCTGAGAGAACTAAACAAATTCTTATTTTAATTGGAAAGAAATAACCCACCCCTTCTACACAAACACATATCTTTACCTAACCCATCGGGATATAACAAATCCTAACTTTATATATAAGACTGTAAACTAACTTTATATAAAAGTCGTTAAAAAAAAATTCGAAAAAGAACCTAGTATTGTTATTCAGCACAAAAACACAGACAGGAAACATTGCCCTGAGCGTTTGTGACACTGCAACTCAAAGGCTCTACCCCTTTTTCAATAGATTTAGACGAGTGACCAAGTATTCTTATTTCGATATCCAGCAGTCATGAGTCTAATAACCAAATAAATTTTAATACTATTATATATTGATGAGTTTGTTCATGGAAATTTGATGACAATAATGGAATGGATGGAAATTTGATGGCTGATCCCGCTAAACAATGATTAAACCACCAGGCACTATATGTTAAGGAAAAGTAAAAATAACCTGTTTATTGTTAGAAAAGATTTGTATTTAATACATATACTTTATTCACTTCAGGTCTGATTGTTTCTTAAGGGCAAATATTGTCATGAAAATTTTGACCACTTTCTGACTTGGTCATTTTAACTGGAATTGTCCAAACGGCAATTGACTGATGTCCAAAACGGACGTGAGAAAAGTTCAAGAGGAAATTACAGACCAAGGTCTAACAAACAAATTTAGGTGCTCAGCACCGACAAAGAAACTTCCACGAGTCATACTTTTTGATGTCGATAATGAGATTGGAAAAGAAGAGTTAGAAGAAAAGTTAGTAGACCAGAATATCGAAATGGATAGAGAAAAATTTGAAATCTGCTTTCCTATTAAGTCCAGAAAGGGCACCCATTGGATTATTCAAATGGATTCAAATCTGTTTAAAAAAGTAATGAGAAAAGGCAGACTAAAACTTGGTTGGTCAATCATTAAGCTTAAAGAATACTTAAGACCCTTAAGGTGTTATAAGTGCAACTCCTTCGGACACATGGCACTGGTCTGCAGGAACAAAGAAACCTGTGCTAATTGCGGCGAGGAAGGTCATCAAATGAGAGATTGTAAGAATAAGAGCAAGTGTGTGAATTGTGAAGAGGCGAACCGTAAATTCGGTTCAAAACACACCCTGAATCATCCAGCACATAAAAGGAATTGCCCCTCGTACCAACGAGCAATAGCCAGTATTCAAAACAGAATTAAGTATTGGTCCCATTATGTGTGAGCCGACTAATGGCGTCCTCCACCCCTTCCAAGGGTGCAAATTTTTGTAATTTTCTGTATATAATATTTCATTTTGTTAGACCACCATGTTGGTGGTCACTTTGTTGTTTGTATTTTAAATAAATTCAAGTGGTTTTAAAGCTTTCCAGTCAGAGGATGCCTCGAGGGGTCACGGTGTGGCGGCTGTCTCTCGGTACAGCGTTCCCAGTGAGTCGTTGCGGTCGAGTCGGCACCGCCCTGGGTTTTTCCCTTGACCTCCTCTGCTCATCGACAAAATGTGTTGCTTTTGTCGGGCGTGACTCGGGGCCATGGATTCTCGTGTCCATGCACCGTTGGGTCCTCCGACTGATTCGAGGGTTGCCGCTTCTATGAGTCTGCAGTATTTCCTGGATGCCCCCTCCGGGGGCGGGTCAGGGTCAAGCTTTGCTTAACTGGAATTGTATGCCTGATTTCACTACAAGTTCCAACTGGGAATAATATAAGTTAAACTGAGAAAATTAGTTTATTAGTTAGTGATCAGCTTGAAATTGAATTTTTTTTTTTAAAAAAAATTTACGAACTGATTTTTTGGAGGTTTACAGGTGTAATGAAGAGGCACACCAGCTATCAGTAGCATCAAACAAAACTCCACCTCAGCTCTCATTATCTTTAGAGTAAGAACAAGCCATTGACGTTCTTAAGATGCAACCTGCATCCTTAAATTACCAATAACACAGCACAAAATGATTTTGAGACTTGTTTCATAGTATATGCTGCATAATAATAACTTAAAAAAAAAAAAAAAAACTCTCTTATTCTAACATATAAAAGAACTTCTCAATCAATTAGGGACACCATTTTTAAATTTTAATTTTATCTCTATCAAATTGCAGCTATCTATTGATTGACAAAAAAAAAAAAAAAAGAAGAAAAAAACTTTGAATATTTTTTTAAATTCATTGTAGCACTGATACGAAATGTGTAATAGTTTTGAATTTATAAATATTTAAAATCGGGTCGTTTATTTGTACAATCCTTGTATAAAATAAAGAGATTTTATAAAAATATTGATATTATTAAATTTATCTAGAATTTACATCATAAACATTTGAATTGGTTTCAAACTGAAAGTTACATAATTGCTGAATCACAGAATAACAAAACCTAAAATGTAAGATCTCGTAACTTTTTGATTAGAACACAATTAAACTTTTTTATTACTAATTTTGTAGATAATGGCCATATATATATACAGTCGAACCCCGCTATAGTGAACCGTCTGCGGACTTAGTAATGTGTCCACTATAACCGATGGTTCACTATATCCAAATTTTTTTAAGAATATTTTTTGCATAAGACAGTTGAATGATTGAAAATTTGGTTTTCAATTTTAGATAAGTTATTAAAAAAATTATTAACTAATTAACAGATAATAAAGCAAAAATTAATGAAAAAAGTCGCTAAATATTAGTTTTAATTTCACTTTTTATGAAATTTTTTTTTTGATTGAACACAATTTGATTTTAAATAGAGTTCATCAATTTTCTTATCCATTTTAATAAATCTTCTTCTACGTTTTCTCTTTCAGCTCCACGCAGTTTTTTCGATGAAACCATATTTTTGTCGTATGCGGCAAGAATTACACTTCGATTTTTCCAAATGTTTAAAACTGTAGATTTAGACAAGGAAAATTCCTTACACAGTGCCGATTGATTGGTTCCATCTTCAAAACGATTTACAATTCTAACTTTGTCCTCAATCGAAAACGCTTTTCTCTTTAGAGAATTTGCCATTTTCACTGCTTTTGAAATAAAAATCTTGTCTCAAATAGATAATGTAAGAATATGAAAAGAGCAGCTGTAGAATGAGTTAAATTGTTCCCCTTCTTGATTGTCAAGGGGTGATTTGTAAAGAATATGGTTTGAACAGATAAGAAAATTCCAAAAATTCAGCAGGTGGCCAAGTTAACTAATTGTAGAGCAAGCTTGGGGAAAAGAGACAAAGAGAGGCTTCTCAGGGAGGGGGGAGTATAAGATAAATGTTCGGTTTGACATTTATTCCTGTATAGTTAAAAGTGATAAGCATAAAGGAGAGAAATATGACACATTTTATAGGAATGCATTCATTTTCAGTCCAAACACCCGCAAGTTTAAAGTCCAAACCCTGCAAGTTTAGTTGGAGGACTGAAAAAGATATTTAAAGAAATGAAATTTGAGTCCACTATAACCGAGTCTCCAAGTTCTAAGCTGTTCACTATAAGCGTTAAAAATAACATTATTTAAATAGGAGTACGGACGGGACCGCTAAAAAAGTTCACTACATCCGAGTGTTCACTATATCCCAGGTTCACTATAGCGGGGTTCGACTGTATATATTTTAAGTTGAACTTATACACTCTGCATGGATAAGTACCTTTTTCTCTCACTCATGCTCACTAAATACATAGAAAAATGAAGTAGATAGAAATTCATAAGAATACAAACCTTGGCAAATACAAAGGTCCAGAACAAACATAAACATTTTGATATTTCTTCACTTGATGCCTTACGTGCTTCTCTAAATTATTCCATGCATCACGGTTAAATCCTTTGCCAACCTAAATTACAACAAATATAATTGTGTTGTCAAATATAAAAAGTATAAAATCATCAAAATTTAAGTAGAACAGGAGAACAAAAGTTTATTAAAATAGAAAAATGCCCTTGTAAGATAGTTAATGTAATATCATTGATGTAATATTGTTACTGTAATACAAATAAAATATAGTTAATGAATGCAATACAGTTAATATAATGTAGTTAAACCACTAACTGCTCATTTTGAACTGATAAATTAGAACATAGTTTCTTCCCAGCATAAAGTTTTTTTCTTCTTAATTATTTTCAGAAGGAAAAAACTATGCATGGAAGAAAAATTGATGCAAAATATTCAAGAAATCAAATACAAGGTAATCAAATAAAGGATTCAAATAAAAAAGGGATAACTTTGTGGTAACATATGCATAAGGTTAAACCAATGTAAAAAAGCACAAATAATAGAACATAAAATAGACAAACAATCATTTCTGTACTAAAGGGAAAATATCAAAATGATCTTATGACTGCTTTAGGTGATATTATTTGAGTTTCTATTATGAGAGCTATTCGAGTTTTGACCATTTGCAGTTATTGTTGACAATCAATGAAATAAGGTGACTAACATCTGCCCCAAGACTACAAAGGATTAACTTTATTTAGATGAATTTTTTTAAACA
This sequence comes from Parasteatoda lunata, assembly GCA_949128135.1. Classification (NCBI taxonomy): domain Eukaryota; kingdom Metazoa; phylum Arthropoda; class Arachnida; order Araneae; family Theridiidae; genus Parasteatoda; species Parasteatoda lunata. Next base: position 64,693,661 of record OX421977.1, on the reverse strand, counting down.
GTTCAACTACATTTAACACTTTTTTTTTATATCATGCACTCATATTTACAGCCTTCTAAAAGTTCATAACTGTGTCTAAATTACTGTATTCAGTGAATTTTTCGACATAGAGAATAAAATATGTCAATCTAAAACACAGAGGAATTTTTAATATCCTACAATCAAAAGAATTACTTTGACACATGAAACCAAGAGCTACAAGGATAAATCACCTCAAACAATGGTATGGGCTGAGTCATTTTGTTTTGATGTAAACTGATGGAAAAATTAAAAGGAAATGAACATTTAAATTTATATTACATTTTTCTAAAAGAACAAAAGCAAAACTAACATCTCTAATAACTTACAAATTACACAAATTTACCAACTGAAAAATCCATACATGTCATTTCCTAATTTTTACCCACAAAAGGAATAAACTAACTCTAATTTTTATAAAAGCACTACCTTCGACTCTTAGTTTGCATGAATTCTCACCAATGGCAAAATAAAGATTTCTTTAATTCGAAAGGTTTATTTGGAGTGAAATGCATAGTTCTACAATTAAATTAACTATCTGTTGGCTTAAAATTTTATATTATATTTCTCAAAGTATTTATAATATATATCTACTAGATTAAATTTCATAAAAAAACAAACACAACTCTTCAGTCTCTACCCTTTTGGCTCCTAAAAAATCATTCTGATACTTAGAGGTTTTGCTCTTTACAGTATTTTAAAGAAGAATGTAATTTTAATGACAAAATACAAAATCAGTTTAAATAATTCCTAAGAAATCAAATTTAAAAAAAAAATCATATTTTTTAAAATTCGATTTCTCAGGAATTTGGTTCTCATGAAACCTAACTGATATTGCTCACATTTTGCATTCTCTTATATTTATTTAGCTATCAGCAGGTTATTATTATTAGATGAGAAAATGGTTTTCCCATTGACATTTAAAATGAATGAATTTGGTCATGGCTCAGTGGCATGCTTAAACTTAGGTATGGCTTCCCCGGCAAGATAAAAAAGCACACCCTATCCAAGAGTAAAAAAAAAAAAAATAAATTACAATACAAAATAAAAACACTATGGGGAAGAGGTAATTATAATTATTTTAAGATAATGAAAATCATAATTATGAGGAAAAAGTATTGAATTGAAACTTTATACCCTTCCCACATAGTTTTAGAATAATTATAGTCAAAGTCCATTTAAGGTCAATTAATATCTAAAAAATAGCCTGAAAAAAATAATTTTTTTGTAACTCAGTGTTATTTTTTCTAGAGAATGTACCCTCAAATCTGTGTTATTATTTAATCTGTCATGGCTTTACAAAGGGTAAACAAATAATCTGCAATGCAGTCCCCTCCTATAACTTATAACCTTGAAGGGTGAACCTGCTATTCTTATGTGTTATATTTTAAACATTATCATGAATGTCTACTTTTGATTTGGATAACTCTTTAAAAAAAATAACAAACATTTCACTTACCTGTGGAGTAATATTACTCAATACAAAAGTATCATCTAAAAAGTCTTGCCGGCATCTATGATTTCCAGCTGCAGCCAAATGTCCTCTATCAAATCCGCTGCGCTTGTAATCTGCACTAGTGGATCTAAAGTAAGGATGAATCGATAAATCTTCAAAAAACTCACTTTTTGACCTGTTAATGTTCTCATTATGTTTAATGAGGTCTTTTGTCAAATGTTCAAATACCCAATTGGGTACTCTGTTCCTTCTGTCGTAAGATAGAATAAAACTTTTTCGAAAACTAAGAGTATCTGGATTTGCTAAACCGAATTCTTGAACTTTACTCAAATAGTCACCAGATACACTTACGTCCATAGGTTCAGCAGGAGTGGGTAGTAAAGCATTACCAGCAAATACTTCAAAACTATTAGGAATTTGCACTTTATTGTACCATACACCAGCAAAGAATCCTACAGCACCAGCTACAACTGAATAACGGGCAGCCATTCTGGGAATAAAATAGTCATTATTAAAAATCATTGTTTTTTAAACACAAATTTAAAGTAAAAAGGGGCAAGGTGGCTTTTACCTTTTAGGTGAGGAATGAGTTTCTTTCATTAAAAAAATTAAACCACTCACTTAGATACAAATCAAATTTGGAGAGCCATACAAAACATTACAACAATAACTATATATGTACATTAGGTACCTATTACAGTAATTAATTAAGACTAAATGATATCAAAAGTAATTTGTAGATTTTTTTATGCCTTTTACAATAAGGAGAAAATTTCTTAACATGATCTGCGGCAGAATAATTACAGAATAAAAATAAAGAAAAATCACCACAGAAGGGACCAACTCAAAAAAGTTCATTCGTAGCTACTCCCGAGCAAACCTCTAGATGTCTTTTTTTAAAAAATTTGTAAGTTTATTAAGTAAGTTTAAATTTGCTAATTTATTATCTACATTTGGCAAGTTGGTGATTGTAAATGGTGCAGATCACAATATGGATATATACTCCCATAAGTCAGAATGAGTTCTTTTATTATAAAATACACAAAATGAGGGGGTTATTATAAGAAATGAGAACAAAGGGTAAAATGAAACAAAATTTATTATCTTTTCTTTTAAATTCACAAAATACAATTAAATTTTCTCTATGTAAAAAATATTATTTATTACCCAAGAATATCAAAATAGTTGAAAAATAGAAAAAAATTAATGTTTTATAGGTCTACATAAAATAATTAAAAATAAATTTTTCTTTAGCATTAAAATATTTGTATGATAAAAGAAAAGCAGTGGAAAAAGATGCAAAAGAATATTCATTGAAAATCAGAGACAACGGATGGAAATATCACCCTATTACACAAACATTGCAAAAATTTTGTTATACTATTTTGTTCTGAAAGCCATAAGAAAATCCCCAAATTATTAAAACATGAGTTACACATAATGAATTGTGGTATTAAGTACTATTGATATTATGATAATAGGTTATTTATGCTCCTCCTTGATAGCAACCTATTCTGAATGATATTAGAGAACGTGTAGTAGAACTGCTAGAGAGATTTATGGAATTCCCCTAACTTAATTTTAAATATACTAAATTAAGGATATTAATTTTAAATTTTAAGAAAGTTTGACGGAAAGAAGGTATTAAAACAGTAGTAGATATTAAAATTCGAGAATTATTGTCCAAATAAAACTTAAGATTAAAAAAGAAAAACAAAACAGTAAGACACTGTAAGATGATTTTTTTAAAACCTACGAAATTAAAACAAATAGAATTAAAAGCACATATGAATCCAAATTTTCGAAAGAATATTTCTCTGAAAAAATCAAAGAGTTAAATATTTTCCTACGTTAAAAAAATAAGACTTAAAATAAAAGAAAAATATGTTTATTATAAACATGCTGTTGAGATTTTTAAGAAAAATTTTAACATCATAAAATAAAAAGAAACAAAAATGTTGAAGGAATTTTTATTAAAGAAAAACATACCTATTTTTGGAAGAATAATAATTCTGATTAGTTTTACATAGCAACTAAAGCTTTTTTTCCTTCAAAGGAGAAAAAAAAAGTTTTCATGATACTCCCTAAAATAAATGCAGAATAGTTTACTTATATTAATTTAAAAATAAGCACTGCAACAAAGCTTATATTTTTGTTTTTAAAATAACTGTTTTCACTTTTAAAGCGGAAACGGAAGCAGCCGAATTATTTTAGAGTTGAGATGTCATCAATACACAAACAATAGAAAGTTAATCTATAAAAGCTGTAAGCAAATTATCAACACATTTTCAAACTTTCGGTCTATCTGACTAATGAGCCATGCTTGCTGCATACAAATACTCAAGATTGAAAATTTGTAGATGCGATTAAGAACCTGCTGATTGCCGAGTTTTTCCAGGCTAAATATGTTTCTCCAATAAATTTGCATACAATGGCAGTGGTACATAAATTTTTTTCAGGACTATTTCATAGGGAAAATATTCTACTTATTTATTTTTGTCACGAGTCTCTAAATTTTTCTGGCGCCATTAATAGGCTCTTGGATAATTTTAACAAATCAGAGTAGAAAGTCAGGGATATTCACCTTATCTGTAGGCGGAGCTTATTTTTGTTTGCAGACGTAATGGTCCGCATAAACTTTCGGAGCAACCGGAACTTACTTCCTTTCTAATGTTTTGACTTAGGCTGATTCAAGTATCGTTGATTAATATGAAAAATTTATTTTTAAGAAAAATACATAAAAGTTAAATAAAGGTTCTTTGAATACATAAAAGTCAAAAAAGAAATAAAGGTTCTTTGAAGTGTGTTTGTTTTTAAAGTCTCTAAATAACACAGTATAAAGATCTATACGCAAACATTACCTGGAATTATTACAGAATAAAGCTCTACACTATTTTTATTTTTTTATTTTTAACATGGGCTATATTTGTTTCTACTCAGTGATGAAGCCAAGGGCCCATGTTATCCCTCGCATGAAATTTTGAGTTTAAAAAATATATATAATCTCAACAAAAAGAGCTTTTCTGTATATATTTCTTAAAATTTTTCCCAATTTTTTTTTTTATCTAATATATACAGTATTCTTATTCTTTAAATTTCAAGATTTCATCAAGAGTAATTTAAAGTAAAATTGGTACTTTCCCATAATGTAATGTAAAATTTAAGTTAATATCTAAATAGAGAAACATGACTTTAACACTAAATAATTCAGATTCGTGTATGCTATATTTGACTTATAAAAAATAAAGTTACTTTAAACCAGAGTGTAAACCCGTAGTTACTTTAAACCATTTTGTGTGGTACACAAACTCAATTTAAATTGAAAAAAAAGTAATTTAAAAAAAAAAAAATATTTTCATATAAAAGAATTAGTAAAAATTAAAACAATACAGAAATCACATTAGTGTTTGTATCCTTGTAAGTTTTCTCCTTATTATTTGTAATTGTAAAATTGTTTCATTTAAAAAAAAAGTAATTAAATGTAATTTTCTATTAATTATTTTCTTGCTCATTTAAATATATAAAAATGACGAGCAAAAAATTGTGATTGGTTAAATGTTAGCCATTGTTTAAATTTCACTAGAAGCAATTCAAGATTTTAAAGATAACATCTGTGATGTTTTCTAACTTACAACTTTATTTGATCTAGAAAAAAAAGTTAGTGTACGTGCAATAATTCAATGAACAACATTAACACGAAGCACTTATTGACTTGACATAAAATTTATATTAATTATTGCCATGTTCAAGATTTTTTACACTAAAAGTGGTGCAAAAGATGCTCAGTGTTGACCACCTTTAAACAATTAAACTTCCTAAAGAAAAATAAAATAAATGCATTTTAAGAAAATTTGATGAAGTAACATATCTCTTGTTTTTTGTTTGCGTGCGGGAATTGAAGATGTTGCTTTTATTTAGGAAAGAAAAAAAAATATTTTCGTTATGAAATTAAATTTTTTGAAGAAAATAAAATTTCTGTTACAAATTGACACTAAAACCACATTTTGCACTTCTTTTAATGCCATATCTAAAAGTTACGAGTTTTAAGCTGCGCATGTTTTTAGAATGCTATGAATAAGTAGTATATCTGCGAGATAAATATATCTTAACTTAATATTTAACTGCTAGAGACCAGTGTCTTTTAAAAACTTAATTGTATTTCACATTTTAAACTTTAAAATAACTCTCCAGAAATAAGATCAGAAATAAGGTCTGTGCGCAAAGCTAACCGTATAGCTGCAATAATACCGTTGGTAACGAAATTGTGGAGTCTTAATATCCTCTCGGTCCACAAAGGGCTGTAAAGACAATGCTTTAGTTTTTAACTATTAATGAAGTTACACAATTTTTTTCTTCTTTTTACTGAAGGATTTGGAATTTTTATAAATTGTAGTACGTTATTTATGTCGTACTGGAGTTGCACAATGGGCTACTGGTGATGGTTTGGGAAACATCCCTGAAGATGATTCGAAGACATGCCATTTCGATTTCGGTCATCTGCGGAGGAGATGGCTCTTCCTCTCCTCAATTCAGTAGTGGATCCAGCGGCGGCGGGGGCGGGGAGTCATGACCCTCCCACATTGAAAAAAATATAAAAATAAATTTTTTTAAATAGTTTACAAAAGATATAAAATATTTTAAAAATTCTTTGAGGGGCATATACACCTAGGCATGTGGGAAAAATCGATTTTTATTCTTCATCTAATTATGTTCTTCACTGTTTCAAGAATCATAATCCAAAAGATTAAGACGAAATTCGTCATAGTTTCATTTTAAACATTAATAATCTTGAAGCGCTCCAAGCGCGCTTCAACAGGTTTAACCAAAGATTGTATAAAGGTGAAGATGGGACTAAATGGGCTCGCATTATTAAACATTCATCGAGAAATCGATTTGGATGTTGAAAAAAATCATTGACAGATTTGCCAAAGTTTTTAAAAAATGCATTACATTTATTATTTAAAGATGTTGAATACTTGAATTATTTATGTATCGTTCTATTGTTCATTATGAAAAAATAAATGAGAAGACTAGCATTAAAAACCCCAGTTTTTTTTTAAAAAAAATATAAATTTTTTTTTAATGAAAAAAATTTATTGTGGGGAGTGGGGAAATCCCCCCCAGGAAAAATTTCTGGATCCTCCCCTGAAACAGTTTAGACTAAAGAGCAGTCAAAAGTTTCCAATTTCATTTCTTGTGTATTTTGCCTTATCTCGATGACTTCTTCTGCAAATTATAAATATTTTACATGCAATTATATAATAAAATTCCCTAGCTTTTAAAAGCATACAAATTTGAATGAATTATAGTTATGCAATTTCAATTCTTAGTTAATAAAATAATATGAAATAATTTTTAAGGATAATTGATTTACATGCAGAGTTATGTATTATTTATTATTTTATTTACGATCAAAAACATTTTTAGTTATAAAGTGTACAAATTATTATACCATATTAAATTATAAAATTTTAAATGGAAAAATTTAAATAATTCCTAAATTATTATTATTTTCTTTCTTTTTTTTAAAAAAAAGTCGTATTTTAACGGATTTAATAATTTCGTTGAATTTTTTTCGATCCGAGAAGTTACGAGCTATGGCGAAGTACATGGAAAATGAAATTAATATGAAATGTCCAAGTCTAAATATAATTAACGCATTTGCATTATTTGATCATATTTTACGGTTTATGGCTATCCTCTTCTCATATTTCGATAGTCAAAAATTCAAACACGTCGAAAATTATTTTTTTAGTCAGAGAAAGCATGTTTTTGTGTCTGTTTCTATAATATAACATCATATTATTATCGTATTTGAAATCTACTCTTCAAATCATTGAGATTCGTACTTAGTGCGTGAAAATTCGATAAAAATTTCTTTAGGGCGATTTTTATATTATTTTATTGTATGTACGTTGTTAGATTAAAAAAAAAACAAAATCCCAGTCTAGGTTTTATAGTTGACGAGTTTCTTACATACAGGGCATGGCTTATCCAATAAATACTTAATTGTAATTTCTTATTATTTTGCAAGACGTAATTTTTTACAATATTAGTCTTATCTGAAAGATTAGACGTCAATGAATTTAGAAGCTTTAGTTGCTCACAGTTGATGGCATAGTAATATTGAAAACATGGCTGATCTACTAGAGAATTTAATAATTTTTAAAAATTATTTTGTATTGTCAAATGTTTTTCATAACAACTTTAAATGATAGAATCGATGTTAAAGACGAAGCTGTTTCGGAAATTTAGTCAAAATTTAGAAATTTTTTTTAGCTTAAATTGTTTTGTTGGTATCCTTGTTATTTTAAGGACATGGCCCGTCACATGGAGGAGTGAATTTAAAAAAAAAAAAAAATAGTCTTGAAAGAGTAAACACTGTTTAGGTAATTGAGCTATATTAAACATTAGGAAATACAGCTAAGGTACTACTGTTTACTTTTTTTTTTTTAAGACATGGGTTTGGAAAGTTTAGGAAGTTATTTATTTTGTAATTTATTTACTTAATGCCTTTTTTGTTGCGATATATTTCGGAGCCAGATTCTATCTGAAAAATTAAATGCCATTGAATTTAAAGGCATTATTGTCCCTCTAATTGAGTAAAAATTAATTGTTTGAAAATTTCTACCGTTGTTGTGTCATTGTGATTTTTCTGATATTGGTCCCATAAAAATAAATAAATAAAACAGTTGTGAGAGAAAGGGGAAGAAAGGGAGACAATTTTAGTTCAAATTATTTGCCGTTATTTCTTTCATACCTGCTGTCACATAAATGATTCAGTTAATTGAGCTAAAATTATAAAATATAAAACCTGAAATGCTCAATTAGTGAAATTGAGAGGACATGTCACATCCAGGATACAGTTTAGTGCATTTTTTTTTTTTATGAATTTAAAGCTTTTGATTTTTCATCGATTTTATCTGAATAAAATAAATGTTAACAATGTATAGAAATCATTTTCAAGCTAATTACGCTAAAATAAAAATTCTGGCTAAAGATCTTCATTTGTTAACTTTCTATTATTGGCTCATGGCTCATAAAGTGGGTAATTTAATAATTCCTAAATTATTCTGTACCATTAGATTATTGTCTAGTAGGTTCGTCTAATTAGATTTCTCGAACATAATGCTGCACTTTTTCCGATTGAGTCCAAGTTATTCACTCTATAATGCAATGACGATTTTAGAGCTGGAAGATCCACAAAATGAGGGAATGTCATGTGGGGTCAGGGTGATTATTACTATCATCTGTCCTTTCATTTAAATTGTTGTAGTATTGTATGAAAATGTGCTGGTACATCCTTCAGATCATCATGAAGGATCACATCATCACCCATAGTCAATTGTTAGAGCTCTAGTGCGACATTAACAACCAAACTACTAGATAATAATGAAACTAGTTTTATCTCAATATATAGAATTCAAAGTAGTTAAGTATACTGCTGCTTCACTATTTGAACAATAATAATAATAATAAAAGGAAATTCAAGTTTACATTGATCAATTTGTGGATTTGTCATGATGAGGACATTATTTCTTCACTAAAGAGTTTTTTGAGATTTTAAAACTATTTTGCTCTCTAAAAGTTTAAGAAAAAAGTGTTTGACAAAGTTGTCGCTGATGAATTTAGTAGGAGGTTGAAGAATTGAAAAAAAGTCCATGAATTAGCGAGTGTAGTGTGGTGCGGAGACCGAGTGATTTCTATTACCTCTGACTTATGCAATAAAAAAAAAAAAAAAAAAAAAAAAAAAAAAAACATCGATGAAGAATTTTAATAAACTTTTAAAACATAATTATTATTAAAATAATTTTTTTTCTTTCTCTTGTGTGCTTTTTCCCATCCTCTATGCTTATTTCTGGGAATTAACTTGGCAGTGCAATGCATTACATAAATAAATAAATAAGTAAATAAATAAATAAATAAATAAATAAAATAATAATAATTTAGTTCTATCGCAGAAAATTATGACAGGTTATTCATATACTCAAACTAAGCAGCTTGGAACAAATATTTCCAAGCATTAGGCAATCTATAGCTGCTCTATTTTCATATGGCACACGTTCTTGACTTCAAACTCTGGTATTTCTACCTTCCTTCATTCAAAATGGCAGGAGTCGGGGTGTTATCTCCCTTGGTTCGGGGAAATTCCTCTGCTGAAGATGACTGACAGAACAGACTTTCGAAAGTCATCGAAAGTCAGGACCGGCGAGAACAGGAAAAATAAGGATTGACAAATTTATGTCCACATGAAATGTAGAAAACCGTATCTTTCAATTTGCCTTCTCGGTACTTTAATGGGATATAACATTACTTCAAGTGCCAATAGAAATCTTCGATAGGCACTTGTCATTTCGCCTTAAAGCCCAAATTTTAAGGTTACACATGAAAGGTTTTAGTTACCTTGCCCTATATGTAGCGTTAGTTCGGGTTATTTTCGTTTAAAATGCCCTAAGAGGATCAATAAAGTTCTTTTTATTTTCTATTTTGATTCTCATGAATGGAGATAAAAATAAGAATTTAATATTGTCCGTAAATCTGAAATGCAGATCATCTGTATAAATTACATGGCATAATTTTAAGTAAGAAGCCCTTCCTTTCCCGATAGAATTCAACTGTGGAAGGCGGGGCGACGACAAGGGAAAGTCTTAAACATGCGTTTGATCTTATTTACTTAATTTTTAAAAACAAACTGATTTACTCTACTTGGCAGTATATTTCGATACATGTAAAATATAAAAGTGTCCCACAATGACAATTTGAGACATAAAGAGTGCAAAATGCTGGATTTTTTTATTATTATTATTATTATTTAAAAAAAATTTTTTTATAAATTTTTTGTGACAAAATTAGGCCAATACAATTTTGCAATTAACGACTTATGATAGATTGTTAAATAATATACAGTTGTCTGGTTTTAGATTTTTAATAAGAATATTTGTTTTTATTCAAGAATATTCTTGCGCTATCCCAAATCTATTTTCACCAGTTTAAAATTAATAAAGCTGGATTTTAAGAAATCTGAAAGCTGTTACATTACTTCCTCAAAATCGCAAATCGCATCATTTTATTACTGCTTTAAAATTATGAGGAAAATTTCATAGGAGTTCTAAAAATTTTCAAGCGTAATTTCACCTAATCTAATAAAGCCACCCCTTTATTTTCTATAATTTTATAAAGGTGTCAATATCCAAAAATAATGTTATATCATAAGAAAAATTTGTTAAGTACAAAAAATATCAAGAAAATAAAAAATAAAAATTTTACCTTAAAATCCAAGATAGCGTGAGAAGAGGCCACGTGCGTCCCGAAATATTTATGTTCTCTTTCTTTTTTTATGCAGTACGAAATAAAAGCATTTTTTGAAGTATTTAACCCTTTTGGCAATATTGCAGAAAGATATATATATATTTTTTTTATAAAAAGATTAATAAATAAATAAAAATTAACTATGACAGTAAAATTATCTCTTTTGAATTGCAATGCGTTCACGTGTATTCAAAATCATTGTTGGTCAGAAATAAAAAGGTCTGTTTTATCGCATTCATAGAAGATTTCATTGCGTTTGTTCAATTGTCAATAAAAATTCTAAAAATTTGATTACAATTAATTGTTTGAATTTTTATTATTTTTATTTTTTAATGACGATTTGTTACGACAATTACAAATAAAATAGCTACAATCAAATTATATATTTTGGTTAGTTTATTTACTGTTCAATATTAAAGCCGATGCTCTTAATATAATTAAGTTTTACACAAACATTATATAATAACAGATCATTACTCATTATATGACATTATATAATGATTATGATCAAACATTATATATAATAACTTTCTTTTACCTTTTCCTATGGGCTGTGAAAAGAATAGGGGTGTGCTGTATCGTTTTAGGCACTACTGGAGATCTCACTTTCCTTAAGATAAGGAGAAATAAGTTTCTTTCTCACCTAATTTTAAACATCCTAAGTTTCGTTCGTTCGCCTTTCATTTTTTAAGTCTGTTATATTTTTGCTAATTTTTTCATATAAAAAAATATTTTAAATTTATTTTTTAAAGATTAAGCTTCTCTATCATAGTTTAATTTTAACGCATAGCATTTTCAATTATACATAAATAATATCAAATAATCTAAGTTGAAAAGCATTTTTTCTAAGTAAATTATTTTAAACTGAAATAATTATCAAAGTTAACTATTTTAAATAAACGAAATCAATAAATATTATTTTTAGGATTTATTTTCTGTCCTTATTATAAAAAAGTACATGATTTTAAATAAAAACGTTATATATTACCGAGAAAAAAAGGCATTGATTTATATCTATATATTTGCTACTCCAGAACTATAACATCACACATAGTTTAGACTACATAAACCTTTGAATTATGGCATATTTCTAAAATATACATTCTTAATACTAGTACATATTCTATATTTTCGTAATTAAAATTATGTTATTTTATTTAATTAGTTATTATACTTTATATACAACCATGATTTTTTGAGGCTATTTTAGTGTTCTTTTTTTTCCTCTTGCAATATCATAGTTTGACTCTGAGTTACAGTTTCAATAATGTTTTATAAATAATGACTTGTTTGTTTATAAGATTGTGAACTTTTATTTTTTATAACTCTTATACGTGAATAACCCTTGCGAATGAACTTTATTACACTGTTTATTTTATAATCGTTTATAGTTTTAGTGTGTCTACCACTGCAAAAATACAATTCCAATTCACTAGTATGTAAGACACGTTAATTTGATTCTATGGTGGGGTACCTTTTCATAGTTGAAGATTGACATTGTCGATAGCTCCCAACCCCACAAATGTATGCTTTTTTCATTTCTGCCCTAACCAAAAAAAAAAAAAAAAAAAAAAAAAAAAAAAAATTAATGAAATTATTAAGTAAAAGTAAAATCGTTGATGTTGATGTATTTTGCGCCTTTTTGAAATAATGCGCCTATGGCATTCTCTATGATTACCATACCCAGGATATTCCACTGAGTAAAGGTTAATTAAAAACATTATATCAAGCATTTTATACTACAGATATCTCTGTTTTTATTTATTTATTTATTTTGTTAAATTAAAATAGTGTACATAAGGCTTACGAAAAGAAGATTTTTAAAATGTTTTCAAATTTAAGAATAGTTTACTGTATTAAATTATTAAATGGGAAAAAGGATATTTAGGGTGAAAGCAAATTTATGTCCCCAGCTCGCCAAAAATTATAGGAATTTAAAACACATCAAATTTTTACTTGGAATGAATGTAATTAAAACAAATCAGCATTAAAAAGATTTTAAATAAAAATTTTTGATCAAAACGTAAAGCATCTATGAAAATTATCACACTATGTTGGCAAAAAAATTGCTACAAATTATTTTAGTGTCTTATAAAGTACTTTAAATAACTACTAATTACAATTACAAACACTTAAAATTTGTATCTATAAAACGGTTTGGTAGGAATTGAAATTTTTTTTTTTTTAAAAAATATCATTGAATTCTTTTTAAGATAACATTTATTTGAAAGGGATAATCTAGAAATTGTTTTTATGACATATCATCAAAAAATCTAAATTTTTATAAGTAGTAAAAATTTCATTTGTGAAATTATCGTTGAGCCTGTTAAATTTTTTTTAATAAATACTAAATGACTTTTTGGTTAAAAAAAAAAAAAAAAAAAACTGCAAGAATGTTGAAGATTAAGAAATTTTTTTAAAGGTGGGTGGTGTATGAAACAAGTCCCTCCCCCAGCGCTACGCACCCATAACCACTATTTTAACATTTGGGATAAAAAAAAAAGCATGTTTAGTTTGCCTCAGAACAAATGATTGGTTCATGAACTTCTGTGACTCCTCAATAAACTGATTCACTTCCTTTATTCACTTGTTTATCAAGGAACATTTATAATTGAGGTTGCCATAACAAAGCGCTATTCATATATCTATCTATCTATCTATCTATCTATCTATCTATCTATCTATCTATCTATCTATATATATATATATATATATATATATATATATATATATATATATATATATATATATATATATATAATCTATCTATCTATCTATCTATATCTATCTATCTATCTGTCTATATATATATATAAAATGCGAATCTTGTTTTTTTTTTTAAGTGGATTCAGATTCACTATTTGTTCTCTTTCAAAATCTCAACTGAAAAAACCAACATCACACAAAGAGATAGTTATTTTAAGATAAATAACATTTTGTGTGCAGAAGGATATTTTTCTCTAAATACTACAAAAGGATTCTTTTATAAAGCAATTTATTTCGTTATATTTTATCAAGGAAAACATTATCAAAGATCATAATTTGATATCACTTTTTCAAGGCTATTTCTGAAATTATTATCAACAGCTGAAATTATTATCATTCGCTGTCAGAATAACAGCAATGGCGATTGAATTGTCTAATTTTAAAACTGAATTTCAAATAACCATCGGCGTTATTGTTTTGATTTTTATATTTATCTTTATTTTTAAGCAATTCAATAACAAATTTCCTCCAGGCCCTATTGGTTTTCCCTTGCTTGGATACATACCTTTTTTGACAAGAGACGTTCATTTGAAATTCACTGAGTTGGGCAAAAAGTATGGAGATATTTTCAGGTAAATTTTCCTTTTTCTTTGTTTCCTTTTATTTTTAAGTTCTTTCTCCATATTCTCGATTAGCTTTATGCGTAATTTATTTTGGTTTATTTAAATATAATTTAACGAAACAAAATTAAACAAAATTGAATATAGATCTAACTTGAACTTTTCTATATATTACAACCACAAAACTAAAACAATACATACATACATACATACATACATACATACATATATATATATATATTCGCAAATTAACGGAATGTTTATGTTCATAAAATACTATGCAATTAATCTGCTGTTGTTCATGTTAGTTTCAGTTTATTTGAAAAAAAAATTAAGAGAAAATGGGAACGAATACAAGTTTTTCTGTGTACGTTATAACAGTGTTACTAAAAACGTTATTCGTTCTCACCATAGCGGAATTTATATATTCGCACAATACTGAGCACCCGCATGAAGCATTTAATCTACCGTCACTCTGTTTGTTTCGGTTTGTTGGAAAATAAATTAAAGAATTAATTGGAAACAGAAACAAATAAAGATATATTCTGAACTATTTTTTTTTTTTTTTTGAACACGTGACAACAGTGGAACTAAACACGTTATTTGTTCGCACCATAACGGAATGTATAAATTCACATGTTACTGAGCACATGCATGAAATAAAATTTGCTGCTTTTCGTGTTTATTTTAGTTTATTTGGGAACTAAAAAAATACAGATCCGATATGAATTTTTTTCTGCGTAAGTTACAACAGTGGTACTAAAATAAAGCGAATATGCTTTTGCCCCATAACGGAATTTATATATTCGTACAATACTGGGTACACGTATGAAGTAATTAATTAAATGAACAGGTGTAGTTTTATTATAAACTTTTTTTATGTTACAACAGCCGAACTAAAACGAAACGTATACGTTCGCTGATTGTTGTATGTAACTGTATAATGTTGCAAAAAGCACATGGGCCATTCTCACTGAAAAGGTATAAATAGACTAAAAATTTTTTTAAAATTAAAGTAATTAAAAAAGTGATAAAAATTACATAAATGCCTTTATTTATTTTTGTTATATGTCCTTATAATAATGGTCAAGTTTTCTATTTTATTTTTTCAAGATTTAAAATATTTTTAATTCTGTCTTGTCCACGGAGGAGATGTAATTTCTGTCTAGCTTGTCTTATGCTAAGTTTTTTCTGTTTGTTAATTCGTTGTTAGATTTGAACATTTGATTGAGTTCTTATTTTTGCATTTCGATTTTGCCATTTTTTTCTTAAAATTTGAAAAGAAAAAAAATGTTAAACATCACAGAAATTATTTGACAAAATTGCCAATACTTACTTGTCCGATAAAAAAAAAGTTAAACTTAATTGATTTTCTTTAAAAATACAAAGAAATTAGCACATTTGTTCCATTTAAAAAATATCAATTAAAAGAAAATAGTTTTTTAATTAATAAATATGTATTATTGGTTGTCTAACACATTGTCTCTTCCATTGACTGTCCTCCGTGGAACTATTTTGTCCACGGAGGAGACAAAAACTAGTTCTTGAATTTTTCTGATTTTTAATTTTAAAGATACAAAAATGGCGCAGTTCTTTTTATTAAATATACTATTTTTGCAATCTAAAATTTATATATAAAATATAAAATAGTTTTATCTTACTTTCTTTATGATGACCACGGAGTATACACTACCGGTCAAAAGTTTGCGAAAATTTTGAAGTTTACAAAGAAAAGGTCTAAATTCAAATGTTCATAGACCTGCGAAAAATCATTCAAATTGCGTGAAAATTTGATATGTTCTAAAGTGAACCCTCTACAGTTAGTTACATATGATTAAATTGTAATACTTTGATTTTTGCGAACTGAATCCAGCTTTTCATCATGGGTTGTTCTTATGGTGAAAAAATTTGTTAAATTTAAACACTTGCCAACCGCGAAATTTTTTTTTTGTACTTTCTGTTAATGGGAAATAGTTAATTGAACCGTTCTATGTAAGCCCTCAAAATTTCAGATCGATTTGATTTTGTTTGACTAAGTTATAGAATTTTGAAAAATAAGAGTACTTTTCTCGATTTTTGAGCATTCCACATATGCAGTCTTTTTGTTTATACATCTTCTACCAAAGAACTTTTTAATTTTAATGTTTTCTATATTTCAAATAATTAATATTTATTATAAAACAAATTCCTTATTGTAATTATCGTTATTATAAAGAATTTATTATGAACAATATAAATAATATCTCATAGCAATATCTTTATAAACAATACTTCATAAATGTCACATTTCATCGAAAATTTGTTTGTTCTTGCAAACGAAACGATATTTATTGTTAATTTGAAGAATGTATTATAAAATTTCTGTTAGACAAATAAAGGTATAAGATTCGATTTTCGTTACTCGTCAAGGATCTCATGCATTCAACTTGTGTCTGTGTCGTCATGGTCTGCGGGGATCAGCCAGTTTTCATTTGATGATGATGATGATTGTCGTCGATCGGTTTTGGAGCTTTTTGCAGTTTGCAGCTTATAGCTCGCTTATATCTAGGGTAGCGAAAGTAGGTGGGTGGTGATTATAACAGATTTTAGTGGATGGAGATTATAGCAGATAGATAGATTTTAGGTATTGCATAACATATTGTAGTTTTCGTTTGTCAGATGTGTCCATTAGGTATGAAAAGGATAAGGCCCCAATCCCTAGCTGTGTTTTGAGGGTGGTGCGCTGTTGGTTTTCATTTGCTGTTGGTCGCTCTGGCGTGGATCATGACGTCATCCGTTATCTGTATTTAAGCTTCTGTTGAAGCAGATTATTAAATTATTTTATTTGAAGCAACGTTATAAATATGTCTTCTAGAAAAGAAACATCAACTGAAAAACGTGCAGCTATAGTATCTTTAAGAAAAGCAGGTCACACTATAGACAAAATCGCTGCATTAGAAAACGTTTCATTAGCATGCGTTCATTCTACAATTAAAAGGTTTAATGAAACAGGACTCTACGTTGATCGTTCACGTTCCGGAAGGCCAAAGATTACATCAAATCGAGATGATCGAAAAATTATTGTTACAAGTTTAAGGAGTAGATTCGATACACCTGCACAACTGAAGTGTAAATTATTCCCAGGTTCAGAAAAAGTTTCAACTTCAACAATAAAACGACGTTTGCGTAAAGCTGGCTTATTCGGACGTGTCGCAGCAAAGAAACCCCTTCTTAGACCCAAAAATAAAATACCACGATTAGAATGGGCTCGCAAACATCAGCATTGATCAATCGCAGATTGGAGAAGTGTGCTATGGACTGATGAATCAAAATTTGATATTTTTGGTACCAAACGTCGCATGTTTGTAAGGCGTCGCACAGTAGGACAAAATCAGAAAAATGCGGCCAAAATTAAAAAATTAAGTTCAATATTCTAAAAATTGATCACCTATAGGTTTTTTGGGTCGCTGATTTCAAATATGAAGTCAAAATTTCAAAAAAACAAAATTATTGAAAAAATTTTAAATAAATAAATAAAAATTATTTACTAGTAGTTTTTGAGATCTTTTATTACAAATTTGAGGTAAATAATTTTAATAAATAAAGTAATGGATGTAAAATCGCAAATATTTATCAAAACAAATTTAAACTAAATAAATTGAATCGAAATATTTAAGATTGTTAATTACAAATTCGATTATCGAATTTAAAAAAAAATAATGAATCTATTTTGCTAGATATAAAAAATTTTGAAAATGTTATAACAAAAATAATAATCTCAAGTTTATTTTTATAATCTTTTTTTATTACACGAAGTATTATTTTTATTAAACAACGTTTTTTATTTATATTTAAAATCGATATATCAGCCAAATTCGCAAATATTCGCAGCTAATTTTTTTTAGTTCTTGAGTATATATACCAAATAAATGTACACATTTTTTTTTTACCTCGGCAACGTAAGGCTTTTTTTATAGAGCACACAAAAGTTACAATTTCATTGTATAGGGCCGAAATAGGGAAATGGCTCTGGTTTTAATAGTATTTATATAAAATAATGAATTCATATATATCTTAGAAATACATTTATGTATAAATCATGCATAGTTTTAATATTTTTATTTACAATAAGGATTTATCATATTAATAAAAATTTAACTGAAAAATTTAATATTTTTTATTTTGACTTTTTTTCCATTTAATTGCTATTTCCATTAATAAACCAAAAAAACAAAATACACCGTCATATTCCTTGGACATTTTACTAGAAAAAACCATATTGAGAATTTTTTTCTTTATAACTTCATTTTTTTTTATTTTTGACCGCGAAAAATGATTTTTGTTCCACAGTGCATCGTGAAGAAGAACGAATGCAACCAATTTGCATTCGACCAACGGTTAAACACGGAGGGGGTGGCATAATGGTTTGGGGATGTTTTGGAAACGAAACTGTAGGAGATTTAGTTAAAATAGATGGAATAATGGACAAAAAAAGTACCATTCTATTTTGCAACGCCATGCTATTCCTTCTGGTGAAAGAGTTGTCGGTCTAAATTTTGTATTCAGCAAGATAATGATCCCAAGCACACGTCAAATTTATGCAAAAATTATTTAAAAAAAAAAGAAAACGAAGACCGATTGAAAATTATGACGTGGCCAGCTCAGAGTCCTGATTGTAACCCGATTGAAC
Source organism: Parasteatoda lunata (assembly GCA_949128135.1). Classification (NCBI taxonomy): domain Eukaryota; kingdom Metazoa; phylum Arthropoda; class Arachnida; order Araneae; family Theridiidae; genus Parasteatoda; species Parasteatoda lunata. The sequence continues at coordinate 64,674,883 of OX421977.1, read as the reverse complement.
TTTTATAGGATCATTTGGATCGACAAATTCGATGCTCTGATATTTCGAATCGGAATCAGTTATGTGACATTTTACAACAAGAATGGAACTCTATATTACTTGAAGTGATTAATGGTTTGCTAGAACGAATGCCACGTATATGTAAGGCTATAATAAAAGCAAAAGGTGGATGGTTTGAAGAATCTAAGATTTAAATGTCAATTTATTTAATTACAAAATACTAATAAGAATATGTTAAATATTTGACCTGTTGTAAGTTTAGTTTAGTAAAAATGCAAAATTTTTATACTATTGTTATTATTTTATTAGAATTATTTATGTGATTATTGTTATACCTTTTCATTTTAATTTGATGTAAAGTAAAGATATCACAACAAAACCAATACATATAAGCAATAAATATAAACAATAAATATAAACACTAATAATTACAATAATGAATTTGTTTTAAAATAAATATTGATTATTTGAATTATAGAAAACATTAAAATTAAAAAGTTCTTTGGTAGAAGATGTATAAACAAAAAAACTGCATATGTGGAATGCTCAAAAATCGAAAAAAGTACTCTTGTTTTTCAAAATTCTATAACTTAGTCAAACAAAATCAAATCGATCTGAAATTTTGAGGGCTTACATAGAACGGTTCAATTAACTATTTCCCATTAACAGAAAGTACAAAAAAAAAAAAAAAATTTGCGCGGTTGGCAAGTGTTTAAATTTAAAAATTTTTTCACCATAAGAACAACCCATGACGAAAAGCTGGATTCAGTTCGCAAAAATCAAAGTATTACAATTTGATCATATGTAACTAACTGCAGAGGGTTCACTTTAGAACATATCAAATTTTCACGCAATTTGAATGATTTTTCAGTTCTATGAACATTTGAATTTAGACCTTTTCTTTGTAGATTTCAAAATTTTCGCAAACTTTTGACCGGTAGTGTACATTGAGAACTTTGCCAAACCTCAGTTGCAGTGGCGTGCCAACTTCTTTTTGACTGGGGGGGCGAGCCAATGCTAAGTCAGAAACTTTGTCCGATCTAGTATTTTAAAATAAGTTGTATTATTTTAATATTGTAATTTATCTAATTGTAAATATTTATAATTATTTCCGTTGTTTATGACGACTATTACATTCACACCAACAAATTAGTTAACAAAAAATGATTTATCGATCGGAAATAAATTTTAAAAAATTGCACTAAAATTTAAAAAATGTAATTAATTAATTTTGTAATTTTACTCCTTTAAATTTATTAATGCTGAGCAAGACATTTTTATAGATACATATTAACCCTTTAATGGGTCATTTATTTCTAGTAAAGGTAAAGTAAAGTATTTTTGGAATTGAAAGTGATATAAGAATAGTAATTGATATAAGAAAAAATGACCCATTTAGATTATAAAAATTAATCTAAATTTTAATGTTATTATTACTATTTTTGGTGGTATGTATATTTATCACGACCTATTAGAAACTTAATGAGTTTTACTTTTAGTTATTTATAAAATAAATTTTATAAAAACTACAAACTTCAGAAGGAATTATGTATTTTATAATTTATATACGTTTTCTTAAACGTATATAAGGGTTAACGTAAGGGTTAATCATAATGACATAAAATGCTTTTTCGCTTCTCAAAAACATATTGAATCCAGAGTAATTTGTGATTTACATTTTGATTCTGGCTTAGATTTTAATTTAATCATCAATATAAGTTTTTAGTAAACAAAAAAGGAGAATGAACTTTATCGTATTAATTTAATTTTAATGATAAAGCACAAGGTATAAAAAAATTACAGCAAATGAAGGACGTAAAAGAGATTGATTTCTCAAATTGAATCTTATTTTAAAATTACTTTGAATTTTAACAAATCTTCTGATTTTTCTGGTTTATTCCAAGGTAAAAATTGTAAATATATTAAAAGAAAAAGAAAATATACAATTTAAAACATATAAATATGCAGTAATTCAATGAAGTAGAATAAACTTTATCATATTAATTAAATCTTCATGGTAAAGGAAAAGGGCTGAAAAAATTATAACAAATGAAGAAATTTTCATTAATTAATTATAAAATTGTAACCAAAATTTTATTGCATATTTGAGGTTATATGGCTGTTATTTTTTTTAATCTGAACAATGTAATATAATTTTTCGAATTATAGCTATTCGAAACAAAATTGGATAGCGAAAAATACTAATTAAAATTTTAAAAATCTTTTGAAAAACCTAATAATATTGGGAAATTATGTTATATATTTTTAAAATATTTAAAAAAAAATTCAAGTATAAATTTAATGAAATATATTTAAAGAATTTAAATTATTCTAACAAAATATAGAGAAAACAATTGAAAAAAATATCATTAATATAAACAACGTAAAAGCTAAAATCCGATAAAAATGAAATCTAAAAAAATATTTACAATTAAAAAAAAAAAATCTTTAAAATTTGTTGTACTTTTAAAATTTAGTACATAGTTTTTATGAAGACTTATTATTTCATTAATTAGAATTAAGAGTTACGGGTTATAAAATTAATCACAAAAATGAACAAAAAGTCCCATTTAGCTTAAAAATATTTGAAAAATAACAAGGACTAAGGAATAAAAATTATTATAAGAAAAATTGAAAATCCGAAGAAAAAAATGTTATTAAAAATAACTAACAAAAATCAAAATAAACTACGAAATTTGAAAATTAAAATGTGAGGAAAATGCATTTCAATTATACCTGACTAAATATAAAAAGTAAATAAAGTGAGACAAAAATCGTATTTACTACGACAAGTATACTGACAAAAAATGCATTAAACTATGTCTGACGCACAAAAAAAGGAATGAATTAAAATATTACTGAGCAACCTTAGAATCGTCAGCCCTGTTAATAACTGAAAATTATAAATCGCAAACATGAAAAGGCTCTGCTTAAATTGTTGGGACAATTTTTTTTCCTTCCAGATTGCGGCTCTTGACTCTTAATATTGTCTACTCTTACACTGCTCTAATTATTTCGCATACTGAAAGTTAGGCTCTCGAACCATTCAAGTTGAGTCCTGTGAAAATCCGATTGTTTGATCTAAGAATGTTCGCTTTATTTATTTGCGCTCAATACATTGTTTGATTTTGCTATAAAATAGAAAGCTTTAACCTCTTGCTCGTTCACGTACATAAATAAGGCGAATCGTGATTATTTGAAGTACCTGCACTGCACAGAATCACAAATTAAAAGTGCGTGAGCGAGCGAGATATTACGCGAAAGAGCTAAACCTCTCTACTAACGTTTATGCTTGAAAGAAATAATAATTTGTGTTTGGCACGGTTTAGCCGCTTCTGTACATGTTCCGTAAATTTTCACATTTAACTGACCAATTAGAATATGAAAATTCTTTTATCTTTGTTTTTATCACTTTTTGTAAAAAAAATGTGATGCAAAAGAAAAACTAACTATAAATTACTACTAAATGGATATTCAATTATTTCAATAACATTTTATATAATTGAACAATGTTTTAAACTTTTTTTTAAGAATTGGGTGTCAATATCGGCTATGAATTTTTGTTTGCTTCTTCAAAATGAACTATTGTTACAATTATTAATTTTAGTTAAGATTCCTCAAAATTGTCAGGAAATCGCGTGAACAATTGGAACTTAAGGCGAGGATTTTCATTTTGAGCGTTCCAGGAAAGTAATTACTAGAACAGAAATTTATACTAAATGTATTTGTTACAAAATCGAGGATGGCTCCTGATTTCTAGTTTGCCTAGAGACTTCTTTTTTCTCTTTCAGTCGAAATCTTAAAGAAATTATCAAATTTTTTTCTTTGATGCATATTTCTATCATACTGATGCATGATCTTTGATGCATACTTCTTCATTTTTGTATATTTTAGCTTTCCGAAATTATTTTTTAGAAATAACTTTTTTTTGTACATAAATTTTAAAATTCTAAAAAACTTACTGAAATTAACTTTTAACTGGACTAAATATTATAGTTTTATTATTTTACGTAAACTAAATGAAAAACAAATAAGTTATAGAACTTATAAAATTGGATATGATGAATTTGAAAACTGGTGATAAAAACAACATGAGACGTATGTTATTTATTTTAATTGATGATAAAAACAACAAACACATAAACAATAATCTTAACACCAAAAGAGTTCTATTGATATTGTCTATCAAAGAAAAAAAATTTAAAAGAAGCTATTAAGGATATAGTCCATCAAATAAAACAAATATATTTTGATTCAGATAATTATTATTATACGGCATACAGAAAGCCAGATATGAAGGAATTAATAAGTCAGAAACTGAAAATTGTATTTCAAAGTTTTTATAACATATAAAAAAAAAAAAGGATTTTATATAAAACTAACACTTTGATAAAAGTATATCTCGGTCGATATATAATATGGTTACCATATGACGTATGAGATAAAATGATATAGCAAAATTATAAAAGAATAATAACATTTGGAGCTGTTTTTGATTCATGAAGTCATTACTTAATATTATTTTTTAACTTAATTTTTCAGACAATTTTAGTAAGTATCTGTATTGTTATATTGATTTTAAAGTTTTATAACTGGCGCATATATCCCTTGCTATGAAAGCTTCAAACTTAAAATTAAATAAATAATCATAAAGTCTTTAATAAATTATCACTAGTCAATAAGGTAATTATAATGCAAGTCATGAAGTTTCAGTTTTATAACAATTCTTGAATCTGTTTAATATATTGTTATAAAAAATAAAATCACTTATTGGTTTCAAATCGAAAATTTTCAACACGTGTTATAAAAATTGGATAAAATTTTAGGGTTTTATGTATCACATATGCTCTCCTTTTAAAAAGTCACTATTAAAAAAATATTCCGCAGTTATATCTTGGACATCGAGGTAAAAATAAAGTTGCGTTACTCCAGTGTGTACGGGGTCCTAAAAATATGGCTATATTTTAAAAAAGAATCATTTTAGAATATTTTGCCTATTATATATATATATATTATATAATATATTCACGTCGTCATGCAACTATATATGACAAACAATCATGACACAGGACTATTTATTCATTTGAAATTCCAAAGCAAATTAGTATATAAAGAAAAACGTCATACAACTTCTTTCCTAAGTAAAAAAACTAAAAACTTTTTTTAATGACTTATTATTTTGACAATGAATATTATTTGCTTTCGGATTTTTAAAGAGAAGAATAAAATTTTTTAAAAAAATGTGGAAAAGTAAAATTTAGGCAGTTTTATGTGTAGGGTTTTTCTCATCTTGTTCCAGTTTCATTTATCTGGATTTAAATCAAAATTGGAAACGGAAAATAAAAATATTCAATTGGTAAAGAGAAATATTCACATAAGAAATTTTAAGTTACAATAGTGTTGATCGGATTAATTTTTTATCCTCTATCAACAGCATTAATTATTTCAACATTAAAATTTTCAAAAATTAATAATCATATATAATGGTTATCATATAAGAAAAAATAAAATGGTAAATTTAAAAATTAGAAAAAGGAAAAAAAACACCCTCCAGAGCTGATATAATGCATTCTCTATCATGTTATTTTCCTATTTTAGGAATAAACAGTTTTTCGGTCATTTTCATTTATTTATATTAAATATATTAAACTACAATAAATATTACTTTTGTGTAATAAAAGCAAAAGATTCGAAATTAATTTCAATAAAATAAGGACAAAGATAATCTTAAAGAACCGATATTAAAATGTATCTCTTAAAAGTCAAAAGAATGATCGAAAATACAAAATCAAATTTTTTATTTCAACGTACTTTATTTATTATTTTTTATTGACTGATTTTTTAAAAAAAAATTAAAGGTTGATTTTTATTTATGAATCAAAATAAACTTGTTTAAAAGCAAAAAGAATTCAAAATATTATTTTACAATTAAAAAATAAACAAATTCATAATATAAATTAATAGCAAAAGCCATACACAATAAACAGTAAACGGTATAATCATGACCTAATCCGCTATATAAATGAATTTGTTTTACGATTATAATAAAAACATTAATAATACATTAATAAAGGAAATTGTTGAATATCGAGGGATTCTTTTAAACCAATTTTCATCAGTGGAGGATGCCTTTTATTACTCTTTCCAGGGAAGGGTAAAAGAGATGAAATTATTTTAGTTTTCTAAACATTTCTATATATTTTATATGCAATGCGTTTTTTGAGAAGTATTTTGTTTTTAAAATTGTTTTTATTTCGTTTAATTACGCATATAGAAAGTTATCATTTGTAAAAAAATGTCTTTGGCTTAAGAAGAAAAAAATAACTTTTTTTTTCTAAAATTACCAATTTTAGAAGAAGAAAAAGACATTATTCACCCTTTAATAAAATTTCAGAGGAAAATAAAATTTTTGATTTCAGAAATTGCTTTAAAGTAGAAATAAATGGTATTTGTTTCTAAAATTACCAATTTAACTTAACTTTATTTTCACGAATGGCTAAATTTCAGAAGGGGCGAAGCACATTATTCGTCCCCTCAATTTAAATTCACTATTAAATAAAGTTTTTTTATTTCGAAAATAACTTAAAAGTAGAAAAAATGGTTCTTTTTTTCTAAAGTTATCAATTCAACTTGACATTATTTTCACAAATGGTTAAATTTCAGAAGGAGCGAAGCATATTATTCGACGCCCTTCAATTAAAATTCAGAGAAAAATGAAGTTTTATATTTTGAAAATAGCTTCAAAGTAGAAAAAATAGGACTTTTTAAAAAATTACCAATTTAATTTGGCTTCTTTCTCATGAATGTCTAAATTTCATAAGGGGCTAAGCACACTATTGGCCCCTTCAGTTAAATTTCAGAATAAATAGTGTTTTCTTTTTTCAAAAAAGCGACAATTTTAAAGTTGAAGAATAAAATTACTTTTTAAATTACAATTTTAAAGTTTTATATTTTTTCTAAAATTACCCATTTAACTTAACTTTATTTTCACGAATGGCATATTATTCGCCCCCCAATTAAATTAAATTCATTTCTTCGCCCCTTCAATTTAGATGAAAAAAAAAATTTTTTTCCTCCAAGTTCACTAATTTAATTTGACTTCATTTTTGTGAAAATCTAAATTTAAGAAGGGGCGAAACGCATTATTCGCCCCCTCAATTAAATTAAATTATTAATTCGCTCCCTCAATTTTGTTCGAAAAAAAAGGCTTTTTTTCCCTCTAAGTTTACTAATTTAAATTGACTTCATTTTTGCGAATGTGTAAATTTCAGAAGGGGCGAAACACATTATTCGTCCCCTCAATTAAATTAAATTAATTCATTAATTCGCCCCCTCAATTTAGTTCGAAAAAAAAAGGCTTTTTTTCCCTCTAAGTTTACTAATTTAAATTGACTTCCTTTTTGCGAATGTCTAAATTTCAGAAGGGGCGAAACGCATTTATTCGCCTTTTATTAAATATTAGAGAAAAAAAAAGTTTTCCTTTTGAAAAATAGCTTCAAAGTTGAAAAAAAGAGCCTACCTCTTATTTTAATTTCAGAGGAAAATATCTTCAAAGTTCAATTAAAAATGTTTTTTTTTTCTAAAATTTTACTTTTTTACTATTTATTGATTGGAATTACTTGATTTTATTTTCTCGAATGATTAAATTTCAGGAGGGGCGAAACATATTGTTTGCCCCCTCACTAAAATTTCAGAGGGGGCGACTGCCCCCTCTGCCCCCCCCGGCTGGCACGCCACTGCTCAGTTGAACACAACAATCCAAAACTAACACCAAAGAGAATAAAAGCAACTGATAGTTAACACTAGAAAATCGAATCTTTACTTTTCCCACCAGCTGTCTTATAGGGATTTCACATATGCTGCTCTCTATTACATATTTATTGAGCTATATTAATTGTCCACTTCATTTTTGATGGACAAAGTTTATTAACCATTTATTTTATAACAATAAAACTTTTCTAAAAAAATATTTAATAAAAAGCTAATATAAACATTTAACTAGTTAAAACTACAAAAATCATTAAAATAACATCTAAAATGTTTAACAGCCATTAAAAAGTATTTTGTGTCACAGACGTAGGGACGTCCACGGAGGGGATTTTGAAGTTATGTTTATTAAAAAATAAGAATGAAATATTAAATGCATTCAGCAGAAATGCATATGATTGATTAGGTAGACCTTTACGAAAAATGATGCAGAAAAATATTAAGAAATCTGCTGTATTTCCTAGTATTTATTACTAAGGGACTAAGAAAATCACCTTTTTGTGAGAATGACCCACATGTACAAAACAGAATACAGGCTTGAAGTAATTATTTTTATTTACTCTTACTTATTTTGGTTTATTTAAAAACGAATAATAATGTGATATACTTTTTTTTATGTTGCAACGATGTTATATTCCAGGGGAGGCCAACGTGCGGCTCGCGAGCCACATGTGATTCTTTAAAGGATTATTTGTGGCTCTTGATAAATGTACCCGAGTTCCCTTTTCATTTTTGTGCTATTATATTTAATATTTTTCTGAATCTAATTGAAATTAACATAATTCAAGGTGAGTTTTCCATTTCCAATATAATTATGACCCAAAAAGCATCTGAAGAATTAGAATTAATAGAGATGCAAGACGATCAAGCTCTACAATTAAAATATAAGTCGACGTTGATTACTGAACTTTGGAAATTTGTTCCAGAATCGAAGTATCCTGAATTAAAGAAGGCTGCTGGTCGAATTATTTCAATATTCGGAGCAACGTACTTATGGGAACAATTTTATTTCACTTTAGAATTCGTGAAATCCCAACACCGATCAGTATTAACTAACCAGCATCTCAACGAATTACTGAGAAGTGGTCACCAATTATTCACCAAATTTTAATGAATTATCAAGAGAAGTAAAAGAAATGTGTTTAATTTTTAGTATTTAAATTCCATACACATATTTTGTATTTTTATTTATATGTTTTCAATAAATATAATTTCTGTAAAAAAAATTTTTTTTAATACCCTTTTTTGCATACTTTTTAAATACGTATTTAATTGCGGCTCGCGAAAAATTTCAAATTTTGAAAAATGGCTCGACTATCAAAGAGCTTGGCTACTATGTGTTTGTACTATAAAGCAATTTATATACGTTCGCACAGCATTATTTGCAGGGTATTAATTGTAGGATGAAATGTAGTGAAAAAGTCTCTATTTATGGAGAGAATGTATTAGCAAATATAACAGAACGAATATGCTTTTCTTAAATTAATTTTTCTGGTCATTGAGAAAAATTACTTTCGAGTTTGATTTAAGGTATGCGACTGGGTAAAAATCGGTTATTTCGACGAAAATTATTATTTTTTTTTATTATTATCCACATTTAAACTTTAGTTCACTAGTTTTCGGAGGCTCTTTAAAAATTTTTATCTCCGAAAGAAGTTGCAGTTCCTTTTTCGTATACTGACAGACGAAACCGAAACCGGAAGCGAACTCCCAAAAACGAAATTAAATTGTTTTTTTTTTTTTTTTTTTTTTTTTTTGTTTTGCTTTGACTATTTGAAATCTTATTTATTTTAATAAATTATATTTTTAAGCCAAATAAAATTCCATTTCAGAAATTGATTTTCGAATTATTATTTTTTTTTTCTCCTTTTTTTTGTAAAAATTTTCTTACATTTCAGAATTTAAGCAAAAAGTTATAAAATTTTTATTAACCTCAGTTGCTGATTCTCCCGTTGAATACTCTTTTTTTACAGGGGCTGCGGTATTAATAAAATTAAACCATTATATATCAATATAATTGAATTATAATTAATTAAATTAAATGATAGTTAATACTAATAATATAATTAAACGAAAATTTTCTGAAATTTACTTTTCGTACGTCACTGACCTACGGTATTTTGTTACATATATATTTAAAAAAATTATTTACCAATAATTATATGGTGATTTTCGAATGTAACCATCCAACTATTTATTGTGGAATAGACAATCGCTTTGTTGAAGAGACGGAAAGATAAAAATAATTATTGCTGCTGTATCCGGGAGAGGATAAAACTATTATTTCCATACATCCGGTAAAAAAGAGAATTAAGTTTAATAAAGATTATTCTCAGTAGTCTTCAGCAAAAAATATTTTTGTTTATTGATTATTATAGTAATTTCTCAAAACCATATTACATTCTCTTTTTTCCAATGAAACCATTTTAATATCTACTAAGAGTTAACTTAAACAGATGAGCCTTTTACTGCCCATGAAACTGGAATAATGAATTTTAATTTCTAAAGTATTTTCGATAAAATTACTATAAACTATTTATTTTACACTATTAAATGATACAAATACGAATTAGAAATTTTAGGTGTGTACTGAACCATATAATTTAAATTAGCTACAACCTTAATATGTCTCTAAATTTATTTACATTTTCTTACTTCTGGCATTCGATTTACATTTTCTTACTTCTTGCATTTTTACAACAAAAATAAATAAATATTTTAGCATTTATAAAGATTATAAAAGATCATTTATAAAAGATTAAAATAAATGATTTTCTTAAGAAAACATAACAGTTGATTTAAGTTAATGATTTTTTTAAAAGAAAATCAACTGATTTAAATAGCTATTTTAATCATGATTTAAATCATTTTAACTCTGTTGAAAAGTAATATAGCAGTATCACTCTCCAATAATAAGTTAATTAATAATTTTAGTTTCCTTTTTTTTTCTGAATAAAATTTATTATTATATTTCATAGTTAGAATTCAAGCTATAATAATTTTTCTTCTTCTTCTAAATCCTAATCTAGTGTGACCCTAGGATCTGTCACTCTTGTGGTTCTCAATAAAGCTGAAGATATAAGAGAAGCATTTGCAAAACCAGAATTCAACGCAAGACCACCTCATACATCTTTCTCTATATTTGATGATAAAAGTATGATTTTTAATTAATTATATATATATATATATGTATATATATATATATATATATATATATATATATATATATATATATATATATATATATATATATATATATATATATATATTATATATATATATATATATATATATATATATATATATGTATATATATATATATATATATTTATATATATATATATATTTATATATTATATATATATATATATATATATATATATATATTATATATATATATATATATATATATATATTATATATATATATATATATATATATATATATATATATATATATATATATATATATATATATATATATATATATATATATATACTCCTCAAAAGTGAAATTGCAACACCAAGAAATAATGCACGTAGCGTCATGCAAATTTCAGGAGCGATAGTAGTGAGATAACATATTTTCTATGAATAAATTGCTTTATAATGATTTTATTAGTCTGTTTTTTTAATCATTTCATATCCATCTCACTACTATCGCTCCTGAAATTTGAAATGACGCTACGTGCATTATTTCTTGGTGTTGCAATTTCACTTTTGAGGAGTGTATGCATATATGCGTGTTTTGTTGGAAACTGGTTTCGTATTAGAATATGGGCTTTAAATTTACCGAAAATACCCATTGAATTATTCATAGAACATTTTTCAAAAAGGCTTTATTGAGTCCGAAACGCACTTATTCCAGGGCATTTATAGACCTAACGTTACAGTGGACTATTTGCGAATTTTTTATAACTTTTTGCAGAGCATGTTTTAATTAAAACTGGATTCAGATTAAAATATAGACGTCATATTTTTCGAAAATACCTATACATGACAGAATTTTTAAAAGTATTCTTTTGGAGAGGACAAAACACGCTTATTCCAGTGCAATTATAGAGCAAACATTAAAGTGAAAAATTTGCGAATTTTTTATAATGTTTTAAAATGCGTGTTTCATTTAAAACTGGTTTCATGTTAGAATAGGGGTGTTATATTTTCCGAAAATACTCATATAAGCAAAGAATTATTCATTGAACATCTTTAAAGAAAACCTTATTAAGTATAAACAAGCCAACATCAGAGCATATGCGGAGCAAACATGACGTGGACAATATGAGAATTTTAAATAAATTTTTGCAACAGGTGTTTTATTTGAAACAGGTGCCATATTAGAATATGGGAGTCATTTTTTTCGCAAATAATCATACATGACAGAAATATTTAAAGATTATCTCTAAAGAAGGCTTTATTGAGTTCAAAACACGCAAATTCCAGTGCATATCGCTGCTTCAAAACTAAAACGACACATCTGCAGGCATAATACGTTTGTAGATGTGTCAATCTTAATGGTTCCTGGGGGTGACCTCAAATATGCTAATTAGTTAGTGCTAACTATTAATTAAGTTACGAAATCAGACACAAAAACGTACTTTCTCTGAATAAACATACATTTTTTTTTACATATTTGGATTTCTTATCTTCTAAATATAGGGGGTTGCCGCAATCTGGGAAATGTGGTCCCCATAGTTTGGTCAGGAGAGCGATTCAAAGTTTGAACCCCTTAATGTTAATTTCACTTTTTTCGTTTTCAGTCATATTTTAAAAACTAATGAAGCAATTCAAAAAAATATTGCACCAACTCATAAAACGCATTTACCCAAAGATAATTTCATGAAAAAAATAATTTTTAATAATTATTAATTATTTTTTATTATTTAATTAAAGAGAGGATGAAAAAATTTTGAATTATAAGGTATGGATTTTTTTATACCATATTAATCTACATGCTTTTCAATTGAAAAATCTAAAGTTTCAACTGTTTTTATTTATTAGAAGATGAGAAAAATTAAAATTAATTATTTTAAAAAAAATAATTTGGCGACAATGAAAAAATGATTAAATGGGGCGATTAATATTAAAATGTGATAAACTTACGAAGAACTTGATTTAGCGCGCGTGGCGTAAAATTTCATTCATATTTTTTTCGCTAATAATCGTTTGCTAATCTTTTTATTTTTATTTTTTAAAACTATAAAATGCAATGTTTCTTTTTTAGATTAGATTAGATAAATAGATTTTCTTCCTCTAAAAATCTATTTGAAATTAAGTAAAGAAATTTGAATAAAACATTTTATTGAATAAAAAACATTTTATTCAACGAATGTCGAGTTTTATAAAAGCATGCTTTTGATAGAATATGATTATACACCAGATTGTGCTTATTTAATGCGATTATTTTTTAGTTTTTTTTTCTCAATAACTGATACAATTACAATAATATACATACGTATGAATAGATTTGGAATAAAATATTTCTCAGTTTCTTGTATATATTTTTTATGAATATTAATAAAAATACGTAGTAAACATATTTAAGCATATCTCACATCATCGCAAATTTCTCAACATCTTATATATCGTGTTAATCTTAAAAGTAATTTTTTAATCACCTGTCCGAAAGTGTTTCGCAGAACTATTTTACCAAATTTTAGCATTTTTAAAAATTTTATTCTTTACCCTACTACATTTATTATTTTTTCATTAATATACTAATAAATTTTTTTAGTACTTTAATTTAGATTTTCTTTAAAGTTCCTTTTTACATTATAGTCAAGTTTTTTTTAAAAGAATTATTGTCTGCTAGCTAAGAATAAAGCCTTGTTAAGAAATTAAAAATACTCCGCTGTTTAAAATTATTTAATGCAAAACAGCTGATTATTTACTAAGCATACTATTTTTTTCGAAAAAAGAATATAAATCATTGATTGTCTTTTTTGTTTTGTTTCTTGTGACTTCAACATAGATTATCTAAAATAGTGTCCATGTTTTATAAGTCACTACAAAGAGTATAAAGATACCGAACATAAAAAGCTGTCAAATACGTAGCCAAAACTTTTAAGTGTCTTAAAATATCTCAGTATCTTAAATGATTCTTTCTTTATGATTCCGTGTAGATTTTTTTCCGGATAATATACTAAACTATTTTGTTCAATTTTTTACTTTAGCACGATTCCCAAGATATTATTGTAGTATAATTTGTTATCAGGAACAATGCCTTATTTTCTTTAGCAGGAAACACTAAAAATTGAAATTTGTAAAAAGTTTCCGAAGCCGTGCGAATTTTAGAATCATCTGATTTAAAAAATGCAATAAAAAATACGTAAATTTCCGAACTTATTTTGATTAAAAATAAAAAAATAATAAAAAACGTGGCAAGAAGGCTAACATACTTTTTACAGAACTGTGAAAACCTGTTTTTCCTATAATTCGTCAAAAGAGGATAAGAATGATATTGCTCCAAGGGACCTACTCAATAATTTCGCTATTTCCAGAATGAAATCTGTTTGATCGAAACATATTTCCTCGAAAATAAAAACGGGGAAAAAATTAACTTTATTATTTATCTAAGCTTATTCCATTCATTTAATGATAGCGGTATCAAGGTTAAGGATATGCGATGGAAGCCCCGTTTACTATTATACTATAAATGCGTTAAATCATATTGCTTGAATAATTTATTTTAAGCTTATTATTTAATATTTTTAAGCAAATAAGGGTGTAAAATTAAACTCGATCAAAATACTCCGAAAGTATACCCTAAAATATTTGTAGAATAAACTTTGGAATCTATATATACAAAATACCTTTTCAAACAACTTCGAGTTGGACGGAAACGCTAACTTGTTTAAAATAGTTGTCCTTGTAACTATTTAATTTCGATTTCTGGTGCTAGGGGACATTCCATTTTCACATTCGACTTTTGAAATTTCAATTGTAAACGGAATTTTTTTATGTCCTTAAATTAAAATGTTAAGGCTTGCAGCAAAAAAAACTTTACTGCATTGATTTTTTTACGAAATAGCAAATTATTATTTTTTTAATCTAAGAACCTGTGCCTAGAACTTAAGTAAAACTTATTTTAATATCGAGTGAAATAATTTAATATATTGTGTATTTAAATAGATAATCCCAAGAAATTGAATTGAAAATATAAAAACTTCATTGATTTAAAAATTAATAGATGATGATAAAAATAGACATGTTTTGAGCACAATAATAAAAGTTAAAGTTATTCAAGCTTGACAAGTTTTGAGAATGGGTGAATATATTTGAACGCTCGAAACATGTCGACTTTTACTTCTCTCTTCATATTTTTTAAAGCCAGTTGAGTTTTTATCATCAATTATACTGTTTTACATTAGGGTCTTGATCATTATTTTGATAAGGTTTTTATACTCGTTAAAGTAAACATATGCATTTTCATATTTTAACAGGAATTATGTGGTCTTTAAAAACATAAGAGCATCAATATTGTAAAAGTTATATTTAACTTGGTTTAAAATTAAAATTTTGAGACCAGATATTTTGAGTTAATGAAATTAAATATTTTATCTTTTAAGTTTTTGTGCCCCCCTTTCAGTATCTTAAGGGTGTCTTGGAGCCTGTTCCTGCTACCTCGGCCCCAGACTTCTCCCCCTCTTCAGTCAGGAAAAACTTCAATAAGACATTCCCACAAATATAACCAGGTACTTTTCTTTCCCCCAAGTAGTACAGTTAAGTCGTCAATCATGTCAACATCGACAACACCCCCCACGGCGGTCAAGCCTTACTTCAGAAAAGGACTAAGTAAAAGCAGGAATTTCTTATTCTTCTGGTGAATAAAATAATTTTTTTTTTTTTTTTTTTTTTTTTTTTTTAAAGTAATAAACAGTTTTTATTTTTATAACAAATAAATTAAACTTCGTGAAATCTTATCAATTAAATTAATGTAAAATTATAAATTTTAATAAAGTATAAAATTTAATTTTATAAATTTTAAATTTATTATAATTCTTTCGCTTCATTATTCACTCTTTAAATTTTATTCAAAACTGTTACATGCGTAGTGTTTTAATTTCCAAACCAGGTTCTACTATTCACTGTTACTTTTTTCCGTTTTTTTTTAAATTTAGATATTTCAATGTTTTTTAGCTTAAATTCTAAGAAGATTCATTAAGCTTATATGTGCTTTGTGTTTTTTCTACAATTCTAAGTAAAGTTATCATTGTTATTTTAAAGTTATCATAGTTACTTTCTTTTCCTTCGATAGTTTATTATCATCTCAACAGCACTCACAAAAAGCAACATAATATGAAATTCAAATCAAACGACTAATCTATATATATGTATATTGATTACGCTAAATATTTTATTAATTACATTTTTAAAAAAATAAGAGAACCATGCAAATAAAATAAAAAAAACTCTTTCCTTTCTTTTTGTTTAGAAAACTAATTATCCCACAGATGTTTTTCAGTTTTCGAAAAGAAAAATGTATTCTGTAAATGTCATGAGAAATAAAAAAATTTATTTAAAATTGATGGATATCAATCTTTTTACTTAGCATCGCATTTTACTAAAATTAAATATAACTTTTTTTAAAAAAGTTACAATTCCTTCTACTAATTATCCCACCGATAGTTTTCAGTTTTCGAAAAGAAAAATGTATTCCGTAAATGTCACGACAAATAAAGAAATTGGTTTAATTTCGATTGATATCAATCTTTTTACTAATTAGTAAAAAGTAGTCGCATTTTACTAAAATTAAATATAACTTTTTTTTAAAAAAAGTTATAATTCCTTCATACAATAAATGTTTAAAAAATATAAAAAAATGTATGCATACAAAGCATAGAAAATATCAAATTAATGACCAGGTTAATCAAAAGAGGAAATCTCCACTCGACATGTTTTTGGATGAAAACTGCGATTTGTACTGTTGCCTTATACATAAATCGTCCACAGAATTAGAAGAGGAAGGATTTTGAAATTATCAGATTTTTCAGTCTTTGTTATCATGTATTTATTTATTCTGTTTTTTCTCTATCGCTTCCAGTATGTACTCGGGATCTCGGATAGTCATTGATCTGGGAACCAGGATTTCAGGCAACAAACAATCAAAGTAAAATCTTTTAAGTTTCTCTTCCATTTCAGTTGCCCAAAACAAGTCATCTCTTTCAACTTAAATTCCCTTTGTGGTCCAAAAAGCAGAACTTGGCTTTTGTTACGTTTAATTTTCCGTGCACCTGAAAATAAAAATTGTGTTTTTTTTTATTTCTGTAAGATTTTTCTTTGTTAGTCTTCCAAAAGGTGAATTTTCTGTCAAGTATAGCTTCATTTGGAAACAAATTCGTATATGTCAGAGGACACTTAACTTCAACAATACAATCAACAATTCTTCAACCTTTATATTTATGCGTTAAATTATTCCACCGCATTATTAGTGGAATTATAAAGCAAGCTTCTGGCACGGTTTGTCAATTTCCCTATAATTTCCATGATTTTAAACAAAATCCCACTTTCTTCTAATTCTGAGATATGATTTACATTATCTCTATCATTACAAAAGTAGGAATCACAGTATGTATGGTCTCCAAAAACATGTCGTGGAGCGTTTTTCATATCCTTTATTAGATCAGCTTGTGCATTTAGTTGATATTTTCTATGCTCTGACGCCTTTACAATTGCATTTATTAATCTAAGAACTCTTTTGTCTAGCAATTGTAATTTGCGAACTGCGGCATGTCCTAATTTTGTATTTCTTGCTACCTCTTTCAATTTGTTACAGAAATTTTGGTGGTTCCGACATTCAATTCTTTCAACGTCGAAGGTGCCATGTGGGTTAGCTTCCAAAACTTTTTTGTACACATTACTGTCACCGTCTCCAATCATGGCTACATATTTCACACCATGTAATGTCATACTTTGAAGGAAACCTTGAACGATAATGTTTGCTTCCATTGAGGTAGAGCTGCCTTCCCAATTCTTATAACAGTAGGGGGGGCTACAGGACACTTTAGCCTATCCTATATATTACCCCCTAAATTTTCTAATTCATAATCGTAATATTTAAAATAGGCGGACATTTTTATAGGGAATAATAGATAAAATCAGCATATTTTAATTAATCAAAATTCTTATTTTTATATTAATAAAATCGTTTTTATTTGACATATTAATAAAAATATTTTTCAAAACAATTATCATAATCATAATAACAAAATTCACAATCATATCTACCATCAACGATCCCATGATAATCGAGATAAGTAAAAGGGATAGGATCATCTTTTACAACATACTTAATAATTTCGAGTCTAGTTTCTTTAGTTAAACAATCATTTTTTAAAACTAATTAGTTTCATCGTTATCTCATATCTAGATTTATTCAAACTCTTTATAGGATATTCCCCAACTTCCAAATCATTTAAGTATCTCTTTGAAAACTCCATTATTTTAACTTCTTTTTATTTAGAAACATTTTTTAGTTTTTTTACTCGTTTATTACTCGTGTTACATTTTTACTCGTGTATTATGACAAATTTCAGCAAGAGTATACAAGCTATCTTTTCTTTGTGTGAATTATAAAATTCTTCTGGTAATATATTGTTTTTATTTTTTATTAAAAGACAGAAATCTATTTTAGAAACAAATTCTATTACAAAATCTTTATCAATATCTTGATATTGTATAATATAATCCCAATTTACATAATCTTGAAATTTTCTTATAAGGTCCATTGATAATTTTTGATATCTAGATGCAACATTCATATTTAAACGGTCATAATAATTCTCTATAAATCTTAAATCCAAAGTTTGGAATCTTGATATTTCATACCAAGTCACTTTATCTACAAATACAACCTTTTTTTAATTTTACAGTTTCCCATATTAGCAATCTACGAAAATCTATAACAAACGTTTCTTGGCAAAATCTTAACATGAAATAAAACAGAAATACATGCGGATCCACACAAGAAAAAGGTGGTGGGGAGAGTCATAAATCACAGTGAAAGCTGGCTTCAACCTCCTGCGGTGCAAAGGGTCATTTTCGCTGTGGGTAATCCTGTTGAAAAGGTTTTTAGAAGGGGATAGAAATTTTGAGTCTGATTAGAATTATTGAAACTAATTTGTGATTTACATAATCTGTATAAAACCTAGAATTAAAATATTAATCTTAAGTTAAAGAGAATTTCTTAAGCTTTCAATCTATCTAAAAACATTTTCCAAAAATGCTAAAAATAAACTTGTAATTAAAGCTTATCTCCTAAATTTTTTTTTAAAGAACACGTTAGTTTTAAAAAAGTTTTAAAAATACTTAAAATCTTCCAACTAAAAATTTTGTGAGGAAGCTTAATAGTAGACATTTCAAAGCATAAAATGAAGCAAAAAAATTCAAAAATATTAATTAGTGACTAAATAAAGTGTAGGTTAAGAATCATATAATTCTCCATAGGTTAACATGGGGAACGAGGAAAGTTGAATCTCACTCCAAGACACCCTTAAGGACCTTACAAGCTCTGTTTAAAAAGAGAGTATCATATCAGATATATATAAGAAAACAAAAATATTCATAGTATCAGTATTTGGTGGTAAATGTAGCTTATCGTAATTGAAGAATATGCTGTGCGATATATTATGGTGAATTTGCGAACGTAAGTTTCTAAATGTATCGAAGCATAAGGATGCTATTTGATAATCATCTTTATCCAAAGAAAACCTTGTTATCTAAACATCTAGCAGAATGAAGCGATTTTTGAAACAATGAATCATACTATATGCAACATATTATTTCAATATCTTATTCTTAAACATAACCTATTTCAATGCTTTTAAAATACCACTAAACATTCAGCAATTCCTTGAGTTATAGGAAAAAGAAATATCGTAAATTATAGAAAAACTTGTGAATGCGCATTAGAATTACTATACAATATACATTTTATTTTTCAAGCACTTTTTTTTTTCTTCAAACTTTCTTGCCTAGAAGACTCGATTAAAGCTGTAAAAGTGATTATCCCTAAAATTTTGTATTTAGCCATAATAAGTTATGTTAATTTGATTTTAGTATGAAATCCTCGAATAAATATAGCAGAAACAACATAATCTAAATAATATCAGATAAAATGTTCATGTATTTAAATTCTAAAACTTAGAAAATCATAAATAATTTATAATCGATTCAAATTTTCTTTTCAAGGGAGATTAAAATAAAAAAATACTTTGCTTTTTGGACAGAAATCAGCTTAAAAATTGTCAATTGCCTAGAAACTTCGAGATATTTTCAATTAACTATTAATTAAACCTCTCTGAGTAATCACAGAACATTATTTCAATTTTTTTTCCAGTCAGAGCTTGGTTGCTTAGCAACCTAGTAAAATTAAGCATTTTCTTTTGAATTAGTCAATGGGTTATCTTAAAATATTCATTTGCGATGGCGACTTTTTTTGGCGGTTTTCTGGACTATCGCCAAATATATAAACCTTTGTTGCGACCCTATTTACCACCCATTTTTTTCAAAATTTTGTCTACCCCCCCTAATTCAAGTATCTGGATTCCAAATATGTAAAAAAAAATATATGTTTATTCAGAGAAAGTACGTTTTTGTGTCTGATTTCGTAACTTAATTAATAGTTAGCACTAACTAATTAGCATATTTGAGGTCACCCCCAGGAACCATTAAGATTGACACTTTGTTCGTGAAATTCCGATCATTAGAACGAAAATTATTCAGGGTGATACCTTTTTTTTTTTTTGCTGACTGTACTGCTGGATGATACATAGTTGATGATGTTCAGGGTGAATTGGAATGTTGATGCTATATACAATGATCGATGATTCATGCACTGAGTTGATTCAAATGATGCTTTAAGGAGATGGATGATTCCGATGCTATCTTTGAGAAAAATGATGACTGTTGGGGTAGAACCTGCGATCTGTGGGGTTGTAGTCAGGCGCGTTATCCATTCGGCTATGCCGGTTTGCTGTTATTTGTGCTGATGATGATGATATGAGGCGTCTGACGTGTAGAAAGCTGCTATTGGTCTTAGATGGGAATCCTTTTTGTAATTTTCAAAAGAGAGGTTCTGGTTAAAGTTGGCTGCTGTACATTTTTCGGCTTTCCTGTAGAAGTCTGCGTTCAGTTTGTTGATATAATCGGATAGAGGAGGAATTTTGAGATCTGTGTGGATATTTTTGTTTCTGATGAACCAACGGGCGCGGGTGATTTTTCGTAGGATTTTGTTCTGACATCGGTTTAGCTTTTCCATTAGATGATTCGGTATTGTGGCCCAGGCTGGAGAGGCATACGTTAAAATTGGTCTGATCATACTGGTGTAGAGGAGTTTTCGATTTTTCAATGATATATTGGGATTATGAATCAGTGGCTGTATAGTATTTGTTGCTGCTATTGCTTTATTGGTGATGTACTTGACGTGGTCTGCCCAGGAGAGTCTATTGTTTATTGTTAGGCCGAGATATGTGGCTTTTGTTACTATTGGGATAGGCGTGTTGAAAAATGTTGGGATGCAGTTTTGCTGGATTCTTTTTCTTCTTTTTTGTATGACTAATATTTGGGATTTTTCCGCGTTAATTGCTGTCTTCCATTTTATACACCAGTTTTCTATTTCCTCTAATTGATCCTGTAGTTTTAGAAGGGCTAAGTTTGGATTTCGCGATTTGATAATGATTCCTGTATCGTCTGCATAATAAGCTGTGATGCTGTTATAGTCGTCTTTGTTTATCGGGAAGTCATATGTATAGAGTATGTATAGGATCGGACCCAGTATGCTGCCCTGAGGGACACCCGCTGAGATGCTTCTTTTGGTCGATTTCAGATTTTGGATATTGACCTGAAAAGTTCTATTGGTGAGGTAGCAAGAGAGTAGCTTAATGATGCCGGGTGGGAAGTTAAGTTGTATTAATTTATATATTGATCCGGTGTGCCAAACTTTGTCAAATGCTTTAGAAATGTCTATCATGAGGAATACTATTGCTTCTTTATTTATAAGTGATCTGCCTGTGTAGTCAATAATTCTTAGTAGCTGTTTGGTGGTATCTAGTTTTTCGCGAAATCCGTATTGCTCGTCTGGTAGTGCTGTTAAGAGTGGTTTTATTCGGTTGTATATGATTTTTTCGAAGATTTTACCTATGATGTTTAGTAGACTGATTGGTCGATAGCTCTCAGGGCAGCTTGGGTTTTTGTTTTTCTTTAGAAACAGGATGACTAAGGCATTTTTCCAGATGGTTGGGAAGTAGTTGAGGGTTAGGCAGCTGTTTATAATGCTTGTAATTTTGCTTATATAGTCGACTGGAAGTGATTTCATCATTAGGTTTGTTATCCCGTCCTCTCCTGGTGCTTTTCTGTTTTTTAGTTTTCGGATTATATTTTGGATTTCGTTATTTCCCGTTGGTTCAATTGATTCGTTTATTAGATGTTCTTCAAGAAATTTGCTGACTTCTTCTTCTATTGTATTGTGATGATTGATATCTACATTTGCATTTGGTGAAAACTGGTTCTGTAATGAATCGGCAAAAATTTCGGCTTTTTCGTTGGTGTTGTATATGAGATTGGTTGCACCTCTGATGGGTCTGTTGATTTGTGGTTCGGACCTAAAGATTTTGGCTATTTTCCATATTGATTGATCAGATGTGCATAGAGAGGCGAGCTTGTTTTCCCATAGTTTCTTTTTGTATGTTCTGCTTTGTTTTTTGATTTCTTTATTGAGCTGTTTCATCTCTTGCATGTATATGGGGTCTGCTGTTCTTTGATATGTTTTTCTATAGTAGTTTCTTAGTCTGATGTTATTTTTAATTGCTGGAGGGAGTTTGTAGTGGTGGGCTATTTTATTAATTTCTGAGGTTGCTGCTTTGTATGCTTCAGTTATTTCTTGCTGTAGTTGATGTATATAATTTTCAATAGTGAATTCGTCTTCTAGGTTGGGTAGGTTACTATTATTAGCTGTGAGTATGCTTTGGTATAGGTTCCAGTCTGTTTTAAGTTTTGGTTTTTCGTTATGCTGCGTGGATAGTCCAATTGTGATTTGTACCGGCAGATGGTCAGAGGATAGTTGGTTGTGTGTATGGGCTACTATGGGAACTTGGAGATTAGTGATGGCAAAGTCTAGTATATCAGAGCTATGACTTGTAATATATGTTGGGCTGGTTGGTGCTATGACTGTCAGATTATTTTTCAGTACTTGTTTTCTTAAGTGATTTCCATTGTGGTTAGTATTTCTGCATCCCCAAATAGTATGTTTGCTGTTTAGATCTCCGGCGACTATGGTTGGCATGTTTGAGGGAAAGAGAAGTTGAATGTCATGATCGGTGAGCTTATTTTGCGGAGAATTATATATGCCTGTTATTTTGATATCTTGGTTTAGGTGGTTTAATAGTATTGAAATCTGTTCATATCCTCTGTTTGTAGTTTGGCTATAGGTTGTGGTTGTAAGACTGTTTTTTGCTAGCAGCGCTACTCCTCCTCCTCTATATTGTCGATCGCATCTATGCACTCTGTAGTTTGCTATTGTAAAGTTGAGTGTTGGATTTAAATGAGTTTCTGTTATGATGATGATATCGGGGTTGTAGTCGAGTATGAAATTTTTGAATTCGTGTTGCTTGTTGTTTTAATATTCATCCTGTTCAATTTGTTCTTCTTCTTGATTTCTGTCCATGATGGTAGCCATATTTGCTGTGAATGCTCTGAATAATTTTAATCCGTCGTCATTCTGCAACAAAGTTACAAAGAACTTGATTTCTGTCATTATTTCTTTTGCTGTTTTGATGTCATCCATACTTATTGTTTGGTTGCTGGTTTTTATTTTGTCGGCATATGTGGTAAATTTAGTATTGGTTGGAGAAAATAGGGGTGAATTGTTTTTCCTGTAGGCTGTGTGATTTATCGGATGTTTTGAGCATTGCTTGAAATTGGCCGGATGCGGTCCTCCGCAGTTGGCGCAGGTTTGCAGGTGTTTCACGTGTTTTTTGGCACAGGTATGTCAGGTGCTCCTGTCCTCATTTGAGGCATTTTGGAGCATGCCGACAGGATGCCTGTACATGGTTAAACTGCTGACACCTGTGGCACTGAGTGTAGTCCCTTCGTCCTCTGTAACTTGTGACAGTGACGACGAGGTCCATAAATCTGGTCATATGGAATATTGCCTTATTAGTTTCTGTCTTGTCCAATGTTACTATGTGTAGGGTTAGTTTTTTCGGTCCGTGTTCTGTGTACCTTGTCATTTGTTTTACATTTTTAGCTTTAAATCCATAGTGTTCTAAGTTCATTTTAACTTGGTCTGTTGTGATTTCAATAGGGATACTTTTTATTACTACTTTCAAAGATTTTTCTGCGTTTAGCTGGAACGTGTGGTATTTTGCTTGAAGATTATCTAAGATGTCTATGGCTTTGCGTCTGTTTTCTATTTCAAAGAAGTGGAGTTTTACTGAGTCGCCTGTGTATTTCCCTTCAAATCCAGTTATGTTTTGCTCCTGTAGGGTTTCTTTTAATTCAATCCAGGTTATTTTCGGGTCTTGTATGATGATTGGTGGTAGTCCGGCTCGTCTGCGCCTTTGATGAATGAATTCGCCTTCTTCTTCCATTTCCTCGTTGTCCGTGACGTTGTCCGTGACGTTGCTTTCCTCGCCGTGCCCGCTTCTCCCAGGTCCGCTGCCGACTTCAGGCGTTGGCTTTCTACTGCTTGTCTTTGAGAGGTAGCTTGTGGGAGGTTGCTGCTTAGTGCTGCCATCTTCCGGCTTTGTTGAGTTTTTTGCTGTCGTTAATTTTTTGATTGTTGTCAATTCTTCTTCGTCTGTACTTGCAGATCTGTTTCTTTTTTGCACTGTAGTTTGGTTTTCGTTCTGTTTGCTGGTACTGGGTTGGTTCGGTCCATTCAAGTTGTTTGTTGCTGGCTTTTTCTTTCTTCGTTTCTTTGGTGATAATTCGGTTGTAGGAGTTTCAGGAATTATGACCGGTGCATCTGAGTTTTGCTTGTATATTTTATGCAGATGTTCGTTTTCTTTGCGTAGATTTTCATTCTCTTCTCGTAGCTTGGCCATATCTTCTTTGAGTTCCTTCATTCCTTCTTCCAGCATCTGGTTATGCTTTTTAAGCATATTTGTAATGTCCATAATATAAGGGGGGGGGGCTGTTCATTGTTTGCACTTGCCATGCTTGCACAATTAATACTATGATACTTGCAGTGATAAACTAAGTAGGATAAGATAAAATAATAGTTTTTTCATCTACCTGATGCTTATAGTTGTTAATCCAGAGTGGCTGGTACTGCAGTAATCCAAATTGTAATCACACTATATTCTAAGTTGTTACACAGTCACAAGCTTTGTGCTGTGTAGAAAAATAAAATAAGTTTCACAGACACTGCTGCAATAAATCATAGAGTTGAAGTTGCTCACAATTGTGAAGGTGTATCCAGTATGTAGAATTATTTCTGAAGTGTAGCACTTGCACTCACAAAATATTAACAATTTGCAGTTTCAATTTTCATTCACATTTTGTTGTTGTCGAATATAAACACAAACACTATTTGAAGATCATTTGGCGAAAACGCCCACTTGCACTTTCGAAATGATAATAATTTGCAGTATTCTATTTTAATTTACATTTCGTTGCTGTCGAATATAAACAAAAACACAAGTTGAAAGTCTTTCGGCGAAAACGCCCACTTATTCAATGTTTACACTTCCTAGCGAAAACAGCGATGCTACTCGCACGGATGCTCACATTCGAATCTGGTATCTGGTCAATGGTCTCCTGGTCAAATGGTCTGGTCTCAAATCCAGTGGACACTTTCCGACTTTTTTTATTGTTTTCTACAATGCGTGTTTTATTTGAAACTGGTGTCATGATAAAATAAGGGCGTCATATTTCCTGAAAATACTATATTACAGAAATATTCATGGAACATCTTTTACTAGAATCTAGTCCAAAACACACATATTTCAGTGCAAATAATTCTAATTATAAGTTTATGCATTTGTATGTATCAATGTATAATCTATAATATATCTATGTATTATCTATAATATATCTATGTATAATCTATGCATAATATTTGTGTGTATCTATGTATAAATTTATGTATTTTGTGAACAAAAATATGTGTGAACATATATCGTATTTGATTTCCAATAATAAATAAGTTAATAAAAAAAAAATTCTTGAAATAAGTAAATAAATGAAATAAATGGCCTAAATTAATAAATTATAATAAATCAAAGTTGCAAATTAATATATATTTCATTTATTATAATTTATAAGATACTTAAGATTTATTTGCCTTTAGGTCCCTTTTTTGTTAGTGGTGTTAGAATATGGCAAGATCAGAGAAGATTTGTAGTTCATTCTCTGAAGAACTTAGGCCTTGGAAGGACAAAAATCGAAGGACAAATTCAGGTAGAAATGCATGAAGATCCCTTACATTTTAAAGTAGTTTTTTTCCACAATTTCCCCCCGTCTTTCTTTAATTGTAATTATTATTTTTATTTTTAAAATAAAACAAGCACATAATAGTTTCAAAATTACATAATTTAAAAAGCTAAACTGATTGCTTAATAATGAACTTATTGAACATAAATATTAATTCAACGTGTATTTTAAACTTTAAATAAAATACTTATACTCAAAAATTCAAAGAAAACTTATATCAATTAAAAATTATTTTATAAAATTTCATTTTTATATTTAAATTTTCGTGTCAACTATAATTTACTGTGATTTTAATGTGACATATGAGTCAAAGTAAGACCTCATAAAACCATGTATCAAGCTTAGAGACGTAACCCAAAAAAAAAAATTCCTTTTTCATTAAGCTAATATAATAATAATAAATATTTAATAAATATATACAGTGGGCGGTATATATTTTTAATAATCTTGCAAAAATGGAGTAAATCTGTACATAAAGAGTCGCGAAGTCATATCGAAGTAAATAAAAAGCAAAGCATTCTTACAACTGTCAGTTGTCAACCAGAAGGTCATGGAGGTTAAGGATCCACAATTTCGAGACCAACGATGTGATGATTTAATCTGGAACGCATTGCTCACCGACCGCCTTTATTTCCCAGGCAAGCTAGTACCCATCAATCTGAATTTGATTGAGCTTCAAGCCGTCATTGGGGATTAAAACCTGATCGTAAACATTGATAATTAACCAAATAAAGACTTGAATTGAATTAAGTTGAAGGAGTTGAATTAAGTTGAAAAGAGCAATAAAATAAAATAAGTATTAACAGACTCACCTAAATTATTACTGTGGTTGATAAGAACAGAAAGAAAAAAAAAAGGATTAAAATAGTGAGAAACCGGTTTGTAAATAATTTAAACCTAATAGGAGTGAAATACGCTTGCTTTTCGTTAGAGCCTCATTCTCTAACAAAAACTAGGTGCTAACCCTTTTCAGCCCGATTTCAAATAAACAGGTTTTAGATGATTTCAATCATTCTGTTGTCCTTATTGACTCTACTAATGTTTGATCAGTCCTTGAAAAAATTTTTTTTTGTCTTATCTCACTTAAATATTACGTTGTAATTCCTATTGTGATAGGTCTCTTTAAACTATATTTTCAAAGAAAACATTGGAATTGTATATATTAAGGGAGTTCATTGCGAAACACCCTGTATGCACATAGATATACTAGAATACTAATATTAACGAAAGAACAAAGAACGTTATCAAAGTCTTAAAATTTCTTATTAGGAACTTCTTATCAGGTTCGACTTCTTATTAGCAAAGTCGAAATAAAAAATATAAAAACCAGTTTGATTGCAGGAGAATATCCTCTGCCCACTGATAATATTTCCTTAGATTTGGATAACAGTTTATTTCACTTAGTTTGTTCCAGTTTTATTCAATATTTGCCGATTTTATAAGCATCAGTCTAAATAACACTACAATAACAGAAAGTTTATTAGAGTCTATACCGGTGTATAAGTCGACCGGTGTATGAGTCATTTCGTAAGTCGACCCGTTATACATGTCGACCCTTTCTTATTAATAATGCGTTTGCAGTTTTTAGTATGTTGGGTGTACATGTCGATTGCTGAGAAAACCAAATGTAAAAATTTTTAAAAGTAAAATACATAATAAAAATAAACTACATAATATAAATAAACTACATAATAAAAATAAACTACATAATATAAATAAACTACATAATAAAAAAAATGCATAATAAACATATTAAGTCAATAAATATTTCTCAATTTAAAAATATTCCACATTGTTCTCTCTGGATTCGACATATTTACCTTCAAATAATGTTATTGTAAAATCTTTTTGGAAGTGTAGAATTTTGAATTATTTGAATGGAAATGAAGACGATTTTTTGTGGGATTCAGCAGTTTAAATTTGAAATTTTATGCTATGTTTATGCTATGCTATGTTCATTGTGTTTTAGCTTTTGAAATACTCTTGAATAAATCATTTATTCGAATTTTTTTGAGTTTAATCTAAAGTATTGTTCCTAAAAAACTTTATACGTACTGAAAATATGATGAAAGAAAAAGCAAAATAAAATATAACATATTAAAAATAGTATTTGAAATGGTAAAAATGACATATCTTTCTAAAACATACATATTTCATGCATGCATAATCATACATATTAAAATGCATCTATCAATAAATGTATGACTTTGCTACCAGTAGTCGAATCCCTGATTTTCGTAAAAATTTTTTGATATTGAAAAAATTGACTTACACACCGAAATGTACGGTAAATTTTTTTTTCTTTCCTAAAAGTGCATGTTGCCATTTTTCTGTTAATATGTGTATAATAGTGTGTTGAATAGCGTTAAAGGGAGAAAATTCGAGTTTAATATTCTGTATTTCTACGTGGCCTTATATCTCCCCTTAATATTGACCCATAATATTCATACTGGGACACGCATTATATTAAAGAGTACTAATGTATCATACCAGAGGAAATAATTATATGATAACATAAGTTGCCCACATTGTGGCCCTATAATTTACTATGTATAATAGTGTATTGAATAGCGTTAAAAGGAGGAAATTTGAGGTTAATATTCTGTATTACTTCACGGCCCTATATCTTCTCTTAATATTTACCCATAATATTCAAACTGGGCCACGTATTATAATACAGGGTACTAGTGTACCCTACCAGAGGAAATAATTATAGGCCTAGTAGTGAGAAATAATTATAAGCTTGCTGTATTATATTCTGAATTTTTTTTAGGAAGAAATTCGGGAATTCATCAACATTCTGAAGTCATACCGGGGAGATCCAATGGACCTCAACATTCCATTAACCTCCAGTATGTCCAACAATATCTGCTCGTTGGCATTCGGAAAAAGGTATGATTATGAGGATCCGGAGAGAAAGATGCTGGATGCTGGATTGCACGATGTGATCAAAATTATTGGTCAAACGGCATCACACATATTCTTTCCTTGGATTCGACATTTCCCATTCATTTTGAAAATGTTGAAGTATGACGAAGGAATTAAAGCATTCCATAGGTCACATAGCTTATTTTGGTGAGTAAAGATTTTCGTAGTTTTAGAAAATATAAATCGAAACTATTTTACCAACTTCGAAGGGGAAAATTTGAATAATTTGAGGGTCTGAAATCCAAATCCGTTGGGGGAAAAAAATGAGTCTTTATTAAGAGAAAGTACGTTTTTGTTCCTGATTGCGTGAAATCGTTCATTTTGGCGCGGTGTACCTACAATGCGAGAAAAAGAGAGAACACCTTTATATTTTTTGAACTGATGATCGGATTATTAGGATACGATCTGAATAGTGTGAGTGCTTTACCTTAAGCATGCAAAATTATTTGCACAGACTATATTATAAAAATATGAAATAAGGCACAAAAACGTAAATTTTTTTCAATGGATATGGATTTCTATTCTCAAAATATTGGGAAAGCCGAAATCTGGTAAATATGGTTACAATAGCTTATGCAGGTTAGCGGTCGAAAGTTAGGACGCATTAAGTTTAATTTCACATTTAGCTTACTTCATCATATCTCCGGCTCTAATAAAGGGAAACAAGAAATTTTTGTAGACAATAACAAAATTAATTCCACAAAAAAAATACTTTTTTTTTAAAAATTATTTTTTATTATTTAATTTACTAATGGTTAAAAAATGCTTGATTTGTCAGATCAATAGATTTCAGCACAATTGAATCTACTTTATTTTTTTTTTTTTTCAAAAATGAAAAAAATTTTGAATTGAAGGGAATCGGTCAAATATTTCTTGAGAAATATAAATTCAAAAGTAAGACTTCTTTGAGATGCAAAATATATAAAAAATGATGTTAACATTAAAGGGTCCTAACTTTCTACCGCTCTCTTGCCTGAGTTGTTCCGGCCATATTTTCTATATTTTTACTTTTTTATATTGGAGCCTTTTTATATTGTAACTTTTTTTATCTTGCAACTTTTTATATTGGAACCTTTTTATATTGCAACTTTTCTATAATGCGGGTCAATAATTTGAATCCGTTTTTGAGTCGTAACTCAAAATATATTCTACACAATTCAATATTCTACACAATTCAATTCAATATTCTACACAGTTCAATTCAATATTCTACACAATTCAATTCAATATTCTACACAATTCAATTCAATATTCTACACAGTTCAATTCAATACTCTACACTATTCAATTCAATACTCTACACAGTTCAATTCAATATTCTACACAATTCAATTCAATATTCTACACAGTTCAATTCAATATTCTACACAATTCAATTCAATATTCTACACAATTCAATTCAATATTCTACACAATTCAATTCAATATTCTACACAATTCAATTCAATATTCTACACAATTCAATTCAATATTCTACACAGTTCAATTCAATATTCTACACAGTTCAATTCAATACTCTACACAATTCAATTCAATATTCTACACAATTCAATTCAATATTCTACACAGTTCAATTCAATATTCTACACATTTCAATTCAATATTCTACACAATTCAATTCAATATTCTACACATTTCAATTCAATATTCTACACAATTCAATTCAATACTCTACACAGTTCAATTCAATATTCTACACAATTCAATTCAATATTCTACACAGTTCAATTCAATACTCTACACAATTCAATTCAATACTCTACACACTTCAATTCAATATTCTACACAGTTCAATTCAATACTCTACACAATTCAATTCAATATTCTACACATTTCAATTCAATATTCTACACAATTCAATTCAATATTCTACACAATTCAATTCAATATTCTACACAGTTCAATTCAATATTCTACACAGTTCAATTCAATATTCTACACAGTTCAATTCAATATTCTACACAATTCAATTCAATATTCTACACAATTCAATTCAATATTCTACACAGTTCAATTCAATATTCTAAACAATTCAATTCAATATTCTACACAATTCAATTCAATATTCTACACAGTACAATTCAATATTCTACACAGTTCAATTCAATATTCTACAAAATTCAATTCAATATTCTACACAATTCAATTCAATATTCTACACAATTCAATTCAATATTCTACACAATTCAATTCAATATTCTACACAATTCAATTCAATATTCTACACAGTTCAATTCAATACTCTACACAATTCAATTCAATATTCTACACAGTTCAATTCAATACTCTACACAATTCAATTCAATATTCTACGCAATTCAATTCAATATTCTACGCAATTCAATTCAATATTCTACACAATTCAATTCAATACTCTACACAATTCAATTCAATATTCTACACAATTCAATTCAATATTCTACACAATTCAATTCAATATTCTACACAATTCAATTCAATATTCTACACAATTCAATTCAATATTCTACACAGTTCAATTCAATATTCTACACAATTCAATTCAATATTCTACACAATTCAATTCAATATTCTACACAGTGCAATTCAATACTCTACACAATTCAATTCAATATTCTACACAGTTCAATTCAATACTCTACACAGTTCAATTCAATATTCTACACAATTCAATTCAATATTCTACACAGTTCAATTCAATACTCTACACAATTCAATTCAATATTCTACACAATTCAATTCAATATTCTACACAATTCAATTCAATACTCTACACAATTCAATTCAATATTCTACACAATTCAATTCAATATTCTACACAATTCAATTCAATATTTTACACAATTCACAATAACCATAAATATCAATTCAAATTGGATATTTATGGTTAGGTTTTAGTCTTTGTCCACGAAATTACGATCATTAGATAAAAAGTTATTAATGTCCGCACTGTACTCTCCTTATTATTGATGAAAACAATTTTTTTCATTGATTGTAAGACAGTGGGAACTGATATTCATCCTCATTTTATGAATTCAATATATTGTTATTACATTTAGTTTAATTAATTATTCATACTATATAGATGATTTGGACACTATTTTTATTTAAAAAATGTTTTATGAACTAATTTTTTATGTATTTTTGTTTATAAAATTGTAGGAAGAAACTCCAGGAGCATAAAGAAACTATTGATCCGGAAAATATTCGAGATTTTATAGATTGCTATTTAATTGAAATGAAGCAACGTCAAAAAAACGACCCAAACACCACTTTCAACGGTAAAATATATTTAATGCAGCTTTTAATACAT
Source organism: Parasteatoda lunata (assembly GCA_949128135.1). NCBI lineage: Eukaryota > Metazoa > Arthropoda > Arachnida > Araneae > Theridiidae > Parasteatoda > Parasteatoda lunata. Next base: position 64,642,468 of record OX421977.1, on the reverse strand, counting down.
ACTTAATTATGAAGCTAAATTTTAATTTTACATTTTAACAAAAGTTTTAGCATTTATATGATCGTCAATATTATGCAGTAAACTTCAGGACATTTTACTACGTTTTAATTAACTCACTTTCAGGAGCAGTCAAAACTTCGACCACTTTCTAATTAATTATTTTAATTTTATCTGGAGATTTGTGCTTGATGGCAATACAAGCGTTAACTGTTTCTCAATCTCTACAAGCAGAATTTATTATCGCAATTTTATAACCGAATAAAATTTATCGCCAGTCGAAATTTCTACTACTTTCCTATTAGCTGGTTCAAGTTTCAACTCTAGCGCTGCGTCTCGAGGCCAATACAAATATAAAAAAAAATTTCCCAAATTTTGCATGCAAAATTAAAGGAGATTTTATCACCAATTGAAATTTTTACCACTTTATGAGATAAAGAAATCAACAGGAACTGAACTAAAAATAAAATAAATAAAGTTTCTAAAAACAATATTATCAAGAATGCTCAAACTTTTACTGGTACGTGATAACAATGGAAGTTGGAATCATTTTTTGACCTTTATAAGCAGAATTTCTCACCATATTATTGCCAAAGCAGTTCGATCGTCAATCAAAGTTTAGACCTCTGCCTGACTATATAGAGAACTTTAATTTTATCTTAAGCTTGGTGATAGATGGCAATGCAAGTTTCAATCGTTTTTTAACTTTGACATGCAAAATTTACTATCGCAATTTTATCCCAAATAGAATTTAACGAAAGTCAAAATTTTTACTACTTTCATATTAGTTAGTTCAAATTTAAACTCTAGCGCTGCGTCTCGAGCCCAATACAAATAATAAATTTTTTATTTAAATCCACTTTATGAGATAAGAAGCTAAACAGTCACAAAACTAAAAAGCAGAGAATAAAATTATAGAATAAAAGTTTTAAAACCATCCTTTTCAAGTAGACTAAAAAGGATGAGATAATCAGATCTAAAACAAAAACCCAAGGATGCATAACTTTTATAATTTTCTATCAACAATAAAATCCCGTCATGTATTTAAACTCAATCAATCAAGTCAGTCAGTGTTTAGTCAGTTTTCGGACAGTCCAGCATTCAATAGAATTCCTGTAATTAACTAAAAAAGTATGAAAATGATTTAAAACTTCCCACACAGTTAAACATGCTGAATTTGAGTCAGTTGTTAGCAATCACCCATGCATTTCTCTTAAAATTTGTACTTTGGAAAAAGGAGGAATGAATTGATTCTGTGAATGTAGTATTTTTATTGAATTCATGTGGAGGAATCGTACGCGAAAGTAGCAAGGATTTTTTAAAAAACGAATCTCTAATCAAATTCCAACAAATGACAAAAATTCACTTGCCCCTAGTTTGTTCCGACATTAGTTCATTTTTGGCCGTCATTGACTGAGTTATTCGAAAGTGACTTACTTTTTTCCTTTTAAGCCTGGCAAATAGAAAATTATCTTATTAATTTAAGTCAACTTAAATGTAGTGCTTAAAATCTCTATATAACATAAAACATAATGGTCTAACACAGTTTTCCATTGTCAGTGCATTTTTATTTACGGAAAAATTTCATGGTAGGATCCAGTTTTCCATTGGTTTCCATATTGTTTTGGTTGTCATCACCGTAAAATCAATAAAAGTCATAAAGGTATTGTTTTTCTATAAATATTTTTGCATCCCTAAATTAAAGGTATTTACCTGTGATGTAATTATTACATTTTAGATTTTGATTGCTTTCTAAATTAAGAGTTTAAAACCAAGAGAATTGTTTTTTTAATCATAACGTAATTATACGCTACAATTCAAGATACTTAAATCGGTGTCTAATATTATTAACAGTTTTACAATCATTATTTTTAGTGCAAATATACATTAATATACTATTATAAATTATAGTTAAAGAGATTTGTTGAATGATTTAGAATTTTAAGACCAGCTTCATGAATAATGTAATGCATGCAAAAATTGTATTTAATGTATCCGTTCTTTTCCTTTTTGAGTGAAACTATTAAATTACGGTTGTGAACTCACATAATTTGCTATAACAATAAAGTTTTAATTTTGAATCTTATTTTAAATAATGATTGCTTAAAAATAATTACTTATGTTCACCAATAGATCTTAATAGAGTCACAAATAACTATTTCTTAACTATTTTTAATTCTAATAATAGTTAGTATGACTCTTTTCTAAGTAATCATTAATAAATTAACATTTAAAATTAAAAATAGTTATTCTAAAAGAACAATTTTGAATTTTAAATGTTATTTTAAATAATGATTACTTAGAAAAATTACTTAATGCTTACTAATAGATCTTAATAGAGTCATAAGAGAAATATTTGGACGTAGCAAGTGGGAGCACAAGCATTAGCAAACAGAAATCTTTTTAATACATGTATTTAAAGTGAATAATTTCAAGTTTTTAAGAAAAAAAAGCTATTTTTTTCCAAGATGCAACAATCATTGCGAATTAATCATCGGGGTTGATGAACGACAGCGAACAGGGGCTTAGCCTTCTAGTGTTTAAATAATTTTATAATCATTATGCAATTTATATTTGGTTTTTAATTCAAATTCTTTTGCGAAACTTTCAGAGGATACTTTGATTGGATGCGTAGGTGATCTTTTCGGAGCCGGCAGTGAAAGTGTCCGAGCGACAGTTTCATGGTGCGTGTATATTATGGCTGCTTTTAGAGATGTACAAAAGAAAGTTCAACAAGAGATATCAGAAATACTGTTAGACGAGAGAGAACCTGAGTTTATGGACCAAAAAAGCATGCCCTACACTCAAGCTGTAATTTTGGAAGTAATGAGGTGGAAATCTATTGTACCTTTAAACGTGCCAAGATAGTAAGTACCTTATGAAGAATTAGCATATATCAGTAGTCCCAAAATTAGTAATTAAAATGTTAATAACGAAATGTAAATATCAGTGGAACAACTGATTATTTAGGGGTGACAAAAATGATGCGCTACATAAAGAACAATGAATTTAAAAAAAAACAAAAACATTTATGGTTACTTAAAATTTTTGTTTGTTCGCTATGTTGGAATGGTTATCCATTTGTGCTAGAGTCTTGAAATTTAGTCAGTGACAACAAGGAACAATTTTAGCCCCGAATCAAAAATGCTAAAAATCGTTTAAAAATTTCAATTCTGTCTGGGAATGTAATTGTAACGTAGTTATCACTACAATATCAATTCACTAATATATAAGACAGGCTAACTATTCTATCTAGGGTTACCCTTGGATAGATGACGGTTGACATCGTTGGTATTCTAGTTCCCATACTGATAACCCAGATATGATCTGAGCACGCCTTTCCGACTGAAACGCCCACTTCGATTTAAACACACCTAAATCGATGGGTGTTTCACAGGAAACAGTTGACTTACTATTTGTGACTGTGACATTGTCCTCCTCCCGTTTTTGCTACTTAATGTCGATCACACACAACGGGGGTCTGTACACAACTCGACTGCTAATAGCAACACAGAAGCTACTACCAGCACAACCGTGATCTTAATACAGCTTTCACAACCAGCACCCAAAGCTCGATGACCTTAATACAGCTTTCCCGGCCTCTCGCAAAATAGCAATGGCATCCGTTCATTGGATTCTATCACAGATAAAATTCTGGCGAGGAGTATTGTAGCGTAGTTACCACTACAATTATTAAAATACCAATTCACTGGTATTAGGGGGACCGGAAAGTAATGTCGTTTCGGCACATTAAATATACGTTAGTCTTTAAAACCAATTCATTTTTTTCCGATCCATTTCGATCCGGCATTGAAAGGTTGTTGCTAACAAGGGTGAATACATTATTGATTAAAAATAAAATCTTGATAAAAAATATAAAATGTACCGAAACAACATTACTTTCCAGTCCCCCTATTATATAAGATATGTTAACTCGATTCCATCTTGGGGTATCTTTTGACAAAAGAAAAATTGTCGTTGACAGATGAATTTGACAGATTATCGAAAGATCCTTCCCCACTAGATGTTCGAAAATTTAAATTTTCACATTTGTTTTAGCATACGCCTTTGTTACAAATTAAATTGTAGACCTGTTTATAAGCTTATTGCATGTTCCTTAATTTAAATTTATTTTTACAAGCTGAGGGATCAACTTGGATTTCAAGTGAGGCCTTAGATAACGAACTAGCATTTAAAAAAGTTTTTTGAAATCACGTGTTTACTTTTGCGCCTTTAAAACGTGTTTCTATAAAACTAAATAATTTTAATTCTAATTCTATAAAACTAAATAATTTTAAATTAACGGCAATTGAAATGAAAAAAGTATTAAAAAGCAAAATAATGGAGAGAATGTACCAATTCGTTTAGGGGAGCTAGAAAAAATATTCATTATTAAATAATACTTTTAACTTTGGGTTATTTCTTGGTTGTGTCACTTCCCTTCAGAGTTAGCTGTTAGATCAAGCGGCTATACGTCGTAGGGTTCTTGTGCTGAAACCATCATGACTATAATCACCCTCGTTTTAAAGGAGAAAAGTGAAATCAATGCAATTCAACCACTTTTATACAAAGCCGCATTCAAAAGAGAGTGTATTTAACAACTTAGCCCTCACCCTCATTACTGTTCTGCTGTTTCATACATAATCCTTAAATGTATACTTTAAGAATCAATAAAATATTCACCAGTTTTAATTAAGAAGAACAACAACCCGTGTTTTCAATTGGAATTACTTCTTGCGTAAATTTAGAGATGTTCTTTAAATAGTTAAATTTTACTCGACATTAACAGGTTAATGATTGATTGGAAAGAATTACATAATACACTATTTCGTCCCTAATAGCTTGTTTTATTTCCTTTTAATTTGATCTTTAATTTTGTTGACTACTAAGCGTAAATTATTTTACTATTGCGGTTTTGCTACTTGGAACGATTGCTTCGTGCATTTTATAACAGACGATTTATATTTGATGTTATAAGATCACTATTTTTTTGAGTTTTACTGACTCTAGCAAAATAAATTGCTATTCCAGGGCTAAATGAAAAAATTCCCATCATGTATTTTGCTCGTTATTTTAATTGTACAATGCGAAGCAAATTTAATTAAATTTTGTATTAGTTAAAGACTTTACGTTAAAATTAAAAATTTTGTATTAATCGCATTTTTGTATCAATCGGCATTTTATTTATCTTTCAACTGAATGAGAAAAACACTTCAACTGTCGATCAAATTAGGTGTTTTTTTTTTTATAATAGTAGGATACTCCACCCCCTGCATGCTTCGCTTGTCAATATTCGTAATTAATTCTCCTTCATCATTATTTAATTATTTTTAAACATCAATATTTCCCCCCAAAACACGGAACTCTTTTGTTTCTAAATATGCAATTATTGCGTAAGAACATTTTTGTTAATGTGTTAATCGTTGCGAAATAGATGATTAACTAGATTTTAAAAATAATCATAAGTAATTGAGAAAAAAAATTAACCTGACGAATACAGATTGTGCGACTCAATACGAAGGAGTAAATAAGAAGTAATTTTACTCGTGGTGGAAGGAGAAAGAGGATAGACGGGATGGACGAGCTGGTCCAAAGCGAGATCTTGTGCAAAAGACTGAATGAGCTGGCACAGGAAAATAAGAGTCTAAAGAGCCACCAGGCACGAAATAGGATCACAGATTAAAAATTTTGCTCGTTAAAGAGACTTATAAAAATTCAAATAAGGAACGGTTCATGAATGTTAAGATTTATAACTGGCAACATATAATCTTTCTCTTTTGCTACTTTTGATTGACTCGAGCTTATTAAATAAAGATCTTGAGAGGAAAAAATAAATTTCCTTCAGTAATGGATAAATAGTATATATTTAAAGCAAAAAAGTATTAAAAAATCCTGAAAAAGCATTTAAACTTACAATAACTCTGGAACAAATAAGATTCTCGAGGGAAAAAAAAACACTTGTTAAACTTATAATACAAAATGGTCCTATCCGCACGTCAAATTTCAACTCTGTAGATGCATTTCAGCGGACAGTAGATCGGCGAACATGTTTTTTTTCCCCTACTAGTTTAACAGTTAATAATACTCGAACTAATAATCAAATTGTAATTTTTTAATATTTCATTAAAAATGTACAAGGAGTAAATCCTTGTACATTTTTTTACACAATTCAAGTGTGAAAGTCTTACATACTTTGGGCAGCAAAGCAAAATGCAACGTAAAGAAGAAAAAAAATGCCTTAAAGTACTTAAAATTACAGCTGCATTAAGTTTATCAATAAATGTGACCCTTTCAGCATGCCAATTTTTTTTAAAAATTGTAGTTGCATTATTACGTCTCATAAAGCTGCCCATAGGGTATTTTCAACAACAAGCTTGATAAGTTGACAAGTTCTCAAATAAATCATTGTTTGTTAAATATGTTTTATTTCATTGTAATTCCTGTACAATTTTTCTACACTCCTTAGCAACTTCAAGTTTTAAAGTTTTTTCGCAGTAAAACAAAGTGTAACGTTGAGTTTAACATCCAAAACAGCGGTGGTGCAGAGGAGGGCGGCCCTTACGATTTTTTTTTAATATAGTGAGATATTTCGTTATTAAAAATAGTGTATCTTTAATGTGATAAAATAATAAAACGCTCATTGAAGAAAATTTAACAGGAAGGGAATTTCTATAAAAATTTAGACGGATACTGTTTAAATAAGAATTAAAAAAATAAAAGTGTCTATTTACTCAATATTCACTCCTAGATAATAAGAAAAAATCATGTGATAGAAAAAATTTAACATTTTCGGTTCGTTCAAAAATGGCAATCTTTTTATAATATTTAAAATTTATGAACGCATATTAATAGGAAATATACTGATAGATACTAATGTGTGATACTGATGTATGATATAGATACTGATATATGAAAGCAACACTTGACTGAAATTACTTTTGAGTTAGATAACTTACAGTGGGTATAGTCTTAAAATTATAAAACTCTACGACTCTGTTTCAGAAAAATTTCTGTTTTAAATTAATCTTTTTTTCTGTGCAACTGTATCTGTATCTGTTGTAGATTTGACTGTATCTGTTGTAGATTTGAATTATTTCAGAGTTCTCGCGATAAACGAGCAAAACTCAAAATCAAAAAATAATGAGTTATCTAGCTTTACTCTACCCACGATATGAAAAAAAAGTCCAATTTGTTTCAAAGTATAGAGAAATCCCCAGAATCATTATAAAAAAACTATTAAAGAGAGTGTTTTGTTTTGAGTTTGTGAAGCCCGTGTCTTTATATACACGATATCTTTATCATTTTTAGAAATTTGTATGTGTTTACATAAAAATTAATTCAATGTATATATTTTTAATTATTTAGTACAACTGCTGACACAACTATTGGAGAGTATAAAATTCCAAAGGGAACTACGGTTATGGCGAATTTTTGGGCAGTACATCATGATCCCAGACACTGGAAAGATCCAGATAGTTTTCTGCCTGAAAGATTTTTAGAGCCTGATAGAAAATCTATCCGAAAATCCAGCAGCTATATGCCCTTCTCTGTTGGTAAGTTTTTAGAAGTATTTTAAAGGTACAGGATAAAATCCTTTAATACATAGTTTTAGAATTGATTTTTTAAAAAAAGTAACAAAATGTATGCATGTTACTACTAATGTCTAAAATTCAGCATTCTATAAGAAAACTAATGACAAATTAGCAAAGTACAGAACGTTTTAAATTTCACGCATGTCCAAGGTATTAGTATGACTGTCAAAAAACCTACAGTAATTCCATACAAAGACAAAGCAAAGTTGATAACTGATTTTTTATTCCATAAAGTGCCTAAAGATATTTTTTATATTATTTATAGCCTTTTATATTACTAGCGTTGAACAGCTGAGGCATTTTTTTGTGTCACGACTATAGCCTTTTGTTTTTGAACCCAAACAAAAAGACAAGGGAACTCTTGCCTCAAGCATAGGAACAAACTAGCTACGTGGAGGAATTTTTTATGGAGCTAATGTAGAGATGGTTTTGATGATAACACGGAGGAAAAAAATTCGGAAACCCCTCACGGTTAGTCCAAGAACAAGGAAACTCTAATCCACGATCCATCTTCCACTGAGGGATATTTTACGTCAGCTCTGTAATCGGTGCTATCTGGGGAAAAATTCGTATCGACCAGCCATTGCTGAGATTCGAACCGGGTCACTTCATTGAGAGGTGAGGGTTCAATTGTCTGAGTCATCGTGATTCACTTAAACATCATTTGTCATTCGACAGATGCTTGTACAGAATGCTGATCACTGAGCGAAATGTATAATAATTCTCCTATTTCATTCTTTCTCTAAAATATCTCCTCATTTTACAGAATACCAGCATTAGTAGTTACAAATTGATATTTAAGAGGAAAAAAACAAACAAAGAAAAGCTTTATCAAGATCTGATGAATTATTATCGATGTGTGCTGTTTTCACTCTTCACACACTTCTTGAATGTAAAACCTGCAAACCCATTAATTTGTTTATTTTTTGGATCGGTACAAAATTATTGTAAGTCTAATTTTTTATTTTATAAAATTATGTAATAAGAGTTGTTTTTTCTTCTTTAGGGAAAAGAGCGTGTCCGGGAGAAACAATGGCATACATGGAAGTGTTTCTTTATTTTGTTTCCATTTTACAGAATTTTAATGTCGTGCTACCCAAAGGAGTGAAGCCTACATTTGAAGCAGAACTCACTGTTACCTATCAATTAAAGCCATATTTGGTTCAATTTATTCCCAGGAACTAACAAACAATTAAAAACTATTCTGGTTCTATTTATTCCCAGGAAGTAACAAACTACCTCTCATTATTTTTGAAATTTACTCATAAATGTAAAATAATATTGTAATATTCTTTGGGATTAGTTGAATGTCTATAATATTTTTATGTTTAAATGTCATCCTACTTTGACGTATGTTGTGCTTTCTAAGAAAGTAAAATAAATACATGAGTATGTAACAACATTAAATACTGTTAAAAATATATGCACATTCTGTTTAATTTGGAAAAATCTTTTTTAAACTGGAATTGGTGTGTTTATTGCCGTGCATATGTGACAGAAAAATTATCTTCGAACAAAACTATTTTACAGTATACATTGAAATTGCTACACCAGGAAGAAATGATAATAACAGAATGGTACTTATTGGACACATACATTATAGGAGAAAGATCAAGCAATAAAATTGATAGGATATTAAATATAATAGAACCTGCAAATTCCTCATTCAAAACTATCAACCTCGAGCAGATATAACAGCTTTATTCGTTGGGGCAGTTAAAGAAGTTAGGACGTTATGTTATGAGGTTTTGAAAACCTTAGTCAATACAACTTCAAGCTATGCCACAGTTTACTGATAGTAATAACAGGCCGGCCAATCGCTCAGCAATCGTTGAGTACAAGCTTCAAATTGTTCAAAGATTCGGAGAATGTGCTGATCACGGCAACTGTCAGACGTTTTTTTGAATCAAGGAAGCTCAATGCATTACGCGCAACATATAAGAATTCTCCTATTGCGGCCGTACATTTTCTTGCTAAGAAATAATTAGTACTCGAAGATGGATCAAAGTCACGTGTCTTGATGCGTTTGAAGTGTAACAGTTGTTATTCAAAATATCAGGAATGCAAAGAAGAGGTGGTAGACACACGGATCCAATGGCACCCAATACCATTACTGTAGGTGGTGGACTAGTGTGACTATGTCGAATGCAAGTTTTTAGAATGCGTTCTCAATTTTGATTTTGAAATGGAACTCAGCATTTGTTTCTAAATATTATGTGCCGTCATTCCTGTGCCCAGGTTGATAGCACGTCTGAAAGAGTTCCTTTCGGTGATGAAGGGCCAAGGTAGCAAATTCCATGGGTGTCACGCTGGTGGTTCACGCTATTGCAAACAGTGTCGAACGGTTTGGGTAAAGCATTCTTGTTTGACAAATAACTCTTTTCCCTTTTGGCCCCTAACGTGGCTATGCGACTTCCTGTTAAACATGTGAGTAAGATGTCTATCTTCTCAGTTATTTGTTGCAGGGGATCACTGAAATCCAGTATGACGACATATGATTGTCCTGAAAACACCGATTTCATATTTTGTGGACAGTTAAGAGACACCAGCTGACACGAGCAGCTATAAATCACACAATATGATAGCGCAGCTATATGATAAAGCACAATCCTGGTTGGCTATGATCTTTCTTTAACCAAAGATAGTCCATTATAGCACAACGTGTATTTTTTCAGACAAAAATAATGTTAAAATGCAAAGTAAGTACGAAAAAATTGCTGTCGAATTTTTTTTTCCATAAGCATTGTAGGTGTCACCATTGCCGTCTGCCTTTTATATGCATTTGCTGAAAATCTAATCACTTGCACGCTACACCATGTTTTATCTTGCAAATTTCACAATTGTGTTATTCTAATTTCATTTCTTCCTAGCAGAGCAATTTTAATGGCCAGTACTTGAATTAGAAACAAAAATAATTGAAATTTTGTTAAATTTTAAGACAGTCGTTTCAAAGATTCGATAAGTCCTTTAACCTTGGTGCAAGAGGCTCCCTTATCAATGAAAAAAAATGCCTTTTTAATAAAACTTTTAAAAAAGAACAAAAGCTTTTTTTTACTTCGTCTAATGTTTGGAATTTTAATTTTAAGATTCCAAAATAAAGGTTTGTTTTTAAAAATGCAGAACATTACTGTCATTTAATGAATATCTGTTCACACTAACAAAGAAAGTGCCGTACTCGCAGAACATAAGCTGAAGCCTTTAAAATGAAAAAAAGAGTAGAGCAGTATAAGAAAGAAACAAATTTCAGAGCAGAAATTTCGTGTCTTTGTCCCACCCTCTACGCAAATAGTTCCCCCGCAGCGTTAAAATTGCAACAAATAGCAAATTCCTTTGAAACTTGTTTGTAAACTCGTACTGGATACGCTGACGAGTTATTTCGCCTATCGCGATGTAGAATCGATATAGTGAAGGAATTTAAATCTTTGTGATATAATATAGAATGTGACATTTAAGGGAAATTATACTTGACGGGTTTGGCTTACTTGAAATAGAATGGAAAAAACAGTTGCTAACGTAAACAAATGCTACGTTTCATCAACCAATCAGGATCCAGATACTACATCACTTGCAAGTATCCCATTCTCTTAGTTTTAAACTATTTAATCAAAAGCGTAATAGCAGTATAGGAATATACCTGTAAATAAGGGATACAAAAAAAAAAAAGAAGTGCAGAAAAACAATACCTTTATAACTTTCATTAATTTTATGCTGATGACAACCGAAGCAATATTGAAATGAATGAGGGAAAACTGGATCCTACCACGCGATTCTCCGGCGTCCACAACAATGGAAAACTATGTTAGACCATTATCTTTTTATGTTATATAGAGAAATCACATTTTCTTCTTTGCATCTATTTAAAATTAGTTAGGACAAGATAAAAAAAAAAATTAGATTCAAAACTCTTACGTCTGTTTGGAAAGGTATTGTAACTGTACTTATCACTGGACAACTGTAATTTATCACTGGACAACTATAATTTATCACTCAAAAACTGTAATTTATCACTGGACAATTATTAAAATTTTATCTGATTCTTGTAACAACATAATTTATCATGCATTATATAATAATCATTGCTTAAAAAGCGGGTAAATTTGTGTTGTAACTAACATAAGTGACTATTTCTATCTTCAATTAAAACTTTATTTTCAGTATTCAAAATTAGATTATATTTGACGAAATTTCGATTCTAACTGAACCAAATTTTGAACGATGCACTTAATCACAGCGACAAAATTATTCGGTGTTATACACTGAGAAAAAAAAGTATGGTCAACATTACCAAAATATGGTAAAACTAACCGTGGCCCAAAATCTCTATAATTTTTACCGAACCGCTTTGGTAATGATTTTGTAAAAATTAACAATAAAACATGGCTTGTAATATGTGATGAAATTTGCGCAATTTTATTACGATACCGTAGACATGAAAATCATTTATTCTGTTAAATTTACTTTTCGGTTTTGTATTTTTTACCAAGTTTTTAATAAATACATAAATATAATTTGAAAACATTTTAAATTATCTTTGAAACCTTTCTTTGAAAAACTATTTTTGAACCATTATTGAAATTTTTTTTATTATTAAATAATTCTAGAGCTTTTAACATTGAGAAGTTCAAATTCTTGATCCATTATTCCCATATTTTACAGATTGTGGCAATTTCCATCATATTTTGTGGAGGAAAAAATCCAATAAAATTATTATAAAATTATTCGAAAATCGCGAGTTTCACTCATACAAATTTGTACATACACTAAATGATTGAACAATACAAACTTCAAATCAGATTATTAAATTAGTGCAGAAAAATTTTAAGTTTCTGAAATTGTAAAGCGGTTGAGCCATTTTTAAAAGAAGAAATGCCAGGTTTTAATCACCCTTTTATTGCTTTCTTCTTTTTTTGTTGCTTAATACATCTGATAAATAGTGAAATCTGAATCTTTGAATGATAATTCCTTCGATTTAATTTGAATGATTGATAATTTGAATGATAATGAAAGTTAAATAAGATAACAACAAAAACACCGAACTATATTTCTGTTTAAGACTCTGCTCTTAAAGTAACACGATTAGAAACTAAAATTAGTGCATGTTAAGTTTTCTGATAGTTTTTTCTAGAATAACAATCTCTTTTGAAGATGATTGAACAGTTTCAAAAGTTTAAGTTAGTAAATAATGAGATCGCAATTGGATTATTAGTTCTGATTATAGTTTATTTAATAACTTACTTAATTAAAAAACAGTCTAAGAATTTACCACCTGGGCCTTATGGATTACCGATTGTAGGATATTTACCATTTATGGCAGAAAGACCATATTTACAGTTTATTGAACTCAGTAAAAAATATGGAAATATATTCTGGTAAGTGGTAATTTTTTTTTAATATTTTTGATTTACAGTATATTTCATGAATATTCATGTGCTCTATAAAGTCTAAAAATATAAAAAAAAAGATAATTGGTTAGCAAAAGCATGAATAAAATAAACTAAACACATAAAGCGATAAACAATAAAATATAAGCAGATGATAAAATTAGAAGTCAATTTTTAGAACGACAGAGTTGTTGGTTTTCTTTAGATTAGTTTTTGTTTTTGGAATTTGAGTTTCCTTATATACCGTTAAGGGGTTTTCTAGTTGTTTTATGATCTTTTCACTATCCCGTTACGGGTACACTTCATATTTGTTACAGTTTGTGTTGTTTCTGAAATAAAGTTTTTTTTATAAAAAAAACTGAACAGTTATTTATATAGCTTATGATACGTTACAGTTCTAATGATACGAACATTCAATATATATATATATATATATATATATATATATATATAAAATTTTATTTTGGCATTACCATTGATGTTGACCATTACCATTGACCATTAGTATAAGCATTTTAAAGAAATAAACATTATAAATTAAATTTTAAAAAATTAAGAGTAATTAAGAGACTAGAAAACATGATTTAATTAAGGATAAATACTTTTATCAAGTTTAAGTCCACTTATCTACTAGCAGGCTCTTATAAGGAAGGAACCTTTTTCTGTATAGAACCAGATGGCGAAAACTATTTCTTGGGACGGCATTCGTCTACATAAGTCTGTAGTCAGGGACTAATATAGGGGATAAGGACATTTAACTTTTCCCGGGGAGTTTTAGAAAAGCAACACGCTTTTGACAGACCGGTTTTTTTGCACAAAAAGTGGCGTTCGTGTCGTCCTAGGGATTATTTTCTGACATCCCCGCCGTACCTTAGCATTGCGCGTAATCAGTGTTGATCATTAAAAAGCAATTTAATTTAAATTCTAAATTTTTTTCATTTCCGTAAATCAGTATATAATTTTGTATATTGCTTAAAGATGTCTATTCATTACTCATAATTTATTTGTTTCTTTATTGAAGTTTTAAAACCAGAGATCATTCAGATTACGAACAATTATATACTATAGTTTCGGTTTTGTTTAGCTTCGGTTTTCAGAATTCATTCAGGTTAATTAAAACCGAAGGAAAATATTTGCTTATTCAACCATAGTTATTAGTTTGAAGCGTCTGGTTCTATTATAACTGAAGTATAGATGCTTATATTAGAATTTTTTTATATTTAAAAATTTGATTTAACAGAACGAGTTCAAAACTAAAACCCTTTGAATTTTATAAGTTTACTATTATTGTTTTAAAATTTTTATAATTAAAAATGCACATTAATGACACATTTTTTTAAACAAAATATAAGCCATGCAACCGTACATTTGCTAAATTTTCCGATGATAATTAAAAATAAAAATCTTTTTCATGAAAATAATTATTCGTAGCATTTATTGTGAATTCGATTGTATTATCTTTCAATTTCCGATCTTTATTAATGCCTTTGCACGAATAATTATTCAAATTATAATATATATATATATATATATATATATATATATACGTATCAAAATCTCCCAATTCATATCTTAATGTCCGCGTAAGACTAATTAATTGCCCAAAATCAAATGCTCTTCATTTTGTTTTGAATTAACAAGGAATAAAGATAAAATAAATCATAATTTATGTAAATATTTAAACATTGCTGTCTTTATGAATGTTTTTTTTTTAAAGAAAACAATCATATTTTGCGTTACACGTAAAAGAAAACCACGAAAATATCATTCAGATTGCTTGACGCTTAGAGTTCCAGCGAAATGCTCAGTAATCGCAATGAATTTTTTTTATATAATAAATCATTTTTTTAACGTCTTTGACAGACAGTCAATTATTTCGGTGAATATAGTGAGATGCTCTTCATATTTTTTGTAATTTTAAACTCATTCCAAAAATCAAAGTAAAGTGCAATTTAAATATCGGCGTAAAAAATTTTTTATAAAAATTATAAAAATAACTTATTTTGACCAAGATTAAGTTGAAATTAAAATAATCAAATGTTGCGTTAAATACAAAGGAAAACCACGAAATTTTTTTTTAGATAACTGAACAATAATAAGATTACAGCTAAATGTTCATTATCGCAATGAATTATTTTTTTAACCATTAATTTTTTTATCATTCTTCACAGAGAATTTGTCATCTTAGTGGATGTTGTGAAATACTTTTCTTATATTTTTAACTTTTAACACGACCCAGAAATCAAAGTAACTTGCAATTTAAATATCACAGTAAAATCATGTTTATAAAAGCTTTTGTAGTAACCTATATATTATTTAAAATTAAATTTAGACAAATCAAATGTTGCGTTAAATGCAAAGGAAAACCACGAGATTTGAAGGATTTTTTGAATGAAAATAATTAGAATTTCCATTACACACAAATGAAAACCAAGAAAACGTTTTGCTAGCAAACTAATTGAACGCTAACAGGCAATAATGAGACTATACAATAATTATCATTTTCCAATTTCTTGTGCTTTATATGAAATTTAATGTTTTGACTAGCTTGGAATGTTTACTAAAATGTACTTTATTTTATTTATTTTTTGTAAGTACATAAATTGTGTTTATTTTATTTCAAATATTTGAATTTCAGAATGATATAAAGAATTAAATTTTAAGAACATATCAGTTTTTTTTTTTTTTTTTTTTTTTTTTTTTTTTTTAAATTTTAAAATTTGCAAATTATAAATCTTTTAAAAAATCTGAAAAAAATGTATCATAAAATTTGCGAATTTCAGATTTTTCTGGCAAAGAGACTGAATGTTATCAATTATTATTAATCATTACAACTTATAAAAATCAAATAAAAAAAGAACAAATTATGTACAGCTGCAATAAACAAACACCGCAGTTCACTAGAGGGCGTGGATATAGAGTACAAACTAGTTCCTAGACCAGTGATGTCAACGTTCACCGTGACGTCCGTTTGGCCTGTAGTACCTTGGAAGATGAAGAAAGTTTGAGTTGTGTGAATAAGCGCTTTAAGATGTTACTTGATTAAAAACTTCATTCGCTTCAAAAATATGCAAATTGAATATAATAACCGCCATGTTTCGAGAGCAGAAAACTAGTTGCTATTTTCAAGGCTTGCCATATGTAATTGAGAAGAAACAGAATAATTTTAAATATAATACGTAAAGTTACCAACGAAAAATGGAAATAAAAGTGAGAAACGAAATTAGCAAAAACCGCCGTAATCGAAAAAGAAGAAACGCATTAAGGATTTGAGAAATTATGAATTAAACTAATTGCGAAACTAAAAAACATTAAAAATATAACATATTCAGAAAAATGTTCCGTTAAATTCGTGTATTGTATAAGCTCTTTAAAAATGAGGGACATTATAAACTATTACGAAATCTAAGAAGAATGAAAAATGGGAAATAAAATAATTGAAATTAAAAAAATAATTAAAATTAAAATAATTTTTTTTGTGGACGGATTCGGATTTTTGACTCCTAACATATAGGGGGTAGTTGCAATCTAGGGAATATAGTTTCGATAGTTTCGTCCGTCAAGCGGTCCAAAGTTCGAACCCCTTAACGTTAATTTTACATTTTGTATATTTCGCTATATCTTTAGAACTTTTAAAGCGAATTGAAAACTTTTTGCACACAATTATAAAATTCGCTTATTCAATGTTAGTTCCATGTAAAAAATAACTTTTCGTAAATATTAATTATTTTTTATTATTTAATTTAATAATAGTCAAAACAATTTGACCATAAAAATCGTTTGTCTAAAATTTTGATTTCTCAGGAACTATTAGACCTATTATTAAATAAAAGAATAAAAAACAATAAATATTTACAAAAACTATGGATGAACGAGTTTTATCAATGTGGGCAAATTTTTTTTAGTTTGCTTAAAAAGTTTTCTCAGATGTGATGAAATACGCAAAAAGTAAAACTAATAGTATTAAGGGGTACAAAATTTGGACCGCTTTACTGACCAAACTATTGACTTCATATATACTTGCTGATTTAAAGACGCAACCATTTAAAGCGATATGCAAAGTTTAATTATTTTCAATTTATAGAAATGTACAATAATAAAACTTAAACTTGAATTTTTTGTTTCAGCATTAATTTAGGCAACAGGAGATTTGTCATTCTCAACAGCGCAGATGTTATAAAACAAGCTTTGTTGAAATCTGAATTTCTCAGCCGACCACCATACGGCGCTTTTACAACATTCAAAAAAGAAAGTTAGTCATTTTGGTATTGTTTCTTTCTCGAAGCATTTTTATGAAAATTGGGATCGATTAGTTTGGAAAATTTTAATTTTTTACTTTAATTTCAATTTTCTTTCAAAATTCATTAAAATTTTCCATTTCTCTTATCTGATTATATGAGTTAAAAAATATTAAATCAAAAGTTGCTTTAATCCCTTAACGATCGGTTAATTTTCAAGAAAACGGTCATAAAAGTGCTTATTTTCCTTTATTTCTGAACATTGATTAGTGCTGACATCTAGTTTAAAATAAACTAACTATCTATAAGTACTTAAAAATATCCTGGTACTGCCATCTGGTGTGTTAAATGAGAAATAAAATTTTTTCCGGACAAAAGAAATGAATTAGTTTTATTCTTATTGGCGCGTAATTGCTGAACACTCCAGTCCGGAAATATCACGGGAGCAAGAAATAGAGGACGAAACCTCACCCCGTCATTTTCACGGGAGCGAGAAGGAAGGGGTTAATAATAATAATTAAAAAAAAACGGTCATTTTGGAAAATTTAGGAAAGAAATCGAAGAAAAATGAGACACATACTTAAAATGAGGCGTCGAATAAATTACAAAATGCGATAAGGTTGTTTTTGAAATTCAGATCTGATAACATGCAATGTTTTGCATAGCACAAAAAAAAAAAAAGATTAAAAAGTCGATAACTCTGACTGTCTTTTGAGTTGTTGTATTTCTTAACATGTTCATCATTATCTGAAATATTAGTCGACCTAATTAGATTACAAAAACTAAAGTAAATTATTACCAATCAGGCTTAATAACATGCAATTTTTACACAATGTTAAATAACTGATAAGTCAATATCTTTATTATCTCGATTTGAAATTCTCATCCTAAAAAATGTATGCCATAACGTAAGAAATAGTTATTAATCTGATAAAAAAACAATGGACAATTTTTAGATAATTCATAAATTTTTTTAACTGATCAGGTATAAGGACAAACATTTCTTTGTATGTAATACGTAAACAATTTGAAATAAGAGAATTATTATTTTTAAATGTCTGTTGAATTGAAAAAGAATTAATCGTACATATTCAGCCAAAAGTAACTTTAGTAACTTTCCTTAACTTTAACCTGAAATTTCCTCATATTTTTTTTTATTTGTTCTAATCGTTTAGAAGTACAGTGAGTAAAATAGAAAACGGATCACCCTGAATAACTTTTGATCTAATGATCGGCTCTTAACGTTCTAGGACTCAATTTTAATGGTTCGAGGGGGTGATCTCAAAGAGGCTAATTAATAAGTGCAGACGATATCTGAAGTTACGAAATCAGACACAAAAACGTACTTTCTCTGAATAAGCATATATTTTTTTCGACAGATTTAGATTTCTGATCCCCACTATATACGGCGAAGTCGCAATCTCGGAAATATGTTCCCAGATTGCGGTAAAAGTTATATTTTGCATGGAATTATTTTTGGATAAACGAATTTTATAATTGTGTGCAAAGGAGCCACAATGGCTCAGGGGATAGAGCGTTCGCCTTCCAATGAGGTGAACCCAGGTTCGATCCCGGCGATGGCTGGTCGATACGAATTCCGCATCCGGCTTGCACCGACCACAGTGCTGACGTGGTAGACGGATCATGGATTAGAGTCCCCTTGCCGTCAGGCTAACCGGTGAAGGTTCTCGTGGTCTTCTTCTTCATGTAACGCTATTGCGGGTTAGCTCCCTCAAAAAGTCCTCCACGAAGGCAAATTTCTCTCAATACTCAATCCAGGAGTTCCCTTTTCTTCTGGATTGGGTTCAAAATTACAAGACTACGGAGTTGAACATTAGTAGTCGTAAACCCATAAAATTGGGTCGGCTGTTTAAGGACGGTTATAAAAATAAAATTGTGTGCAAAGGAGAATTTTATAATTGTGTGCAAATCATTATAATTGTGTGCAACGGGGCCGGGATAGCCTGGTGGGTAGTTCACTAGGCCCATGTCGAAGGGAACATGGGTTCGATCCCTGCCGGCCGAAGACTCCCCGTGTAGTTAATGGTGACTGGTGCGCGTTAAACCCATCTGGTTTCAAAGTCCTCCATGTCCCCATAACAAATCAATATCTCTGGGGGTACTGATCCAGGAGTTCCCTTGTCTTTTGGATTGGGATCAAAATTACAAGACTACGGAGTTGAACATTGGTAGTCGTAAACCCAGCATTGAGTTAGCTGTTCAACGACGATTATAAAACAATAAATTAAAAAAATTGTGTGCAAAAATTTTTCAATTAGCATAAAAATATCTTGAGACATAGCAAAAAATAAAACTAATATTAAGGGATCCAACTTAAGACTACTCTCCTGACCAAACTATGATCACCATATTTCCCAGTTTGCAGCTACCCCAACACCTTGGGGGTAAGAAATCCGAATCCATTGATAAAAAGTATGTTTATTCAGAGAAAGAACGTTTTTTTTAAATTCTGATTTTGTAACTTAAAATATCGTCTTCCTTAATTAATAAGCATATTTGAGGTCAAACGTGTCGAACCATTATGACTGAGTAATAGAACGTGAAGATCCGATCATTAGATCAAAAATTATTCATGGTGGTCCGTTTTTTATTTTGCGTACTGTACATAAAATACTTCATTAACGCTAAGAATCATAATAAAGATTTAAATCACTATATATTTAAGATTTAGAAAGTATATCGTTTTTGTCGTTTATCGTCGAAAGTTGTATAGATTTGTTTTTCATGATGAAATATGAAGCTAACTTTAAATCAAAGAATATAGAAAAGAAAAGAAGTCCAGCTCTTCGAATGCGCAACTAGAGCAAAGAATTGCTCGGTGCGGTATGCTATATCAGAAAAACCACTTACAGAGCTAGCAATATATTCAGATACATTTGAGCAATAAGATCCAGCGCGTGATAGTCCGGAGGTACGTCACCTGTGAACCAGTTGCTGGACAACTCTACATTTCTGATCCGTGGAAGCTCAAGGGATAGAGCGTCCGCTTCCCTATGAGGTGAACCGAGTTCGAATCCCAGCGATAACTAGTCGATACGAATTCCATACCCAACTTGCACTATTGTGCTGACATAAAATATTCTCAGTGGTGGACGGATCATCGGCTAGAGTCCCCTTGCCGCCAAGCTAACCTAAAAGGTTTACGTGGTTTTCCTCTCCAAATAACGCAAATGTAGGCTAGGTCCATTAAAAAGCCCTCCACGAAGGTGAATTTCTCCCAATACTTGATCCTGGAGTTCTCTAGTCTTCTGGATTGGGTTCAGAATAACAAGGTTAAGGAGTTTAAATTGGTAGTCGTAAACTCAAAAAATTGGATCGGCTGTTTAACGACGGTTATTAAAAAAAAAAAAAAAAAAAAAAAAAAAAAAAAAAAAAACTCTACATGTATGGTTGCGTGCGCTATCTCCCGCCAACCGCTATTTTATTTTTTTCTTTCTATCCCAAAATATGTTAGCAGATTTAATCGACATGGATGGTTTAAATGCATCATTAAAGAAATATCTAAATTAAATACTGAGTATGTGCAAAAATGCAGAAGATACCCACAATAAATAAAAAGATAAAAATTTTCATCTCCTCCCCTACCCCAGTAGTGATTGGGAGGAGAGGAAGGTGAAAACCCGTTGAAAAAATCCTCTGATGCTATGCCCCTAAAGGTTGCTTTTATCTTTATTCAAAGGCAGACCGGTTTACATTATGTCTATCGAAGCCAGTGTTCTTACTTCTCTTATGTATATTCTTTGTTTTAAACGACCTCAGAAAGTCTCTTTTTTGAAAAGGTACCAGAAACTCTTTTCTTCTCGTTTCACAAGACAATCTCTCGTGAAATAAGTAACTTTTGAAAACGCTATACTTAACACGAATATCAGAATTATTAAGCTAACAGAGGTACAATGAAACGAAGTTAACTACTTTTCCCCCTAAAAATGATTTTGAATATACAAAAATACACTTTTTTAGTCTATTAACTTCCACATCAGCATAAATTTTTATTAGTTTCTAAGCATTGTCTTTATCTCTCTCTCTTATATATATATATATATATATATATATATATATATATATATATATATATATATATATATATATATATATATATGTGTGTGTGTGTGTGTGTGTAATAAAAGGGCTAAAATGCCTTTTATTTGTGTTTTAGATAGCTTAAATAATGCAGTCGTAAGCCATCATACGTTCTAAAATGGTTTATTAACAGTAGGTTGGTATTGATAACAGTCCACATCCGCTCTCCACAAGGGAGAGGGTGGACAAGACTTCTGTCAATTCTGGAACAACTTATCAGGATCACAACATGATGGAAAGGCCATGCGAAAAGCATTGCTCTCGCTTTTATACTAACTCATATTTGAGTAAAAAGGCACAGTCTTTGAAATACTTGTATCCTTACGCATTAAGGAAAATCATTTCATGCTTCCTTATATGTAAGTGAAAGGGGGAGAGATCCTAAAAATAACTCAATCGTATGTTTATCAGCCTTGAATTCCCAAAATAGAATCTCTCTACGCTTATTCTTTAACAAAGACATTTTATGAAAACGAAAGAGATTTAATTCTTTTATTAATACAAAAGTATTATAATTTTTGTATTACATCCCCCCCCAAAAAAAAAAGATTTTTGGCAAGCCAAAAAGAAATCATAATAAAATTTAGAATTCTCTGAACTTTTAAAATTTATGCTGGTACGACTGTTCCTTTTCACTACTACAAATAACATTTTTTCTATTATCTGTAAAAAAAAAACAACTATATACAATGACAATAATAAAAACATGATAATACACTTTATCTGTTTAGGCAACTAAACAGAAAGAAAAATGAAACATATTTTTATAACTAAACTACTAAAATTTTCAAAAATTTTTCACACAAAAATATACATAATTTTTATGGAAACGAACTGGACAACAAGTGTCTTTAATCAGAGTTTAAGATTCTGTATAGTTAAAAAAAATATTCACAATTTTTATGTGAAAGAGGTGGACAACTATTCAGGATTTAATTTCAACATTAGTGGGTTGTTATATTTCCTAAGTTTTGATACATGTACTATTTCAAAAGTTTGTTTACTTAAATTTTTCTTTCTATTTCCTATTTTTTCGTCGATGTTAACCTCATAATGTATGCACCCATTACCTAATTCTATCTTCGAATCATTTGAAATGTTTGGCCTTTCTTTCTTTTTCCTATTTTTCCTGTACTTTTTGTTATTAACTTCTTGGTCATTCTTTCTTTTTCCTATTTTTCCTGTTCTTTTTATTTTTGTTACTCCTCACATTATTTTTTTTTCTTCAAAATGTTTACTTTAATGAAACATCTTAAACTTTTATTTTTTTTTCAAAATGTTTACTTTTATTGAAACATCTTAAACTTTCATTTTTTTTATCACAATTTTTGACCTTAACATTATGAGAATTCTGTTGTCTAATGTGCAAGGATAAGTTGTCATTGTTAGAATTAGCAGAGATGATCAGTCTCTTACCAACTTGAGTAACAACTGGCCCGACACAATAAAAAAACAAACAAAAATCTTTGCAAGTCTGCAACCCTACTAAAGCCTATGATAAATCAGTATCAAGTATAAAAACTTAGCTGAATTAACAATTTCGCCTATCGTATTAAGGGGAAACTCACACAATTTGTTAAGTGTGAAATGCCCTTTTGTTTGGGTAACATTTAATTTTTCACATTTTTAATAGGAATATTTTGTTTTGACCAAGTCCAAAAAGAAAAAGCATTACAAATTTCTTTTAGCTTTGTTTTTTGTTTGAAAATCTGAAATTTTTTTAATTTTGTTTGCCGTCACAAATTTAATTGACTTTTGAAACACATTTATTTCCCTCAAAAACATTTTAAATGCATAAAAATACACTATTATATCATAATTTTAAAGAAAAGCAATCTAAACACAAGAAATGCAATCTAACTATTCATAATATAATATACTCAGTTATTCATAATGAAAATTTTAAAACACTACTCATCTCCGATATCGATAAACTATTTAATTATGCTAGTGAGAAAGAAAAATAAGAGGACAAAAAAATATATATATCTACAGTACTTTCTTTCGGCCTTCATGACTTTTTATGTTGAAGAGAAACAAAAAATATAATAATTTTTTTGTTCTTAACGCGCACATTCACTTTTGTTTTCACATAAATCTTCGGGATTTTACACGCGTGCACATATCACTGGTGTTCACAGCAGCTTTTTAATGAAAGGAACTTTTAATAAAAAAGCAAAAAGCTTCTCTCTAAATTTAATATAAATCGCGCACATATCACTTTTGTTTTCACAATTTGAGCACTACGGAATTGTAGGGTCATCGGTCATTTCCCGATTGGACACTGTAGGGTCATCTCGATCAGCACTATGGGTTTCAGAGAGGCATGTGACGAGCTCGAGCCAACGTCAGCATTCCACTAGCGATGAGGTGTACAGGTAGTGAAATCAATCTTTCCTTCCTTCATTCTTTTTTTTCACTGCGGAATAGGCAACTTTCTTCTTTCGTCCCCCGGGATGAGGTTTTATCAACGTTGTAGTCAGCCGGAAAATAGATAACAATGGTTTCCTCAGCAAGTAACCATCCTGGCGTCTTGCAATAAAAGGGCTAAAATCCCTTTTATTTGTGTTTTAGATAGCTTAAATAATGCAGTCGTAAGCCATCATACGTTCTAAAATGGTTTATTAACAGTAGGTTGGTATTGATAACAGTCCACATCCGCTCTCCACAAGGGAGAGGGTGGACAAGACTTCTGTCAATTCTGGAACAACTTATCAGGATCACAACATGATGGAAAGGCCATGCGAAAAGCATTGCTCTCGCTTTTATACTAACACATATTTGAGTAAAAAGGCACAGTCTTTGAAATACTTGTATCCTTACGCATTAAGGAAAATCATTTCATGCTTCCTTATATGGAAGTGAAAGGGGGAGAGATTCTAAAAATAACTCAATCGTATGTTTATCAGCCTTGAATTCCCAAAATAGAATCTCTCTACGCTTATTCTTTAACAAAGACATTTTATGAAAACGAAAGAGATTTAATTCTTTTATTAATACAAAAGTATTATAATTTTTGTATTACATATATATATATATATATATATATATAATTAAAGTAAAATTAAGTATATATTAAAAAAGTAAAAGTCTAACTGTAACCGGGTGCAATGAAACACTCGAAGCAATCTAAGAAAAATTAAACTTTCAATAAACATAGACTAATTTATGAACGTTTTACTGCGCAGTAAGCTAAATACAAATGCTGAACTTAAATAATAATAATAAAAATAAAAAAAAACAAGATTCAAGTATAATTCATTATAAATAAAATAACATACTTCGATCATATTACGAAATATTTTTTCATTCTACATTGAATTGGATCAAATCAGTTTCAGAAGTTAGCAATAATGCTTTTCTTTCATTTACTCCTAAAGATATGGAAGGTGCAAGTATTCTAAACGCACTAATGTATCCAAATTATATCAGTATTTGGTATGTACCAATTATGCAGTTTTATATAATTACATAATAAATGTAATGAAGTTTTATATAATTACATTTGAACAGCAAATTTCCATAACAAATTAAAATGCTTTTCGCTGTACTCAGTTATTTTCGCAATATTTTTCGATAAAAAGTTAATTTTATCGCAGTAAAGTTATTTTTAGAAAATTCTTTTTAAACGAATTAAAAACCGAGTTTTATTTTTATAGTTTAAGATCAGAATCACCTACTCAATAATTTAAGTAGCTTGTGTAATTTGATGTTGATTTCAGCGAACAAATAAAACAAAACGAAATGCTGCTCGTTAAACTAATTTGATTTTGAAGAACACGAAAATGAAGCTTGGAAGAAACTTTGGCCAAGTGAGGTAACTAACTTAGCTAACCTTCTTTTTGTCAAACCCAATCTGGTAAACTTCGAATCTGCTTGTCGTAATACTTTATGTTAAATACACAGACGCTAATCGGGTTAATATGGAATTTAAATATAAACATTTACTGTTATTTTTTAAGCGATGAATCAGCGAAGCTAATTGAACTGTTGAATAATTATATTTCTCTTTTATTTAGGCCCTTTTTTCACAAGCCCTATTCATGTCTGGCAGGAGCAGAGAAAGTTTGTTGTGCAGTCCATGAAAGATTTAGGATTAGGCAAATCGAAAATAGAAGAACATGTTAAGGTACTTAGAGATATAAAGAACAGCAAATATCTTGGCAATGATAGTGACATTTTTATTAAAACAATAAGGCAGTGCTCCTAAGCCTTTTTATCGCAGTGGACCTGTCAACGTTTAATAATTGTACAGTGGTCCCCTGACAGTAGGGACGTTGATTCGTAATTTAGATTGTTTTTATTTACTAACTTTAATTATATTTAAATATGCCTTCAAAATAAAAAAAACTATTGCATGCGCGGTATTTGTGGGGCTTTAGGTGACGTCTGGTTAACCTCTTGTCCATGAAAAGTCGTTCAAACTCGAGAGAAATACACCATTGTAAATAAAATTTAAATAATTTAATGTCCCTTGGGCGACCCGGTTCCATTTGATCCACAGCCCGGGGGTTGGAGACAGGTGAGGATCAGGCTTTATCGGCAATAAATTGTTTTAAATTGCTGTTTATAGAGCAATATCTTCATATCTTAAAGGAAATCAATATCTTAAGGGGAAAATGATAATAGTACTGTCGGGATAAGTGAAACAAAAACCAGTCTTACAAAGAAGTTTCTCGATTTCTTGATTAAAAACTAAATTCACTTTAAAAATATATAAATAAAAAAAGTATAAATAGAAATTAAGCGAAATTAATTTTCTCCCACCGTCAATTTTCGTAAAACACATGCATCTATACATTTCATTCCACATAGCCTTTGTCTCCTTGTCCTTGTACTGGTTTTCCCAACCTCAGCCTTACTAGCTTTCGGAATTATTAAGCATTTTTCTAAAATATTTATTTAGGATGAAATATGTGCATTTGTAGAAGTACTGAAATCTTACAAAGGAAAAACAATGAATCTCAAAGTTCCTTTAGCTCCAAGCATGTCCAACAATATTTCAGCATTGGTGTTCGGTCAACGATATCAGTATGATCATCCAGACAGAATACGCTTGGACCAAGATGCAGAGAACATCAACAGGTATCTCGGACAAACTGGCTTATTGCAACTCTTTCCGTGGATGCGATACATTCCTTTTGTTAAAGGACAACAGTATAAAAATGCTTATTCAGCTTATGAGAGTACGCAAAATTTGTTCAGGTGAGTTACATTTTCTCTTTCCATCGGCTTTAAGCCTCTATAATCGTAAAAGTAAACACAGCATATAAATTATCGTTATGAAGATGACTATAAAGTTTATTCTAATATAAATGCCCATACAAGGCCTTTGAACATATAATTATGAAGCTGAATATCAAGTTCGGCAGACAATGAATGCCAATATCATGCATTTAAATTATTATTAAAACAGAAAATGAACTTAGTGCAAAAATAAATGCTGATAACATATAGTTAGATGATAATTTGTATGCATGTAATAACAAAAATAAATAATTATACCAAATACAGGATGTTTCATACAAACAACTTATACGTATTTTTAGAATCCCTCTAGAAATGAAAATCAAAAATTTGTTTGCCTTAAGGATTGCAAATTAGTATTTAATACAGGTAAAAACGAATATGCTAGAAAAACCTGGCAAATCACAGTTTAAGATAATGGATGTGATAAATACCAAGAACAGCTTTGATGTTTAATAAACTCGTAAATAAATATCAGTTCATATTTATTGTGAAGAAAAATCGCAAATGATCCAAGTTCAAGATTTATAATGGTTGCTAACGTATTGGAAACTTGTTTTCAAGTATGCAAAGCGTATTCACCAATTTTAAGCAATTTTTTTAATTGAAAACTGTCAAATTGCATTTATATTGATGTGTGGCATAACTACCACTATAAATATTAAATGTTAATTCACTAGTATATAAGCCATGTTAACTTGAGTCAATGTGCTCGCAGAGAAGCACTTAATACACCAAACATGTATTGCATAATGTAAATAATGTACATATCTTGTAAAAATTGTTATTTTCTGCTCATTTCAATTTAACTGTATCCAATTCTTATGTATATATTTGATTATCAGTACTATTTCATTGTGCTCAATATCTTAAATCTTGAAATAGGAGCTTGCTCCTACCCCGCTACTCATATCATATGTCTTGTTATTTTATATATGTCTCTTAAGCTTATGGCTTACAGATCACGACGAATCAGTCAGTGGCCCTTACTGAGATCCTACGAATATCAAGCAATCAAGCAAAACTTGATTCAATCTTGAGGTACCTTTTGACACATGAAGGTTGACATAGCCGATAAATAAATCCCTTCAATGGCGACCTGCGGATATGATATAAACTTGCCAATATTGATGGATGGTCCACATTAAACAGTTGATTTGCTCAAAAATATACTGCTCAAAAAACAAAACAAAAAAATTCGATGAAGTAAATAAAGTCTCCCGGTAATAAACAATATTGAAAAAAAAAATTTGCGAAATGCTATAAACAAAAATGATGGAAAAAAATGAGGGAAATAATATAAAAACAAAAAAATGAATGAAAAATAATGAGCGAAATGCTATGAAGAAAAAATATACTGAGCAAAAGTGATATAAATAAATAAACTGCATAAATCAACTAGTGGTATCCGTTCATCAAATTTTACCATAGATAAAATTCTGGAAGGGGAGTAATATGGCGTAACTACCACTATATATATTAAATACCAATTCACTAGTATATAAGACATGTTAACTTGATTCAATCTTGAGGTACCTTTTGATAGATGAAGGTTGGCATAGTCGATAATCATAATCCCATCCAGATGTTTGGATGCTCCGCACACATTGCCTGAATATTCACATGTTAAAATTTTTGTCAAAATGAGAAGAAAAAAAAAATACTAATTAGGGATTTCAGATTAATATTTAAGTGAGAAAAAAGGTTATAAGAATCTGATTTATTATTCTCACGTAATAATGGTTAAGTACAATTAAAGCAGAATAAAAAGCATCAACGTTAGTTTGATTATCGGATGATCTCAAAAGCGTTTTGTTTCCCTTTCGATTTAATATAATTGTCTATGATTTTAGATTCGATGATTTTAAATGCGGTTCCATTTTGTTTGACCCTGATAATGATCGGTAAATTTTATTATTTTTTTCAATTAACCCTAATTCGAATATTTTTGCTTTATTTTTTTAAACAAAGATTCAAAAAACATATACTAGCGATGGTGTTTACGGAACATCCTAAATTCTTTTAATAAAATATTATTCGTTTATACATAAAGAATATTATAGCTATAAGAAAAGAATATTATAGTTATAAATTAAGATACAAATATGAAGATTATTATAAAAATAACTATAGGTTTCCCCCAGAGAATTGCGGTATTATTTCACAGTTTTACGGAACACCTCGAATTTTCATAATGAAATATAAACTGTTTCATGTAAAAGAATTTATAGTTTTAAGAGGCTTTTATTAAGATACAGACATACAAAATATTATGAAGATGTATTGATTTAAAATTTTTCCAAATTTGTTTAGTCTTTATATTCTTGCTTCTCTTTATTTTTTTTTTTTCAAACAGTAAATACATAGAAGAGCACAAAAAAACTTTGGATTCTCAAAATATTCGAGACTATGTAGATAGATATTTATTGGAAATGGATTCCAGAAAACGAAATGATCCCAAAACGACTTTCAACGGTAAGCATTATTTGTTTAAATTGTTTGTCAAAATGTATTGTCAAAAATGTTTTCAATATAGTAAAGAAGTATTAATTCCATTTTTTAATCCTATTTCATACGTTAACATACTAACAGTCAGGCAGGAAAATAGTTTATTTTTAGAGAACAAAATAACGCACTGACAACGAACCAGCGGAGGTAGAAAAAAGTTATTTTCTAATGTTTTAGCTCTCACAGAGATTTCAGTATATGAAGATGTATCTCCTTACTCAAGTTTACTACTGAAAGGGAAATTACGCAATTATAATACGTAAATATATTTAGATTTGCATTACCTAAAATCAGAAATACGTTACCACTCCACAAAATTAGATAAATTACTCAAACATTACGTTTTAAAATCGAGCTAAATTCGAAATTTCATAAAAAATATCTATTTTTGACTCTTTTTGTAAAATCAGCTATGAATGCATGTCCGCAAGATGCGGGCCACGTTTTTAGTTTGTCCACCCCTGGTCAAGAAACAATAGGACTGCAATAAGGCAAATTCTAACAATATTTAATTAATTTATGGTATATTTAACGACCTTCGGACTGACCGTGGGAGGTTTTATCTCTATGTAACGCAAATGCATCAAAAAGTCCCCTACAAAGGTTAACATTGCCCCAATGCTTGATCCAGAAGTTCCCTTGTCTTTTGGATTGGGTTCCAAATTATAAGGCTACAGAGTTGAACATTGATAACCGTAAACTTAAAATTGGGTCAGCAGTTAAACGCCGGTATTAAAATGAAATCCCACGAAATATATTTATACATTATATTACAAGGACATAATGCATTTTATAATGGCATAATTACATTATGGCATTATGTTGTAACATAATGCATTTCATTATGGCATTATGTTATGACATAATGCATTACATTATGTCATATACATTTCCAGCATGTCTCTCAAAGTTGGTGGAGAAATTAAATAAAATGGACAATATTGGACCAATGACAATTGACAGACCAGTGATAGATAGCTCTTGAGAGAGTTCACCAATTGAGAAATAGTTACTGTTTTATTTGTTCTTAGTAAATTGTAGTAATTTTGTTTCTTCATCGTATTTTTTCCAATAGAAACCACGCTAGTGGATAGTTCTATGGATTTGTTTGGAGCCGGAAGTGAAACAGTTTTCACATCCATCTTATGGTGTGTTTATATAATGGCAACGTATCAAGATATACAGAAACGAGTGCAGAAAGAAATAATGGACGTCATAGGTCCTGATAGGATGGCAGAATTATTAGACCAGAAATCCATGCCTTTTGCTCATGCGACCATCATGGAAGTTCTACGCTGGATAACTATTGTGCCATTAAATCTTTTACATTAGTAAGTATGCATTGATGTTTTTAAAATGAGATAAAACCATCAACAACAAAACAATTTTTTACTGAAAAAAAAAACAGGACTGAAATAAACTTCAACAGTCTAATTAAATAGAATATAGCAATACGTAGTTTCTTTAAAAAAGAACATAAGTAGGTAAAATTTTTTTTTAGAAAATAGTATCTTTTATTCAGGTATTCAAAGCTTGTCTGAAATTAAATAATTAAGAAAATCGGTTGATATCAGATAAAACTAACTACAAAACGAAATTAAAAATTTATCAAAATGCATTTTACAGTTACGCGTCATTTGAGTGTTGTTCGAAGAAAAAATTCTCCCAAACTTAGCACATTGTTGAAAAAATTGGTTCAATATTAAATTACCTTGATCAACAATATCCAGATGTTTTAGTTAAAGTTGAACCATAATGTCCTAGTTGAACCATTTAAACAAGTGAACCATGTAAACAAGTTGAACCATGTAATCAAGTAGAACCATGTAAACAAGTTGAACCATGTAAACAAGTATAAAATAGGTTTCTAATCATAATAATATTATTTCAGTTTGTTACCTTTTCATGGTTGTAGCGAATTTGCATGATACTATGGTTCAAGAGACTAAAAAGTTTCTAACAGTGCACAATGTTTCAACATTTAACTAATTTGAAATAAATTACAAGTATAAATATTTCTGAAAAGTGTTCCATTTGTAGTACTACAGTGGATACTACTCTTGGTGATTATTTCATACCACGTGATACAGCAGTAATGGCTAACTTTTGGGCAGTTCACCATGATCCAAAATACTGGAATGATCCTGATGTTTTCAAACCAGAGAGGTTTTTATCAGAAGATGGAAAGTCTGTTGTTAAACCTCCGAATTACATGCCTTTTTCTCTGGGTAAGTCGAGAGATTTATTTGAAATGTTATTGGAATGAATGCTTATATGAATGATTCTCGCAATACAGTCTGAGGTGCAAATTTAGATTTCTCAAATGCTTAACCATTCACAGCTTCTTTAATTACATTATTTTGCCAAAAGAAATATTACAGCAGTAGAATACAAATTGCCAGTGGGAAAGTTTGTGGTTCAGTACCATAGGAAACATTTCGTGTACAATTTTTTTTTTTATATGAACGAATGAAATAGTTTTGCGGCGTAAGTATAAAACCATAAGTAAGTATAAAACCATTAGAGTTTTTCGAAAATATTTCATGGGGTAAAATAAAATTTTAAACAATAGTTTTGTTTGTGTGATATTTATTTTGTTAATACAGAATTATATCCTAACGAAAATTAGTTCAACCAATAACTTAAGCAATCTTTGCTTACGTCTCGCAAAATCTTAAGGCACATTATTTTGTCTCAGAGCAAAGCTAAAAAATTGAAAATTAAAGTTTGCATCAGGTATCTTGAAAATGACCAAGGATTTGAAAAATGGAGTTCAGAAAAATGGAAATAGATAGAAAGGAACGGTTTCCTGTGGCCTGCTTCAGAAACAAATTTCATTATCCCCAAATTCCAAACTGCAGTTGAAGTTCGTAAAAAGATGGTGCTTGTAGCTCAGATTAGGGATGCAATTAATGCAAATATAATGCCCATGCATATATTTCTATCCGAATACTTTCACGTGAAGTATTGTTTTTTAAATTTCAAGTCAGCTCCTCCATATTTTGGCAAATTTTATATCTATTTGTGAAACTTGTTCAGATAAATACAGTTTTACGAGAAGATAGTAGATTCTCTTAATCGAAGATTTCTATACGTTTTTATTTTTCTTTAATTGATTTTTCAAATCGACAATCCTTTTTGGAACACATAGTAAAAACATATAAAAAAAAGCTCTTTACTTAACTCAAGTGCAACCGTCCATTATATAATGGATTAATATTTGACTAATATTAATAATTTAATGGAAAAGTTTTAGAAAGTCTTTTTTTTCAGGCAAAAGAGTCTGCCCTGGAGAAACGATGGCTTACATGGAACTTTTCCTGTATTTTGTGACCATTTTGCAAAAGTTTGACATTGTCTTTCCTGATGGTTTTAAACCAACTTTCGACTCTCATCCTGGACTTACGCTGCGACCAGATGATTATGAAATACGATTTGTGAGAAGAAATTAGTTCTACAAAAGCATTATGATATGACATTGAGCTACCAACAAGTGCAAAAATAG
This sequence comes from Parasteatoda lunata, assembly GCA_949128135.1. NCBI lineage: Eukaryota > Metazoa > Arthropoda > Arachnida > Araneae > Theridiidae > Parasteatoda > Parasteatoda lunata. The sequence goes on along the minus strand of OX421977.1, from coordinate 64,609,899 downwards.
AAAAGAGCGGAAAGTGAAGTGCGGAAACTTAAAAAAATATATAATATAAAATTTTTTACTTCACAAGAACAAAAATTAGTGTTCGATATATCTCTATAGAAATTTTTTTAGATAAAATCTAGTTACATCCTGATATTAGTTTTTTTGTCTTAATATGAACTCACTTGTTTTATTGATCTGCAACATTGCTGAATTAAAAAATCACAATATCACTGTCTTACTTTGATGCTAAAAATAAATTTTGTCGAAGTCTGATTTTTTCTTGCATTTCATTGCAGAAAAAAAGATCAACACACCTTCATAAATTCACTCCATTCAATCTTAATTCGGTAAGTTTTATTAAAATGACGGAGAAAAAATTTTTTTACGACAATGAATTGCAGAAAAGTATTATTTTTCATAATATAGGTATAATCCACTCTAATAAATATATTCAACTCTAATGTCAAAGCATGTAAAAAGGCGAATTTTTTTTCTTCCAAATCGCGGTGAAATGGCAACACTTTTTAACCAAATAGGTTCATCGCCACTCTACGGGGAAAAAAACTTAAACTCTAGTTAGAGAGCTGTCGTGGTTCGGCGATCGCCTCCCAATGAGGTGATCCAGGTTCGATCCCAGCGTCCGCTGGTTGATTCGAATTTTACTCCCAGCTCGCACCGACCTCTGGTATAAAATATCCTCAGTGATAGACGGATCATAAGTCAGAATCTCCTTTCCGTCGTGCTAACCATGGGAAGTTTTCGTGGTTTTCCTCTCCATATAACACAAATGTGGGTTAGTTCCATCAAAAATTCCTCCACGAAGGCTTGTTTGTTCCAATGCTTGATCTAGGAGTTCCCTTGTCTTCTGGATTGGGTTCAAAATTACAAGGCTATAAAGTTGAACATTGATAGTCGTAAACTCAGAATTGATTCTGCTGTTCAACGCCAGTTATGAAACATAACAATAAGATAATATAATAAAATAGATAATATAAGATAGTAGATAATATTAAGATAATATAATAAAATAGATAATATAAGATAATAGATAATATTAAGATAATATAATAAAATAGATAATATAAGATAATAGATAATATTAAGATAATATAATAAAATAGATAATATAAGATAATAGATAATATTAAGATAATATAATAAAATAGAAAATAAAATCTTAGACGATAAAAGTATCGTTTCCTTTTATTATTTTTAATTTAATTTATGAAATTGGGTACCTGCAAGTGACGTCATTGTATGTAAATCATAGCATTTGTTAATTCAGAAGCCAGCTAATCAGGTTCGACACTCAAGCGTGAAGTCACTTACAGGTGTCCAATTAAATCTGATCTAAATCACATAGTTCGGCATAATCATTTCATTTCTTTTTTAGTTACAAATATCCAATACGCAGTAATCGTTTGGTTAGTTGTTTTATTTCAGTTTAATAAAATGCGTGGATGTTAGTTCGTTAAGGATGTCACGTGTTGATGAAGACAAAGTACATTTCTTAGCAACCTAAAATAAATTAGTATTTGGTTTAAATATTTTAATTTTATTCAACTTTTATTAATTTTAAATTTATTTCCATATTGAAAAATACTCATTTACACATGTAGGAAATAAATCAGGTAAAATTACCGTACTGTATGGTAATGACACTTCTGGCAAAAAAACCATAATTATGGTAATAACTATATGGTGTTTAAACTAGTCAATTAGTAATGTTCCATTCATATGGTAACGGCATACAGGAAATTCTTGTTTTCAAAAGTGTAGTTCTTATTGCCACCGAATAAGTAGTTTCTATGCTATGCTCTCAAGTATCATGATAAAATAACCAAATTTTATCAAATTAAAAAAAAAAAAATTATCACATATTGTTACAATTATTAAACCTAATAAAAATTTTTTTTATTCAGATATTACCATGAATATCAGAAATGCCTGAATTTTTAGTATGCTTAATCGTGTTATGGAATATCTGGCATTTTTAGGCACGGTCTTAAATATGGGAATTTGTATTAAATTAAAAATTTTCGCATATAACCATAGGAAGTCACAAACATTTTTATTAATTTTGGGTAAAATATTCTTTTTATGGAAATACTTCAAAAAAAATATTAGGTTAGATTTAAATGTTGCATTATTTCAAATTTCGAAATTCAAAATTTATTAGATTACATTCATACTTTATTTTAATCTGTAATGGACTAAGCGTGGCAGGTGGAATCTATTCACTGTTTAGTTTTTAATGTAAACATTCGCTACATTTGTGCTATTTATTAATAGGACAGGTGTCACAAGTTTACGCGATTTTCCCACTCGCTGCACTTTTCCTCTCGCAGTTACCATGATTTTGACAATTATCGCCTTTTTCTCCACAGCAATACGCTTTAGAAAAAGTTTGAATACATCAATGTGAGGAAAAAGTAAGATTTTTTGGAACCATGGTAACTGATAGGGGAGAAATGGAGAGTGGGGAAATCGCGTAAGCTTGTGACGACAATTCTATTTATAAAGAGCATAAGTAGTCAGGAAATAGTTTCAACTGTTTCCATAATGTAACGAGTTCTGCTTGATCATTTTGTGAGGAAGAAAATCTCACTTATTCTTTTGATGTGGAAAGCGCGTTCTTTTGTCGCCAAATGAGAATCAGGGATGAGGCATATATTAACTCTCTGGCTTTATGGTCAGTTTTTCTACGTCAAAAAATGAAAAACAATCATGCGTTGTCTGCTGTTGGTGCACTCAACTCAGGATTTTCTTCTTCCTCTGAAGAGTAAAGTTGGCAAAGAAGCATGACGATGAACAATACAACTCCTATAACAAGGAAATACACACCAGAATCGTTACCTGAAATAAGGAAAACAAGCCTGGTGGGTACAGTATATAGATTATTTGTCTACAATCTCTGTAAGATCTATAATAGATTCTACCATCTATAAATAATCTATTATAATTTTAAATCTGTAAATAATCTATAATAAATTTGTATAGATTTACAATCGTTAGTTTTTCTATAATCTGTAATAGATTCTACAATCCATAATAGATTATTTGTAGATTTAAAATAGATTTTTTTTTCTACAATCTGTAAGAAATTCTATAAATTATAATTACTTTTACAAACAGATTATTTATAGATTTACAGTTGTAATAGATTATTTATAGATTTACAATCGATAATTTTTCTTCAATCCATAAAAGATTCTACAATCTATAATAGATTATTTATTTAAAATGGATTATTTTTCTACAATTTATAAGAGATTCTATAATCCATAATTGACTCTACAAACAGATTATTTATAGATTTACAAGAGATATTAATAGCTCCTCATACTTTACAGTCTGTAATATATGTATTATTTTTCCACAATCTATATAAAATCTATAATAGATCCTGCAATCTATATAAGATCTCTAATATATTCTACAATTTATAATAAATTCTACAATCTATATTCGATCCATAATAGATTCTACAATCTATATTCGATCCATAATAGATTCTACAATCTAGAATAGATTATTTATAGATTTACAAGAAATATTTATAACTCTTCTTTCTTGAAAGACAAAAAAGTGATCACTTAAAAATGAAAATGGTAAAAAATAGAAGTTTTTCTCATGTACATCTTTTAGCTTTCTAATAAACTCGAGAAACATTTTTTAAACTCTATGGAACTTATTTTTATTTTGAACTGTTAAAAAAATTACACAAAATTTATTTAAACAGTACATATAAAATAAATTTCATTTACGATGGCAGTAACATTACTGGATCAAGTTTTACTATGAGATATCACATGGAAAATCAATTAAATTTAAGTAAAATTTTTTTAAGCAGTAATTATTTTTGAAATCTGTAATTATATTTATATCCTAACAATAAACGATAATTCATTTGATATTTTGGTTTTTTATGAAATTATTTTTAAAAATGCTGGCAAAAAAAAGAAAATTTTTTCTTTTAATTACAATATATAATGAGGACATTACGAAAAAAATATGCATTTATAAAAAATTGCACAAGTATTTCTCATCGAACTTTAAAATAAAACGGCCGAATTCTACTAGAATAAAGATCTCTAATAACCGTTCTCAATTTTTATAGTACTTCTTTGTCAAAAATTACTATTCAGCGTATTGTATTCGTTTTCAGATACATCAAAACATTAAAACATATATGCATCAAATGCATCATAACATCCTGCATACATCAAAACATTAAAAAATATATACATCAGATGCATCATAACATCCTGCATACACCAAAACACTAAAACATATAGACATCAGATGCATCATAACATCCTGCATACATCAAAACATTAAAAAATATATACATCAGATGCATAATAACATCCTGCATACATCAAAACATTAAAAAATATATACATCAGATGCATCATAACATCCTGCATACATCAAAACATTAAAAAATATATACATCAGATGCTTCATAACATCCTGCATACATCAAAACATTAAAAAATATATACATCAGATGCTTCATAACATCCTGCATACATCAAAACATTAAAAAATATATACATCAGATGCAACATAACATCCTGCATACATCAAAACATTAAAAAATATATACATCAGATGCTTCATAACATCCTGCATACATCAAAAACAAATGCAGAAATAGATTTGTTAAAACTCCTGACCTGTGAACTCAACTGTTTGATCATTTATAGTTCATTAGCTGGAAAAAAATGGGAAGCGCTGATATAGATATTTATGTTTTAAAAATAATTAATTTAATATAATTTAAGCATTTAATTATAATGGCTTTTATCGAATATACTTTATTAAAGTTTAAAATATCAAGCCAATTTTTCGCTCTTTTATGGAGAAATTTTTTTTCAGAAAATGCAGTTTTGAAATTATATTTCACCTTTATTAAATTAATTAGAGCGAGCGTAAATTTCATTCAGGTACTTAATGAAATTTTATTATACGTTAATTATCTTCTTTATAATTAACGTATTGTATTTATAATTATCTGAGTCAAATTAGTCATAAATACCTGAGTCCTGATACCTTGCAATTAGTTTGGTACCTTTAGAGATTTCTGAGCTGAAAAATATAAATAAATACATATTTTCAGATTTAAATTACTTGATCTTTTGAGAATCATATTTTTATCTCTGAAAATAAAACTTATTTCATTGAGCATAAAAATGATGATTTTGGAGGTAAATGTTATATGTGTAAATGCCAGGAAGCATTTGCACAATTATGAATAAATTCTTTCATCCAATCCTTAAAATTGGTTCCAAAGATAATTACTTGATTATTTTACTAGGGAATTTTACTAGGTTGGTTGTGTTACATTATTAAAAAATAAGAAAAATAATGAAATGAAAATAATAAATAAATAAATGAATAAATAAATGAATAAAAAGGATTTTACTTAGAATGTGCTTTTTTTAAATTTCTATCAATATAGACTATGCACTATATATAAAATAGAATATAATTTCTCCAAATCAATTAAAAAAAATTTTAGATGTGCTATTAATTCAATTGGAAATGATAAGAATAATGATATAAAATACTTAAGTACATTAAATGTGCTTAGTCAGAATCAAAAACTGCGTTATCTAGATCACATGACATGACACATTGTAGGTATATCACTTGACTTCAATGAGAAAAAAAAAGAGTCTCCCTAGTCACGACCTGAAATGTACTTTAAAATATTGAGTCGTTTCCTGCCTCTTAACACGAGATCCACAACGTGTTTACTGCTCATTATCTCTGGGTCCAAAGCAAATCCCAAATATTTTATATATAGTGCAGCTTTCAGGAGAACTCCTCCAGACACCAGTCTCGCGTCGTGGTGGGTACTATGGTTACGAGGAAAGGTCACTTCGAATAGGGGTGTGGAGTGAATAGTTATGTCTTCATCTTAGCGTAGCCGTCGTGAGTAAACCAATCGACACCTTCTTTCCTCCATTTAACCCCATAAGAAATGTGCTCTCGCTTGTTACCATAGCAGCAGACAGCCCCAGACTTTCAGTCTGGAGGAGATCTCCTTAAATCCGAACTATAGGTGTTTTTCCACTGTTAGAGGCTGGTGGTTCAAAACAATTTCATGGATGGGGAAATGTGCACCTTTCGTTGCCTAACGACTAGAGTACCTGTAGTGAAAGGCTGACTCTGCTCCATTGCTTGCAGACCTTAGTTGAGCATAATGGAATGACATTCATGTCTAGGGTGACCCTACCAAGAGCAAGCTCCCAACGTATTTCCGCCCCATTCCACCAGGGACACCCCTCGCGCTTTGAGGCGGCCTTCTGGACTTGAGGGGGATTGCTAGTCCATTTATATCCAGTTTTTTTGCTGCGCGTCTAACACCAATCTACAGAGGCTCAAGTGGGTCCAACTTAGTGCAGCTCAAATTAATACTCAACTTTGTAATATTTGCCTCAATCGTAAAGTACTTTACGAGACTGGTTTACAACCACTTAGTCTCAAGAAAAATGCTTGTTTGGTGAAATATTATAATAAACTATGTGGTTTTGGAACTCAAAACCGAATCTCTGCTTTTCTGAGAGACTGGCGCAGTAGTCAGACGCTCAAGAGAAACAGTTCATTCAGCCAAGTAACTTCTGCCCATCTGATAGAAAGTATCATCAGTATAGAAGTGAAGCAGCATCACTTAGTTCTTCTTAGTTAGTAGATTCTTCTGTCGGTCTTCCCAGTATATTTTTCATCACTGACCTACTTGTCCATGTGAACAAGCAGTCTGACCTTCCTATCTATTTAAGACAACTGGCCCTTGAGGTAGTTAACAGCTTCCCAGTTGACGCTATCAAAATGTACAGGGATTAGAAATACTTTCAAGTGTAAACCGCTGGTCAAACAGGTTTTAATGTATTGTTCATTCATCTTCCATAACATGAATTTTTCAAACTTCGATAGCTCTTTTGTTTTTTCTTTGCTTAAACATAAATTTGCGGTCTCTTAATGCTTTTTGGTTTCTACTTTAAAAAGTACTCCAAAATATAAATTAAAGTTCGAAATTGATAATGAAGGTGGTAAATAAAAATATTTATTAAGATCAGAATACCTTGTATCAGGAGCTTTATTCCTAATTAAAGGAAAATAGAGGCTTTGTGCTTTTTTGCTTATTTAGTCTTCGGGTCATATTGACCTGAACAGTATGGTTGTTCAGTAGTTGCGAATAAAACGTGCATACAAAATTGATTTCATATATTACTCACATGATTTTTCCAAGTTTAGATCTTTTTTCTCGACTATTTCCTTTATCATACGGTCTACAGAAAACATCATTTGTTGTAACAATTAAAAGAAAGCCTGTAAAAAATTATTAACAAGGATTTATTCTAAAAATAAAGTATACATTTTGAAAATATGCACATTAAAAATCTTTTCTGTAAACCTCGATATCAAAGATAGTCTGAAGATATTCTTCGTCTGAATGATTTTAAAGTATTAAGATATCCGACGGGTTTAGAAACAATTTTCTTTTTAAAAAAAGGTTCACTCAAAATTTTAATTTTACATCTGGTAAGAAGAATTATATTTGATCAGACTTCTTGGTAAGAAGGTAAGAAGAATTTGATTTTATATTCGGTAAAATAAAGCATATTTCATTGTGCGTAAAACTAATAAGTCTTGAGGTAGATGGTATATGTGTGAATGCCAGAAAGCATTTACACAATTACGAATAAATGCTTACATTCACCCCTTTAATAATTTAAGGATAATTACTTGATTATTTTACCAGGCAATTTTACTAGGTTGATTAGGTTACATTGTTCAATTTCATATTAAAAAGGAATCTTAAATTATAAATTTAAAGTAAAATTTTAAATTGTTTAAAATATTTTTCAAAATAAAGGTAGTAAAGAAAGAAAATAACGAGCTTAAAAACTACAGATTTTTCATGTCACGCTAACAGCTCGACTATAAGTTTGTAAAGCATAAATTTCAAAATAATATTTTTCCTAGATCAATAATATGGTTACCTGTGTTTTCAACTAATATTCTCAAAAATATTTAATAAAACAACGAAATAGAACTGAATACAATGTTTAATATTGAATTTTTAAAGAAAAATTCTGGATATTTTTGCTTAAAGCTTGATAAAAATAACAAATTCATACTAGACATTAGCTTTTATTTCAAAATATCTCTGACATTAGTCAAAATCTACTTATCAAGATTTTTTTACTAATTAAAATATTAAATTAAATTTTAATTGATACTTTTTTTAAAAAAAATGTTTTAAAACCGGTCGGTTATCTTAATTATATTTCAAAATCATTCAGCAGAAGAATATCTTTTGACTACCTTTGATATCGAAGTTTACAGAAAAGTTTTTAAAATTTCAAAAAAAAATTCTACAGTAAACTTTTTTTTGCAAAGTGTTTTAGCGTAAAATAATTTTCTCAAAATCAATGAAAATGCATCCAAAAATGCAAGGAACTTCTGACAACAAAAGCAAAAGCGTTAGATCGAGAATCAATTTCTAAAAATATATTTTATTTGTCTCAAAAATATAATTCATTCAAATAAATAAGTGTTAAAATACTCAAAACAAAACATTTTAGTTTCGCTTTAGAGTTTACTTCAGTTTCGGTTTCGTCTGTCAGCATACAAAAAACTACTGTGCTTCACTACCAACAATCAGAGATCGAAATTTTAAAGACTTTTGCAAAGCTAGTAAATCAAATTTCAAATATGGGTAAATTAAAAAAAAAAGAAATTTTCGTCGAATTCGCTGATTTTCATTCAGTTTGATACCTTAGGAATTTAAGAATTATACCTATAATCTTTTTTTAACAAAAGTAAGATAACTAAAATAGCTGAAATTTGATGCATAGTTAGTACTACAATTAATTAAAATAAGCTCGGTGGTGGTTTGAAGACCACTTAGCTTCAGATCAATGTGTTCTTTCCTGTCTGAGAAAGGTGTAATGCTGAGCACTTCGAGTGACCACTTTATAGCGTTTTAACCTCCTTGACCGCCAGGCCTTCAATGGAGTGCTGCGAAAATGCTTTAAAAGGGATAATAATTAGGTTTCTATTTGAAACAATGTTAACGGTTTTGTTCACAGTACAAACTTATTTGTTCATAGTCATCTTATCAGTTGTTTATTTGTATTAAAAATAAAAAAGGAGTCTGATTCTTAATTTTTATGAATTAGAGAAAAAGTATATCTAAAAATGTGCTTATTTTTTAAATGAAATGTTTTTTTTTATGAAGCCATAAATTGAATTTTAAACTCATGAAATTATGTGTTGTCAGTAAAGAAAGAAGTAAAGAATGAATAAATAAGTACAATAAAATTGAAAAGTAAATTAAAAAGTGTGACTACTGGAAAGAACACCAATAACAAAAATGGTGGCAACTATGCGCCAAAACCTTTTACAGTGTATAAACAAAATTACTCATTTTCAAATGTAATATACCATAAGTCCGTATTTTTTACTTTCAATTTTTATGTCATTTAAATAAGAAACGAAAGTAATCTGTCTATTCCCTAACTGTCTGAAATGTAGCAATATATATCCCTCCCACCAAAACCCCGCATTTTTTGTTTTGACTTTATTACATTTAGTTAAGTAAGAAGCAACGAAAGTAAATCATCTAATCCCTGACTATCTTAAATGTGGCAATATATATCTTTCCAACTAAAACTCAGCATTTTTTGCTTTTACTCTATTACATTTATTACAGTTAGCTGAGTAACAAACAACGAAAGTAAATCATCTCATCCCTGACAATCTGAAAAGTGGCCATATACATCTTTCCAACCAAAAATCAGAAATTTTTACTTTTACTCTATTACATTTTTACAGTTAGCTGAGTAACAAACAACGAAAGTAAATCATCTAATCCCTGACTATCTTAAATGTGGCAATATATATCTTTCCAACTAAAACTCAGCATTTTTTGCTTTTACTCTATTACATTTATTACAGTTAGCTGAGTAACAAACAACGAAAGTAAATCATCTCATCCCTGACAATCTGAAAAGTGGCCATATACATCTTTCCAACCAAAAATCAGAAATTTTTACTTTTACTCTATTACATTTTTACAGTTAGCTGAGTAACAAACAACGAAAGTAAATCATCCAATCCCTGACTATCTTAAATGTGGCAATATATATCTTTCCAACTAAAACTCAGCATTTTTTGCTTTTACTCTATTACATTTTTACAGTTAGCTGAGTAACAAACAACGAAAGTAAATCATCTAATCCCTGACTATCTTAAATGTGGCAATATATCTCTTTCCAACTAAAACTCAGCATTTTTTGCTTTTACTCTATTACATTTATTACAGTTAGCTGAGTAACAAACAACGAAAGTAAATCATCTCATCCCTGACAATCTGAAAAGTGGCCATATACATCTTTCCAACCAAAAATCAGAAATTTTTGCTTTTACTCTATTACATTTTTACAGTTAGCTGAGTAACAAACAACGAAAGTAAATCATCTCATCCCTGACAATCTGAAAAGTGGCCATATACATCTTTCCAACCAAAAATCAGAAATTTTTGCTTTTACTCTATTACATTTTTACAGTTAGCTGAGTAACAAACAACGAAAGTAAATCATCTCATCCCTAACAATCTGAAAAGTTGCCATATACATCTTTCCGACCAAAAATCAGAAATTTTTGCTTTTACTCTATTACATTTTTACAGTTAGCTGAGTAACAAACAACGAAAGTAAATCATCTCATCCCTAACAATCTGAAAAGTTGCCATATACATCTTTCCAACCAAAAATCAGAAATTTTTGCTTTTACTCTATTACATTTTTACAGTTAGCTGAGTAACAAACAACGAAAGTAAATCATCTAATCCCTGACTATCTTAAATGTGGCAATATATATCTTTCCAACTAAAACTCAGCATTTTTTGCTTTTACTCTATTACATTTATTACAGTTAGCTGAGTAACAAACAACGAAAGTAAATCATCTCATCCCTGACAATCTGAAAAGTGGCCATATACATCTTTCCAACCAAAAATCAGCAATTTTTGCTTTTACTCTATTACATTTATTACAGTTAGCTGAGTAACAAACAACGAAAGTAAATCATCTCATCCCTGACTATCTCAAATGTAGCAATATATTTCATAACAACATAAAGTTTTATTTTTACTTTCACTTTGTTACATTTCTTACATTTAACTAAGTAACAAGTAATGAAGGCAATCTATTTAATCCCATACTATCTGAAATATAGCAATATATTTCCGGGCAACCCAAACTACGCGATACTTCTTTACATGTTACAAATAAACTGATAACGTAAAAAAAACGTTATTTTCGTTCAGAGAAAATTATCTTAAGTGTTGTTACGAAAAAGAAAAACATACTCTCTTTTCTTTATTGAGCCAACTAATACAAACTTAAAAAGAGATACGTTCTTAAGTAGGTTAACATAAATCTATAAACAGCATGTGGCGTTTATTTTTTCTGAGGTGTTGAAGTCAATTTTAAAAGGTTGATCATGGAGCATATTATCATGTTTGAATTGAACTTGGCGTCATTTAAAAACTTTTTTAATTAACACGATATTCTCTGCCTTCATTCAATAAAGTTAGATAGATTTATTTATGCGCAAATGCTGCCCGTTGACTCTTAATCATGGCCCACGAAGGATTCAGATTAAAATAAATTTTATTTAAAATTTTCTGCAATTTTAAATATTTTATTATGTATTAAATTTTTCCATTTCTATCGTATCATCTAAAAGATACTCGTAATATTTTATCTGCTGAAATTTATTAGCGTAATTTTTTTTTGAGTGCTGGCAGGTTCAAATCATCTTATCAATATAATATATATATATATATATATATATATATATATATATATATATATATATATATATACAGTCGGCCCTCTATTTAACGAAGTCGCTAAATCCCGAAAAAAAGTTCGTTAAATAGAAAATCACCATTTGAAATACTTACACAACACAAAACAGGTATTAAATTCACAAACACTAGAAATAATTAATATTGCTTTTGATACACCTTTATCTTTTAAATTATTATCTATTATTTATTATTTTATAAATCTTAATCATAAAAGAAGTCTGCAAAGAAAGTAAGAATAGAACAAAACATTAACCAGTGTTACACTATCATGCTACTTATGTTTTCCATTGAATAAAAAACTAAAATTTTATATATTAAAACTATTGCTGCATTTATTATAAAAGTAATTTTAAGCATACATTATCACATGCGTTCTTAATTTTAATTGCTTCTGATAAAGTCCGTTAATTTTGTCTGAGTTTTTCGATTGAAAAAGTGTTTTTTTTTTCTCCTCATAATAGAGGTTACGCATTTTTGTAATACACCAAAAACTCCTTTAGCCTTATTCTCCTCAAACTGCAATCCACGTCGAATTGTTTCAAATGATTTTAACATTTCATCATATGAAGGATTGCTAATTTCTTCATCTCCTTCGTCTTCCTCACAATTTATGGCTGTATTATTTTTATTTTTTACACCGTTCAAAATATCCGATTCAGTGAATGTTTCGTTGGTTTTAGCTTCAAGATCAATAGAAAGAAAATTATTAATCAGTACATCATCATTAATTTCGTGGTTCTCTCTTAGCTCTACCCACATTTTTAAAGTTCTTCTAAAGAAATGTCATCCTCATCCTCCGCACTTTCCAAATTCACAGCGTTGACAAAGAATCCAGCTTTAGCAAAACTGTTACGAATGGTACGATCTGTAACATCAAAGTAATATCATAGCTTTAGAAATTTCTGTTATGCTTTCTTGCGAATTGATAATTGGCATAGATTGCTTATTTTCAAGCGCTGTGATAACTTTTCGTACAATTCTTTTGCGGTAGTGCAGTTTAAAGTTTTGAATCATCCCTTGATCCATTGGCTGTAACTTCGATTTAGTGTTTGGAGGCAAGTAAAAAACTGTAATGTTTTTCAGTTTTTTGTTGATTTCCCTCGAATGGGCAGGGCAATTGTCGAAAATTAGAGCAATTTTGTGATGCTCTGCAATCATAAGTTTATCCAAATTTTGAATACATTTTTCACAAATTTCTGACGTCATCCATGATTTTTCGTTGAAGTCATAATCAACCTCCAAATATTCGCTGTATCTTCCCAACTCATTTCCTACTCAAGGAATTTGACCCTTTCCACTCTATTTCCCCCCTTTTCTAAAAGTGTTGTATTTCCTGAATGAAATGCAAACAAAAAAGAAAAGGAATTTTACTGCTTTCTCTAAAAGTGGATGCGAAAATCAATGCAAGGTCATTTCCCCCATAAAATGCGTTAAAAGGTTCATAATTTTCTCACATATTTTGCAAAATAAGGAAAGTAGATTTAAAAAAAAAATTCGTTAAATAGAAAATTCACTTCGCTATTTGGAAGTTATTTTACGAAGAAATTTCCACAATGTTCTTGGTTCCATGAAAAAATTCGCAAAATAGAGTAATTCGTAAAATGAAAGTTCGTTAAATAGAAGTCCGACTATATATATATATATATATATATATATATATATATATATATATATATATATATATATATATATATATATATATATATATATATATATATATATATATATATATATAAGATCAATATGTAGAGAAAACAAGGGGAAAATAATAATAATAAAAATAACAAGAAACCGGAAAAAAAACAATCCGAAAAAAAGGACAAAAAATTTTAAAAATCCGGAAAATAACATAAAAGATATAATCTCTTCATCTGCTCACACGATTATATCCACAAAAAAGAGTGCTATCTAATATTGTATCAATATAGCCAGAGCTAAATATATCAATACAATAGTGTGAGGAACACTCAAATCTATATATAAATAATTCATTATAAAAAGTTTTGTTGGATAATATACCTTACATGTTTAGATAGTCCTTAGAGAGCTATGTAAAAAAGTATGTATAAGTCATGTCAAAAATAGTACTTTTATTACATAAAAGCACTTTCAACAATTGAGCTGTCTGTTTTCTTAACTAGTGTGGTCTCTTCAACGTGAAAAAATACGCTGGAGATAACATCTCACTTGCATAGATATCAAAATCATATGTGTAAATAAGTTCAAGTACAAATTTGTATTTTTTGTACAAAAAAAACCTTTAAAACATTTAGTCAGATTAATTCGATCTACAGGTGGTACTGCAATCGTAAAATTAAAATGCAGTACAAATTGTTTAAAATAGAATTATTTCGAGACATTTTTGTTAGGTCAAAAAAATAAAAATAGTCTTGTTTTGTATTTCGAAAAATCTATCGTACAAATGTCGACTCGTTTTTTTCAGGAAGCGATACCCAATTAAGAGCTGGGTAAATAACAAGTTTTCACCAATAACAATATTTAAGATCATGTCTTTTTGATATAAGTTATGACTGATTAGTTTTTTTTCTCTAAACATAATTTTTTTTTAACTTTGAGATATTGGGAGTTTCGAAAAAGCAGTCATAGCTGGTTGTCATAGCGACTAGTATTAAGATATTAAAAAAACTTATTTTAAATTTTAAATCTAAAAATTTTGTTGATTAATAGATAATTTTACAGTCCTATTAAAATTACTAAATAAACTAAATGCTAAATATATATTTATTTCATAGATATTTTAATTCCTGTCTCGGTCTATGCTTTTCATTAACTTAATAAAACAGTATTTGCATTACTTTTTTTTCTGTCTGTTCTCATGTTTCATTATGTGATTTTTAAAGTGTTAAAAAATAATTTCGTTTTTAAAATAATTTCAGAGTATAATACTCTATAAATAATAAACCTCATGGCAATTATTCAAATCGAACCATCCTTACGTAATTTTTATAATAAGGTGAGAAGGAGTTTGTGTTTAAAAATAATCATAGATTAACAATGTTTCTTATTCTTAGCAAGTAAGGAACAATTATTTATGATATATTTTCATTAAGATTGGCATATGCATTTATAATTTAAAAAAAACCATACAATGCTAATTCTAAATTTCTTAAATAGTCAACACTCATCAGTTGCAAGAAGCATGAATTTCAGCTTTAATATTTTCCCTGGCATCTCTTAAGGTGATCGTAATATTTTCATGTTTGTTGGCAGGGCATCTGCTTTTGAATGCGGCTACTTTTATTCTAAACGCCTGGTGGGCGTTTAGAACATGCATGCAGGAGAGCAGAAATATGATAAAAGAATATATTCGTTTAAAATATCAGATCAATTTCACTGATTATAAATACTACAGAGTAAAAAAAAAATTTTTAACGAAAATCTAATGGAAATTATTTATCAAGAGTGCAAAATTACTGAAAATTAACAACAAGAAATTTCTGTAAAAACTCAAAAAAGAATTCCTAACAGACACAGTAATTTTATCAAAATAAAGTTTAAAAAAAAAAACTATGTAAATTACACTTTAAAAATTTTTTTTAAATGTAAGAATACATTAGAAATCATTTATCAAGAGTCTCTGGTAATATAAAAATGAACTAATGACGGGAAATCTTTATGAAAATTGAAAAACAAATTCATGGAAGAATGAGTAACTTTGCGGAAGTTAAATAAGTAAAGCTATGTAATTTACACTATAAAAAAGTTTAACGCAAGAATCCACAGGAAATCAGTTGCTTTGAGCCTCATGTAAAGTTAGAGTGTTTTAAAAACTGAAATTTTTTTTGTTAAATAGAGAAAAATAGGGAAGAAAGACTGAGTTGCTCTACTGAAGTAAAGTAAGTAAAACTATGTAAATTACACTGTAAAATGTTCTACGTGAGAATCCACAAGAACTAAATCTGGAATCTCATCTAAAAGAGTGTTTTAAAAGACAAAATATTTTTTGTGAAAATGGAGAAACATATTGACGAAGGACAGAGACACTCTACGAAAGTAAAGTTAGTAAGATTTTGTAAAGGGTTTTTATCAGGGAAACCGATGGCAATCAGTTATCTGGAGCTTGATGTAAAATAAAAAATAATAATAAATTAAAATCTGAAAATATTTTGTAAAAATAGCGAAACATATGCACGAAAGACTGAGTAATTTTAGGGAAGTAAAGAAAGTAAAACTATGTAAAATACAGTTTAAAAGCTTTTAACGGGAGAATACATACATTAGAAGTCATTTACCTGGAGTTTTTGGTAAAATAAGAGTGAATTATAAACAGAAAATCTTTTCAAAAATAAAAAAACATGGTTACGGAACTTTAAGTATTTTTATGGAAGTGAAGTAAGTAAAACTTAGTAAATTACACTACAAAGAGTTATACTTGAGAATCCACTCAAAATCAGTTGTCTGGAGTCTCATGTAAATTTAGAGTGAATTACATGCGGAAAATTTTTCGTAAAAATAGAGAAACATATTCACAGAACACTGTATAACTTTAAGGAAGGAAAATGAGTAAAAATATGTAAATTACACTTTAAAATTTTTTAGTGTGAGAATGTATTAGAAATCATTTATCTGGTGCTTCTGGTATAATAGAGTGAATTAAATACGAAAAATGTTTTGTAAATATAGAGAAACGTAGTATCAGAAGATTGAGTAACTTTATGGAAGTAAAATAAGTAAAACTATGTAAATTACACCTTAAAAATTATTAATGTGAGGATAGATTAAAAATAGTTTTTCTGGTGACTTTGGTAAAATATGAGAGAATTAAAAACGGAAAATTTTCGTAAAATTAAAGATCCGTATTCACAACAGACTAAGTAACCATATGGAAGTAAAGTATGGAAAACGTGATGAATTAAATTGTGTAAGGTTTTTATGTGAGAATCCAGCTGTCGGTAATCTCATGCAAAATTAGAGTGAATTAAAAATGCAATATATTTTGTAAAAATAGAGGAACATATTCACGCAAGACTTAGTAACTATACAGATGTAAAGTAAGTAAGACTATATAAATTGCACTGTAAAAAATTTTTCCGGAAGAATCTGTAACGAATTTATATATGTTATCAGCCAATTGAAAAATCAATCCTTTCCAAATAGCAGCCTTCTTTTTACAATTTGCCAGGCTAATTGGGAAAGTCACCAAAGTACTTGTTTATTATCCCGTCGACCATTTTTGCCAACATCGTGTCAGAGTCATTTTGGTATTTTTCAAATTTATTTTAATATAGTAGATTATAAGGAAATTGAAAAAAAGTAAATAAAAAGAATACTTATTGCATGCAAAAATTGAGATGTTTAAGTGTGAATCATTTCCAAATTTGTCTTCAGATTTGGTGAATTCGGTCGACGGAATAATAAAGTACAGACAGTATGCTTTAATCAGCCTGATAGTTTTGTGCTTCTTACAATGAGCTCACTTATATTGAAGATAATTAGATAAATTAAATATTTTATTAAATTAGTCTGATTCATTTTAAGCCATATTCAATGGACCTACAGTGCGAGGGCTTAGCAGAGTGATCACAGTGAGAGAGATTGTTGCAATAAGTTGAGTTAAATGAAAGCTTTTTAAAAATACTCTGGTCAACAAAATTGAGAGATGGAAGACATTTTCCCAAATATATAAAAAGAATACTGAATATAAATAAATGAAATTTGGTATGGATATAGCTTATTCCATGATAATAAAGTATGCAAAACAAAAATGAAAGTGCCGTTCACTGGAAAGACCTCTTGTCAATAAATCCAATGTAGTCTGAACTTAAGGATAAAAGATGACAATAAAAGTGAGGCTTGTACATACAGTGTGTGTTGCCTTTAGTATGGTGTATGGTCACCCCTGACGGACAGCATGCATAACGAGTATGCATGCTGTTAATAAGGGAGTTGCTGTTAATAAGGGATGCTGTTAATAAGGGGTTAATTGTGGAAGACCCTCTCATTCTTCCACCAGAGCAATTTAACTCCAGAATTGTTCTGGGGGAGGCTGGCGCATCCCAAGCATGTTCAATAGGATTCAGGTCAGAGGATTTGGATGGCCAATCCATTCGTTGAATATCCTCGCTTTCCAGATACTCATCAAACATGAGAGCCCTAGGTGGTCGCGCATTGTCGTCCATAAAAATGAACTCAGGGCCAACAGCGCCCCTGAAAAGACGCACATAGGGCTCTAGGACCTTCTGCCTGTACCTCTGGGCATTCACGGAACCATTGTCAAACACATGGAGTGGTGTGCGGGTATCTTGCATGATCCCTGCCCAAACCATGAGTCCTCCACCAGCATAATGGTCCCTTTCGATAATGTTGCTGGGATGGTATCGGGTTCCAGGTTCCCTCCATATCAATAACCGTCCAGAATCAGGTTGTAGATTGAATCTGGACTCATCGGTGAAGTGAACATTAGCCCATTGAAGCTGTGTGAAATGTGCGAAAATGCTTTCCATCTCTTAATTTTGTTCATCAGTGTACTTAAAACAAAAAGAATCAGCCCAAATTAGATCTAGTCTCGATTTTCTTTTCAAAGAACCGACAGAGGACAAGGATTATTGCAAGTAAAATTAGGTATATTTACTAATTTTTAACACATTTCTTTAACTTCCTATAAACATATGATCTGATTGTAAAAATCCTAATACTGATCACTTTTCTAAATAATCTTTGCTCTTGAAAAATGGCGATGACCCGGTAGACCCGGATTTTGTAGCGACGTATTTGTTTATCGCTGAAAAATAAAACTGCATGAAAACAAATTTATCTTTTAAACGACAAAAAAAGTTTCTTTTGTAAGACGATCGATTTTGTCGATTTCAATTTTATCTATTTGTGCATAAAACTGCTTTTTGATTGTTTCTTTGATCAATTATGAAACTTATCTCTTGTATCCTTAAGTGCTATTTTTAGAGATGGATAATACTTGGAAAGAAATGTTTAAAATTGTCATACCAGTGAAAATGAATTAATCCTTTTTTAAAATGTAGAGACAAAAGAAGTCGATTGTAGCGTGAAAAGCATTAATGTCAAGAAAAAGTTTTAATCCGAAATTTAAAAAAAAAAGCATAGTTAAAAATCGCCTTAATTAAATTCTGTAAAGGAACATAGTATCATTAAGACAAGGAACATTGCATTATTTAAGTAAGATTCGCTTGTGTCTGGGAATGTAGCTGGACTATTTCAGACAAAAAGGTTATTTTGAAGAAATGAAATTCAACCCAAAGTTAGGTGGTAAAGCTAGACGAAATTCAACATAAAAGTAGACGCACGGTATGCGTCCTACAATATGCGCTAAAAATACTAATGTATGAATTTCGAGCAATTCTGTCAAAGACAGCAAAATGTGTTGCCATGAAACTGTGAGTTCGTGTATGCGAATGTCTAGAGGGAGCGGTAAAAGGGAAACAAACATATTAGTTTTAAAAGCCTCAACGTGGCAAGTTCAGGCTCATTTTACATTTGAACGACTTGTTGGCTACCATTTAAAATACAAATCCCATAATATCCTACTTACGATACGAGTCAACGTGGGACTGCGAGCGAAGAGATGGTACAACTGCGAGCGAGGAGTTAGTGCAGATGGTACAACTGCGAGCGAGGAGTTAGTGCAGATGGTACAACTGCTCGCTTAATTACACTTTCTTGATGTATTATTTTAGAAACCACCAATCAGAGAATTCGAACACGATTCTCATTCCCCAGAATTTTTTCTCTGCTTGTTTAATACTTTAAAGAGCCTTTAAGCAGCGAGTCTTATTTCCCCCCTCTTTCAAAAATCATCCATAACAAATGTTGCCATAGCAATGTACCATTAATATAATTCAAAACGTAAAATTAAATAATTTTAAAAATAACTGAATGTAAAATTAGCAATTTAAATAAAAATGCTGAAAAAATTGAAAAAAATAACCTTACCAAGAAAAACTTTAACAAGAAAATGAATAGTCGCTATAGTAACGAAAAGATGTATGCATGACGCTGGTGTAAGTCAAATTTCCCTGAATGTTTTTAATAAATATGCTCAACATTTTCCGCCCGTTGGTGAACTTGCAAGTGCTTTTTAAAAAAATAAAAGGTGTTAAAAAAGTACAAACATGCATTGTAAGCTATATTTATTTTGCACACACGCATTTTGAGTTATGTCTATTTATTTATAAATGCATCACATTTTAAGCTATTTCTAATTTCTTAAACATTCAATTTAACCTATATCTATTTTCTTACACTTGCATTTTTTGCAATATATATTTTCTTACACTCCAATTTTGAGCTATATACATTTTCTTACGCTTTCACTTCATGATTTGTCCATTTCATATACATTCATTTCGTGCTATGTTTATTTTCTTATACACACATTTTGAGCTATATATATTTTCTTACATTCGAATTTTAATCTGTCTACTTCTTTTACACACATTTAAGCTATGTATAAGTTTTTACGCATACATTTTAAGCCATGCCTATTTTCTTTCACTCGAATTTAAGGCCATGTCTATTTTCTTACGCGCGAATTTTAAGCTGAAATTAAAAAATTTTTTTTTCACTGATATGTTTTGAAAGGATTATGAATCTGTCCTTCAATTGAAAAAGCAGTTCATGATTGCTCTAGATTTGTATAGTTACAAAGGATAATGCTTCAAAGTTTAATGATGAGTAAGCATTCGATAAGTGAACAAGCATTTTTCAAAACAAATGAGATAAAAGTAGCTCTCAGTGATTTTCCAAACGAAAAAAGAATATTTAATCTAAGGGATAACTTTATTTTCAGTGTCATTCCGATAACTTCAAACTTCGTCCTTAGTTTTGTTTAAAAATAAAATAACCGCATGTCCAACACATACGGTTATTTCTGTCATAATTTAATTTTTCTTCAGTCATAATTTAATTTTTAAAGTAATTATTGATGGTAATTTAATTTCACGATGTTAAATCAGATTATTGCTGGAGGTTTGGTTGTGAAGAATGAAATTATTGTTGGTGTTATCGTTCTTGTCGTCGTATATTTCATAACGTCTGTAATTAAAAGGCGGGGAAGAAAACTTCCTCCAGGGCCATATGGGTTACCCATAATCGGGTATGCGCCATTTATGACAGAGAAGCCTTATTTAAAGTTTATCGAACTAAGTAAGAAGTATGGGGACATATTCAGGTTAGTAAGATGATTTATTAATTTGTTTTTGATTACTAAAATTCTTGTTTAATCTCCATTCTTAAATATCATTAAAATTATTTTATTTACATTTTATATTTCATACTTTTGAGATATGAATGATTTTTGATGAAAGGTTTGAAAAATTTAAAAGTTCTCAGTTCATAACTTTTTTAAAACATTTTCTGTCAAAGATATGTATTATCACGTATCACAGTGTAAAAATGTAGTATAAGTATTCCGTGGAGAAAAAAAAAACTGTAGCAATATCTTGTTTAGATGCTGAGAAAAGACACATTGAAAACGGTCAGTTTTAGTATTTATATGCCCCACTGACTCCTCGAGTTAAACTTATAAATAACTTGCCAATTTATAAACAAAGCTAAACGACCCGAATAAAGCAAAATACACTCTGTGTTTCGACTCTAAAAAAGGTCCTTGTTCATAAAACCGAAACTATAGTATGTCTGCTTTTGCGCTATTATTTGTGCTTTATTTACATTGTTTATATTTTATTCATACGAAGGAAACCCTATAATCATTTGGATACTCCAATTTTTATTTCAGCATTAAGTTAGGATACAGGAGATGGATTATATTGAACAGTTCGGACGCTATTAAAGAAGCCTTGTTAAAGCCTGAGCTTTTAAGTCGACCGCCATATGGTGTATTTACATTATTTAAGAAAGAAAGTAAGTATTAGTGCAAGAAATATGCTCACGAATTAATACTTTCATATTTGTATTATATTATTATAAATTATAAGGTGTGGTTAGTAGTTCACAGAATTGTTTCTGAACAGATTGATCGGGGACTCCTGAAAATATTATTAAATTTTATACCCATTTAAATTTTTTTGAAGTAACCGTCACCTGATGTAATGTTCATACTTGGAAGAAAAATGTTCAAATACAGCTTTTAACACTTGGTTCGGAACAATTTTTAATTTTGACGTTTGTATTTTTCCTTTATGTCACTTTAACTTCTATTTATCATTAAACCTCTTTAAAAAAATTTGCGAATTTGACAATTGTCGAATGTTGTTGCTATTGTCGAATATTGTTTTTAAACTTTCTGGTTCAACAAACTCGGTCCAATGAGAGTGGAATCGTTCAGGCTTCAGAAAAATCTCTTGGAGACACTTTTTTTCCTCCAAAAGTAGAAAATTTTCAAAAATATAAGAGATTTAAAGAGGTCGAAGACATTAAGAATGATAGAATTGTAGAGAACTCCGAAAGAGGACTTCAAAAGTTGTTCTTAAAACTTTTAACCGTCGAGTACAAAAGGGCAGTATGACATCTGGAGAATCAAAATTTGTTAAATGTGTTTGTAAGAGTAAGGCTAAACTTTACCCGTAACAGTTAAGATACGGATCTAGACCAGCCTCGGTAATGCAAAGAATATTTTCAGTAGTAATTAGAGCAGTTTTGGTAACTAACAGTCACCCCTTGTATACAAACGCTCTGCAATATTTATAACTAATTTTGTGTGAAATTTAGGTCCATTCTTCACAAGTCCTGTTCATGTATGGCAGGAGCAGCGTAAGTTTGTTGTGCAGTCCATGAAAGATCTGGGATTAGGGAAATCTAAAATAGAAGAACATGTCAAAGTACGTATATAAATAAATTGTTACAGTACTTTAACCAAAGTTGAGAGATTTAGAATTACTGTTCCCCTTTTTTTTACGTCTACGTTCCAAAGTAACTGAACAAGCTCAGTTTTGAAGAGGTGGTGGTTAGTTCAAAACACACATTTTTGACGAGTTGTGAAACGGCATTGCTAAATCTCTCTAATTTCATCCCCATTTATCGGGGTAGAACTGTAGCAAAATACTAACATAGTGGGTAGAGGTTAAGTTTTCGGTTTCCTAAGGGAACGTATTTATGAACAATCCTTATTCACAGAGTATAAGAGTGCGCTTGCAGCATACAAAAAGAAGTTTTTGTGCTGCATTGTTATATGTTTCTTTCAAAAACAATTTTTATTTTGATAAGTTGTTGTTTCTAATGCGACTTGCCAATGCCAGCAAGAATACTTCGTACAATCAAGTGAATTTAAGGCAGAGGATGCGTTTCTTGTCATTTAGGGGTGCCATCTATAGCCAAGAATACGACTTCAGTCACACACACGTCACAGCCCGTTTGTAGGGTGGACCCATTCATACATACATTCATCAACAGATCATAATTTTAACCTGAACCACAGAATGATCACTCTCTAATTCAGTTCATCCAGATGCATTGCTTTGTTATGGGAATGATTTTGTGACCCGGCAGATTTACCAGTAACATTTCTTCGGCTGGCAGGGATCAAATTCATGAACTTTTGGACATGGGCCCAACGTCCTACCTTCCTGGCTATCCTGGTCATTTTGATAAGTTTTTCGCTTAATAGTTTTGTACATCTAAGTTTGTAATACCTGCAAAAGTTTTTGTGGAAAAAACTCATAAAAAATCATCAAATAAAGCAACAAATCTGCATGTATTAATTTTCACTGTTTTTATTGCCTATTTTTTTTTTAAATTACCATTTAGTTCAATGAATTTTCCATTTGAGGTAAAATTCAAAATTAAATTAACGAATGATCAATACAAAAGGAAAGTTTGAGGCATCATATTTATAATTGAACTTTTTCCAAACGTGATAATTTTACTTCCAATTGCCATTTATTGTTTCCTGATGCGTTCCTTAGAAGTTTCCTGGATATCCACAAAAGAACAGAGCAATATTTAGAAATATCTTATAGTTTACATAAAAAAAAAAAAAAAAATCGAAATTTTTTTCTTCTTTTTTATCAAAAATGTTCTTAAAAATCTCTCTTTTGAACAATTTAAGAATGTGGTTTATCATTACCTTTCCCAAATCTCCTTACACAAACTAGCTTTCCAAAGTTTTTATGAATTCTGTTCAGAAGATTCTTTACTGTTAAACTATTCTGTTTCATATTTTCTTTAATTTTTATTTTATATTTTACAACCGTCGTTGAACAGCCGACCAAATTTTATGGGTTTACGACTACTAATGTTCAACTGCGTAGCCTTGTAATTTTGAACACAATCCAAAAGACAAGGGAACTCCTGGATCGAGTATTCGAAGATATTTACCTTCGTGGAGGACTTTTTGATGGAGCTAATCAGCATTTTCGTTACATAGAGAGGAGCCTCCCATGGTTAACCTGACGGCAAGGGGACTCTAACCCATGATCTGTCTACCACTGAGGATATTTCTCGTCAGTACTGTGGTCTGTGCAAGCCGGATGCAGAATTCATATCGACTGGGATTCGAACCCGGTTCGCCTCATTGGAAGGCGAACGCTCCATCCCCTGAGCTGTTGTGGGTCTCTGTTTTATCATGAGTCTTATCACTATTTCAATTGTTTAAATTTTTACTCTTAATTCTCTCTATATATCTCAAGATCATTGCCCCCGCCATTTTGGGTGATCAACTTAACGTTGTATTTTTTTTTCTTTTTTGCTGTGCAAAAGAAGAAACAAAAAAAGAGAAAAGAAGAAACAAGGCATAGAAACTTGAAATTACGATGGTTAACTCAGTTCGAGAACTATTGACTGTTAAACGTGTAGGAGAAAACACTATGTTAACCACTCTACACGCCGCAGGAATAAGACTACAGAGTTGAAATTTGATAAACTGAAAGGGCTATGTTTGTTTGAATTTACGCGAGTTTTTTTCTCAGAATTCCAATTTGTTGAAAGTTCAATTGATTTTTTGCGAATTTTTCTTCATTTCTTATTCCATGTTATATTTTATTTTGAACTATGTTACATTTTGTTTTGAATTTTTGCAAAAACTTTAATGCTCAGAAATTTGAAGTTGCGAAGTCTTGTTGTAAAATGTACAAAGAATTCGATGGAATAAAAAAAAAATTAAGATTCAGTAATTAGTTCGAGAAGTATCAACTGTTACACTTAAAGTATCAACTGTTAAACTTGAAGTTGCCTGATCCACTGCAATGCTCACTAAAATGCAGCTGCAGAGTTGAAATTTTGTATGTAAGAAAAGACAATTTTTAATTATAAACTTAATGTGAGTTTTTTTTCGATGTTCTAATACGTTTGAAAATCATTGAAATTTTAAGCGCGTTTTCTGTGATTTTTTTTCACGTTTCTGCTTTGAATAATGATTATTTATAATGATTATAATGATTGCTGTTCACGAAGAATTTGTCTTTTTTCATTCAACATTTCAACATTTCATTGAACAACAACATTTCATTTACATAGGCATGATTTAATATCAGAAGTATAAAAAAAATAATATCCATAAAAGATGAAGATGGTACAGTTTGTGACTTTTCAAATCTCTTAGTTTTGTTACGACAAAACACATTATATAAAATGTTCTTACATAAATTTATTATAATTATGTATTTTATGTATAAATTCATTTTTTTCTTTTTTCTTCTTCTTTCTTTTTTCTTTTGAAAGGTATCGAATCTAAAAAAACAATGATGAATGTGAGGCCACGAAGTGGGTCAGCGAGCTGAGCGAACAGGGGACGGAATTTTTATTTTAAATAAAATGTTTAAATTCTGCTTTATTTTATATTTAATGTTGAGCGTCACAAATTTTGTCTTCTTCTTTCAGGATGAAATCTGTGCTGTGATAGATGTCTTAAAATCGCATGGTGGTAAACCTATGAATCTTAAGGGCCCTTTAGCTCCCAGCATGTCCAACAACATTATGGCCTTGGTCTTTGGCGTACGACATGATTTCGATCACCCAGATAGAGTTTTACTGAATGAAAACGCAGAGACTATTAATCAGTACATAGGACAAGTTGGTTTATTGCAACTCTTCCCATGGTTGAGGTATTTACCATTTGTCAAAGGACCAAAATATAGAGCTGCTGTTAAAGCGTTTGAAGGCAGTCAAAATCTTTTCCAGTGAGTTTCATTTCCCCATCATTAAAATGCTACTTGACATGAAATATTTTTACACAAGCTGCTAGAATTGTCTATGAAAAAATGGTTTAATGACACTTGTTATTCCACCATATTCAAATACAACAGTCAAATATCCTAAAAGAAGATGGTTATCAAACTGTTAACTGTGAGAAAAACCGTTTATTAACTGCTTCCACCTAATACGGTTAAGCAACCAGAATTTTATCGCATCAAGTAGGCCCACCTCTTGAGTTCCTTTCAGTTGGGTACATATTATAGCCGAGAAAGCTAATCTGTCAACGTCATGGCCGTTAGAACGGGAGTTCAAGTCACAGCGTTGACACCATGTAAAAAATACGACAAAAGATGAAAAAAGTGCGACATCACAATATTTCATGATTTGTAATTAAATATCAATTATAATTGTTCTACTATTATTATACAAGGTGGATTTTAGGATAAAAAAAAACTAATCACACGAACAAGTAATTAATTTAGAGAAATTTATCTGCTCTAATATCCATAATTTTACTTTGTTATTTTGAATAGAGGACAATTTTACCTTAATTTAAATTTTACATTTTAAATATTTATTTAACAAGCAAATGTTTTAAAAAAAAATTGGGAAAGTTTCGTTTTTACGAACTCGGGAAAAAAAAAATCTTTTTAATTTGAAGTAAAAAACTGTCTTGTATGCCAGCATTGAACTTTACAGAAAAATACTGTAATTTAAATGTTTTTAAGCTGATAAATACTGTAATTGAAATGTTTTTAAGCTGATAAATACTGTAATTTAAATGTTTTTAAGCTGATAAATACTGTAATTTAAATGTTTTTAAGCTGATAAATACTGTAATTTTAACAGCAAAAAAATACTCTATAAAATAACTAAGTCATCATTGTGATCAGTGAGAGCCAAGAGCAGAATTCGCCAGTTTACGCCGGAATTCAAACCTAGGGCACCCCATGCACTGTGGGCCAGAAGACTATGATCTTTGGTCAAATGTAAAAAATTAATTTTTGAACTAAAACATGTGTAGGCAATTTTAATATATCCCAAACTAAGTATTCATAACCATTCCAAACATTATAATTTACTTTTTGGACCGACGAGAGTACAATTTATTGAAAAATATGTTAAAAAAATTATTTTAAATGTAACTTTTAAATTTTTATTTCAGAAATATATATGTAGGAGTTTCACCTTACTGCTGCATTTTCATCAAACTAATTAGTGTTAAATTATAGTACAATTTTTCAATTTGTTGGATTAGTTAATACTCTTGACAAACTTATAGTTTATATCTCATCATTTGACATTTTACAATGTTTGAATGACTTTCGAAAATTAGTTCCAAAAAGTTCCACAAGGTAATTAGCTAAACTTTTTTTTGTTGTCTTCTTTAATGCTTCTTCTTTCGAAAAAACCTGCCCCATTTTGCCCGTATTGCAAAGGTGGGCTAAATATACTAAAAAACAAAAATTATGTTTTTTTTTTCATGTTTTCGCGTTATTTTGTAATATTACTTCGGAAATATAATTTACCTTTCATTTTTAATATAAAATTACGAAAATTATTATATTTTTATTGCTATATTTAATTACTTAAACGTACTATATTATTTTTTTTAGATTTGCTCGCCATATTTCAGCCGCCATTTTCAGCCGCAGCCATTTCAATTTACCTGCACATAAAAACCCCTAAATGCAAACTTTGTCGAAATACTAATTTTGGCCACGAAACCTTGGATGTTGAGCCACGGCAGAATTTGAATTAACAATTTTAATTTGTTTATGTTTAGGGTAAAAAACAGAAAAACTGTTTTGAGAGAAACAGCTTTAAAGAGTCAAAAATATGCAAAGAAAATATGTAAAAAAAAAAAAAAAAACTAAAAAATTGCAATTTTTTGCAGGGCGCTGGTAATGATTAAAATCAGAAAAAAATCTGCATTTATCTATAAGCAGATACTTTTTAAATTTAAATTTTGAGATATTATACTTATTATTTTTACATTTCAATTTTCAGCAGTAATTTATTTTTGAGAACTTAAATTTATAGTTAAATTTTACTGCGAATGATATCAAAAATTTCCCGATATATATTTTAAAATTATGTGGGAAAAATAAGCATTTTATGTATATAAACGTATTACTCATAGTAAAGTATTGCTGTACTTATATCATAATTAGTATCGCTCAAATTTGTGAGTATATTAAAATTCAGTGCATGATATAGTCTTTTTTATTCATTAACAGCAAATTGATTAAAGAACATAAGCAGACCCTTGATTCCCAAAACATACGAGATTATGTTGATAGATACTTAATAGAGATGGACTCCCGAATACAGAAAGATCCAAAAACAACTTTTAATGGTAAGATACCAAAGGATTCTTATTGAATATCATTTTTTGAATAAACAAAGCCTTGATACCATTCTACATCTAGCTGCAGAATCTCGGCAATTTTTTAAATTTTCCAAAAATTTTATATTTTTTCTAATTTTTCTGTTAGCATGACAGAGCCTTCTCCAGAACCTTCCTCCATTCAGTTCTTTTCTTCGTGATTGTTCGATTATTTTGGCTTTAGAAATGTTCTTAAGCCGTGAAGGCATCGATTAGCTGCGTTTTTAAATTTCTGTTTCTGTTTTTACAAATTTCTTAATGGGAAAATAATTACACAAAAGTGCATGATTTTTTTTCTCATAAAATAGCAATCATTAGCTATGAAAAATAAATTATAGAAAATAGTAAGTTATTTACTTCATTTGTGTGGGATTTTAACCCTTAAATTTGGTTTTTGTCATTCCTGTTTTCTTCACGCGCTTATCAGAAAACTTTTTATTTAGCAATATTGTGTAAAAGCATTACTCCTATATTTTTTTTTATCACCTATGAAAAAAAGAGCTACTCGGATAATACAATAAAAATGCAAGCATTGTAGTATGTTGATGAATATCAATAATGCGTAAAAATATTTATGCCGTAAAATTTTTATCATTAGTGCAGAATCAAAATAAACTTTTTAATTCAGCTGAAATTCGAACTCGCACGTTAACAATATCACGTTAACAGTAATGAATAAAAATATCAATCCTGTATAATTTTTATCATTTGTGAAAAATATAAAGAAACCCATTAGATAATTTAGGTGAAATTCGAACACGTTAGCAGCTTAACATTATTGATCAAAAATATGAATCCCCAATGTTTCTTACCATTTCTGCAAATTGAAAATTAGCCCTTTATATAAGTTTATTTAAGTAGTATAATTAAGTTTAAATTCAAGCAAGTCAATTTCGCATTTTTTTATTATCCGACTGAAATAAAAAGACTAGAATGGCATAACAAGAAACTTTTCTAAATGTTCTAAAAATTTTAAATTACTTCTTATTCTTCTTATGTTGGCGCGATAGTCCTTTGTGGCCAGAACCTTCCTCCATTTTTTTCTTTTTTTGTGATTGCTTTCCAGTTAGTAATTCTTAAGAATAATAAAAAGATGCCACTCAGGTGTTTCTATTGAAATTCAAGCACATTAATAACACTGCTAATCCTATAATTTTCATATCATTTGTAAAAATAAAAATAAAAAATGCTTCTTATATAGTTTAATAAAACTTAATTTTTCAGTAATTAGTAGTTGATATAGTTTTTTTTATACTGTTATTGTTAAAAAGGATATAACGAATAAATAAAAAATAAATCAGTTGGAGACTAAGTTTTTTTCTGATTACCGTAAACTTACAGAAAATGTATTAAAAGTATTTAATTGACAGGTGGAACTGAATTTTTCCGGAGAAATATATAAGTCTTTTAAGAAATAGTTAAATGAGACGTAGACCTGAAGATTTAAATTTTCATTTAGTAGGCAAAAGGCTGGTTGACACTAATGTCTTAGTGATAATTTTTTCCTCAAGCCTAAAATGTCGGTAACTGATATGGATAGGTCCTTTTTCATTTAAAAGTCACTTTATGCAAGCTTTTTTTGCTGGGATATATATATATATATACATGACGCCCGGCGGTTGAGTGGTAGCGCCTCGCGCTCCCGTGCCGCAGGTCCTGGGTTCGATCCTCGGACCGGGCAAGGTTAACTCAGCCTTTCATCCCTTCAGTGGGTCGATAAATCAATACCAAGCATGCTTGGGAACTAAACACGTTCAGCTGGTTCCGCGTTCAGCTGACCACCTGACCGGAGCATCTGCTCTTGCACCCCAGAGCCCAAGGTTAAGAAAATTGAGATGGGCACAGTAGGCCTGGCCCTCTATGGGTTGTTGCGCCACTGAGTTTAGTTTATATATATACACACCGAAGTGCCATTACATTATGACCACCCTGCTAATAACATGAAGGACCACCTTTAGCCCTCAAAACTGCTAGTACCCGTCGTGGCATTGATTCCACAAGGTGCTGATAGGTAGTCTGAGGTATCTGGTACCAAGCGATCACCAACTGGTCCAGCAATTTCCTCAAACTGCGAGGGGGTAGCGTGGCAGCACGAATTTGGTTTTCCAAGTAGGACCACAAATGCTCTATTGGATTAAGGTCAAGTGAATTTGGGGGCGACGAAGACAGGACTTGAACGTCACTGGAATGTTCCTCGAACCAATCCACGACGATTCGACCCTTATGACATGGTGCATTATCCTGTTGGTAAACACCATCCCCCGCAGGAAAAACTGTTGCCATGAATGGGTGAACCTGGTCTGCAACAATGCTCAAGTAGCTTACAGACGTCAGGGATTTTTCTATGATGATTATGGGTCCTAATGTGCCCCATGAAAACATTGCCCACACCATACTACCCCCATCACCGGGTTATAGCCCATTGTTATAGATAGAGGGTGGACATAATGTAATGGCTCTTCGGTGTATGTATATATATATATATATATATATATATATATATATATATATATATATATATATATATATATATATATATATATATATATATATATATATATATAATAACAGGGCTACATCCCTGTTATCAGGGGTGTATTCAGCTTTAAATATGCAGTCGTAAGCCATCATACATTCTAAACAAGTTTATTAACTGGTATTGAAAACAATTCACATCCCCACTCCGCAAGGGAGGGGTGTGTACAAAAGTCCTGATGGGTCCGGCAGATCTTACATGGAACACATCATATTGAAAGAGACATGCGAAAACCATTGCTCTCGCATTTTATACAGACAGAGATTGGAGTAAAAAGGCACAGTCTTTGAGATACTTGTATCCTTACGCATTAAGGAAAATCATTTCATGCTTCCTTATATGGAAGTGAAAAGGGGGAGAGATTCTAAAAATAACTCAATGGTATGTTATTAGCCTTGAATTCCCAAAATAGAATCTCTCTACGCTTATTCTTTAACAAAGACATTTTATGAAAACGAAAGAGTTTTAATTCTTTTATTGGGAGATTCTCCCGTAATATGACAATTCGGACCAAAAAATTTCTTAAAATTTAAAGTCGTCA
This sequence comes from Parasteatoda lunata, assembly GCA_949128135.1. NCBI lineage: Eukaryota > Metazoa > Arthropoda > Arachnida > Araneae > Theridiidae > Parasteatoda > Parasteatoda lunata. The sequence goes on along the minus strand of OX421977.1, from coordinate 64,578,473 downwards.
AAATAATCTAAAATTTTTTTTGTATACTTCTTTAGTTACACTTATTAATATCTTACAGCAGTGTAGTTTATTGACATTTGCTCGAGAAAAAAAATAAAATAGAAATTCACCAAATCTTGAATACCAGGAAAATGACATATTGGCTTAGAAGTTTAAAAAACAGTCATTTTAAGTTAATAGTAAGTAACTCAACTTAAACCTTTATGTTAGATGGACAATAAATTGCTTAAATTAATTCTTTTTATCCACTGTAGAAAGAATCAAAAAATTTTTGGTTGCTGATATGTACAGAATAAAATTGTGGATAATAATCAATCACTAAATAAATAAATAACTTTGATTACATCCAAGCATATTACAATCATACATAAACTTGGTATTAGGTTAATATTTGCTTTCCTTCCTTACAGTATTAGCAGTTAAAAAAATTCTTCTAACATTTCAATGTCCTGGCATTCATAAGTCAGGTAAATGACTGCCAGGATAATAACAAATTCGCTATTTTATAGCATATAACTTTACTTTAATTAAATATTTTGGGCTAAGACGCTTATATTTTGTAGAAAACAACAGGATTTCTTAAAATAACTCAGATAAATCTATGTAGTTTATGTTATTAATGGTTTCAAGAAGTCAGGAAAATGACAACACAAAAACCCACTCACCTTGAAAAAATTTTTGAAATAGATTTTGAACCAGAAAATTGGTTGTTTATTCATGCAACAAGACATGTTCATATAGGAGGGTATCTAATCAATCTATTAACATAAGATATAGATTGCTGGCTCTATCTATTTTAGTTATAAATCATTAAATAAAAGTAGCCAGGAAAATGACAGATTTTCTTGGGACAAACAAATTATTGACAGAAAAAATTAATTTACACGAAGTTTTTGTAAATAATACCCTCTGCGTATATTCTAGAAATGCTTACACCGGTTGAGATAAAAAAAAATTAGATACTTAAGAATTTATAGGAAGTTTTGAAGCTAGTTATTATTGGAAACATTGTTTGGGACATGCCGGGAAAATGACATTTTGAAGTTCAATTAAATTTTTTAACTATACAAAACAGTTAATGCTAGTGCAAAGTTATTTTAAAATGCTAACAGCAATGCTATTTATTAATTTTTTTTAAAAAAAGTTCCTTTAGTATTATAGTATTAGATCTTGGAGCAAGGGACAGTGAATTGTCATATTTCGTGAGAATCACCCATTTATCAAGTTTGAGATGCATAGAATATTTTTGAAGAAATTCACGAATTTCGAATAAATAATTGGGAAAAAAAATAACTGTTTAGATGGTTATTAACTAAAACATGAGGTGCATTATTTTTAAATATTTTATAATTGAATGCTTCAATATTGAATAATTAAAAACACCGTGCACACCATCTGATTTTTTGTGATTACGTTATAGCTACAAATTATGAAATTGAAATCAAGAAATTTCTTACGATAGGGACCTATATGTTTAGAATACGACTTTTTTTAAAATTAGATTTACCAGGAATCAATTTTATATTTTGACACATAAAATTGTATTCTTTAAAATGATGTATAATGTTGTATTTTTTTTTTGTCGTATGCCTGTTTAGGCAGAGGGGGTGCGATTGTTCTTGTTTTTCAGTGGCGCCATTTATGGCCAAGAATTCGACTTCTGCCACACCATTCACACAACCACAAACCCGTTTATAGAGCGGATCACATTCACACACACAAAGGAGAAAGGACATAGGACACACAGAGAGAGGAAGAAACATCCGTGCCTTGCCCGAGATTCGAACCCAGAACCTTTCTGATGCAAGGACAGTTCCCTGCCCCCTATACAGGCCGGTCGCCGTAAAATGTTGTATAACTTAGAATAATTTTTTTTTACTGTTTATTAAATAAAATAATAAAAGAAAATATAATATAATATTTTTGGTAGGGAATTATATTGAGATAAATTAATCTATAATAGTCTGCAAAAATTCACTTAAAAATATGTCAAAACACATTGAAATACTCAAAAATTAAAATTAGCATTAAGTGATCTACTTTAAACCGTTCTTTTGATTAAACTATTGGGACCATGCATCTCAGATTATGGAGACCATTGTTATTTTGTGGATAAATCGAAATCCATCGAAAAAAGTTATGTTTATTTAGAGAAAGTACGTTTCTGGATCAGATTTGGTAATTTAAAATTTCGTCGGCACAAGTAAATTAGCATAGAAGTTAGTGCCTCAAACCATTAACATTCCTAGTACATCAAAATTCTATCATTAGATCAAAAGTTGATGGTATGTGTTTTTGCGCACTGTACTTTTACAAAATGTGCTTTTATTAAATGTTCTTTTTAATACAATTATAAATGGAAATGTAATTTTTAATGTCCTTTATTTTTAAATATAAGTTATTTTCTTTTCTGTCATGTAGTTAAGCATATTTTTAATTATTCAACATTAACTGTCTGGAAATTATTTCAACAGAAAATACGTTAGCTGATAGTGCTTCTGATTTGTTTGGAGCTGGAAGCGAAACAGTGTTTACTTCAGTTTTGTGGTGCGTCTACATCATGGCTGCTAATCCACAACTTCAGAAAAAGGTGCAGAAAGAAATCATGGATGTCATAGGACCTGACAGGATGGCAGAATTATTAGACCAGAAATCAATGCCATTCACGTATGCAACCATTTTAGAAGTCTTGCGCTTCGTAACGATAGTACCACTAAATCTTTTACATTAGTAAGTATCTGTATTTTGAAAGTCAGTTTTCATGTCTATATTTATTGTCGGAAGCAGCAGTTTCATTGTAGTTTAATGATTTGGAGACCAACTAGGCGAACGTGACAAGTTAGTCACCAAATCATTATATTGAAACAAAACAGTTACCTCAAAACCTATTTGAAAACAATTTTTTACGATAATTGCTAGAAAATGTAAAATTATCGTAAATTTAAGATAATTTGAATAAATAAAGAAGTATATTTCGAATGCCCACGAGCAGCCAGTTCCTCGTATTTTTATTTAATTTTATCAAGAGATATTATCAAAGTATACATCTTTCATATTTGTGTTCACTAATATAAAAAAAATCCGGGAGGAGAAATTTCGCATATTTTCGCATAAATTGAAAAATAAGAAAGAAAAATAAATTTAACTCCAAATGTTTTATTCGCTTGGATCTACATACATACAGGATATTCCATAATACTCACCCTTAATATACATTTTTTAATTAAAATGAAGTTAAAAAGATGCACATTAGATGTCCCAAAATATTAGAAAAAAAAATAATCGTTTACTGAGCACCTTTGTATAGCATTTCGCTTACAAAATTGCGTAAACTATTTATTCAAAAAAGTGCTTTGAAAATGGACTTTAAGTTTAACATTAGTTTAATGCATAAAAAAGTATCATTAATTTCAAAAGCATATAAAAATTACATTATTTTCGGTTAAGTAACGTAAAAAAGAAGTAAAACGAAAGAAGTAATAGAATATTTTTTGGGAAAAAAATAAGTATTCTAATTTCTTAGTGACATTCCTGGAAAAAGACACACCCATTTCTAATAAGGTTAAAACATCTAAATATAAATCAGCTAATAGTAAGATTAAAAGACTTGCGTTCTTATTAATTGTGAAGTAGTCAACGTGATTATGTAAATATATTGTATGTATAGCTTTTATGTATTTAAAAAAGGTGGTTGATAATTTTGTTATTAATTAAAGAAATAAAACGATAAAGATTTTTCAATATTTGATGACTGCTAGGGCATTGAGATGTATTTTTAAACACGATTACATAAGTTCTAAATTTGCAATTTTTGAGTGGACACTTGTTATTCGCAATTTATATTTACTTCAAATCCACTGAAAATTGCATCATCACTAATTGCACTTAGCAGTCTGAAGTATGCTATCAAATATTTCAATATTTAATACACCATTTACAGCCTATTAACTTCCATCGTCAAATACATTGCATATTGCTTCATTACGATAAAATTAGCAGTCTTCGTTGCACCATTTAACTCATATTAATTTAAATACATTCCAGTTTTTTTAATCTCTTTTCAAAAGTATGCAAAATAGAATACATCAATGCAATTGTACCGGTAACTGTTGGGTATTGAAAAAATTAGAGATAAATATAAGTGAGCAATTAGGAGAAAATAAACTGAACAGGTATAGTGATAATGCGGTTACCGCAATAACCCATTATATGTTACAGAAACCCCAAGAAAATGAACGAGAGTTACCACATACCTTAATATCTATCTATTGGAGAGAAGGCGACATATAAAAACAATAAAGGCACAGCTGTAACAATTAAGGAAAAGCAAAAAAATAGTCCAGAGTTCAGATTACGAAAGTTCACTATTTATTTAGATAATTTTTTTCAAAAAAAAAAAAAAAAAAAAAAAAAAAAAAAAAAAAAAAAAAACGTTGGGGCAGCAGCAGCAAACAAAAACATGGCTAGGTGGAAATCATAGAGAGTTCTATCTTTAAAAAGCAGACAAAACGCAGGTGAACACATCATCGAGAAGAATTAAAGCACAAAACTGAGCGGTTGATATCACAGCAATGAGAAGTAGAAAACTGGATGTGTGGCACTGACACCGCCGGTAAATCCCCTATTCTGCTAAATCTTACATCATTTACGGCAGGAATCATTTTGACTTCGTTTTAACTTTAGTCGAACAGAAAAACACAAGGTTGGGAGGCCATCCTTTGCGAAGAGTTATTTAAGTGAGACACATCTTGTAAGATTTTTGGAGAATCGTAAAGACTTTAGGAAGTTGCAGAAAACATCAAGTTGCATCGGGGGTGTCCCACTGGCAACGAGGAGTACGCCATCGAAAAGTATAACCCGTCCCTCAAAGAGAGGAGGGGGAAAAATATAAACTCCGTTAAGCGGAGTAAGTGCTTTCGCCGAAAGATAAAAATCGAATGTCCTGAGCTTCTCTGCGCTCAGATATTTATACCCAATCCTTAAAGTTGAAGTTGAATTACTATTTTTTTACAAAGTTAAAGTTAAATTTCCTAAATTTTCAAGTTGAGAAGTTACATCTATAATTATTTTGAAGCGTTATTCCCACATTCTGATTGAAAGGGAAGAGTTAAGATCACTCATACCTCGAGTCCCTCGTGCATTGAAAGAAGCCGGCAAACAGGTGTCCTTACAAGAAAAAAAAGGGTGGAATGTTCTAGAAAAGGAGGGGTTGGAAAGAATGGGAAAAGGAATTTCCGGGGGAGAGTGTCTCAATTGCCTAAAGTTTAAGAGGCGAGAGGAATCCGATCAGCAAATTTAAAAAATTTGTATCTTGAATTAACAAAATTATAAGAAAATTTTAAATAGACTTATGACTCGATGTCACAGCAATAGTGATTGATCTAGCTTGTAAAACTGCTTTTATTCATTTTTGCATCTGGCAAAATAGTTAGAAATATTTTTATCACGTAGTTTATCAATAAAAATTTTGGAGCAAAGATTTGGTCACTAAATCATTTGATGCAAAATAAACTAGATGTAAAGGTGAATCATCTGGTTATATGCATTACAGATGAGAATGTTTGAAGACGAAATTATTTGTACATGGTGATTCTATGCCATCGGAATGACTTTAAGCTCGAAAATTAGAGCAAGCTAACAAAAATAAATAATAAAAAAAACTTAAGCGTAAGGGACAGAGATTTCTAAATAAAGGCTGGTAATTTTTATGATTTAAGAAAAAAATACAAATTTTTATACTAAATTGTGCAATGAAATATGTCTCTTTGCGTAGTTAAATTATTCATTCCAGAGTTTATAACTTTGCTCATTTTGCTTTGTTCATCATTAATGGAAAAACTGAAAGAAATTTAAAATTGAAAAACAGAGTTTAATATGTATTAAAATGAGTTTTTTTCTACTGTATACTTATAATTCATATGTTTAAGAAAACTAATGAGTCATGGAAAACCAAAATTTTAAACGTCTCAAATTCATTTCCAGCACCACAGTGGACACTAAGATTCGAGACTTTTTCATACCACGTAATACGGCAGTGTTGGCTAACTTCTGGGCTGTTCATCATGATCCAAAATATTGGGACGATCCGGACACTTTTAAACCAGAAAGATTTTTATCGAAAGATGGAAAATCTGTTATCAAGTCGCCTCATTTCATGCCATTTTCTCTTGGTAAGTTAATGGATTCTACTTCTCAAAATTGAATATTCATAGCTACAGGCGTTCGGAGATTTACGCTATAAACACATAAAAAGAAACGCAGGTCAGAATCGAGAGTGTGTTGGTCAATCACGAGACAGATTTGCTTACGATAACGATCGATTTTTATCGATCGTTATTTTGTTATTGATCGTATACCGATAAATAACGATCGATGTTTATCGATCGTTATTTTGTTCATTGCAACTTACAATCGAAATTTTATTTTCATTTTACAAAAGAAATAGTAATGTCACATAGATACACCCAGGAATGATCAATAGTGGCAGATTATCATTTTATGTTGAAAAACGCCTTATCTGGCGTGATGATTTCTTTCTAACGGCAAGCACCGAAATTATCGTTCTTCGCCATGGAAGGTGTCAGAAGTGTTGCTCATTTTGCTTTGCCTGGTGAGCTCCTTGGGACCAAAGTCACGGAGACGAGCAACACTACCCACACTGTCACAGATACCTAATAATAGGGTGAGCCACATTGACACATGGCACCCAATAGAGTACAAAGCATAGAGAGAAACAGCCATGCCCGGAGTGGAATTCGAATCAGCAGCCATTGGCTTCACAGTCAGGCACGATAACCGTTCTGCCACCCGGCTCTCGTGGTAAAAAAATGCCATTAGGAATGCGGGTGTGAAAATCCTTTATGATATGTACGAGTTATATACGAGTCAGCTGAGATTCGGAATTATATGGTATTAGTTGTAACTATATTTTCAATGCTTGTTGAATTTTAAAATTTCATGAAATTTTTACATTTGCAACATCGTTTTGTTTTATATTTTCAGGTAAAAGAGTCTGCCCCGGAGAAGCCATGGCCTATATGGAGATTTTCCTGTATCTTGTAACCATTTTGCAAAAATTTGACATTTTGTTCCCTGACGGTCATAAACCTACCTTTAATTCCCGCCTGGGAATTTCGCTTAGACCAGAGGACTACAAGATTCGATTTTTGAGCAAAAATTAATTCTTCGCAGACCCATTTCCTCTTTATTTTAGCATTTCTAAACTAACAAGATTGTTTTCAGACATTTGAAAAGAAATTAAAGAATTTTTCGACCAAATTAGGTAACGTGATAAAATAAAATGAAATTGTTTTCATAAATTAATAATTTCTATTTCCTATTAATCTCCAGCTACTTATAAAGCAATACTCGAAATTGCTGTTATTTTTAAAAACGAAAACTAAAATTTACTATTTTAAAAAAAATTTACTATTTTAGTACGGCCAAAATCATATTCTTCGTTCATCCATCCTCCTTTCCCAAGCTTGTAAGCGTTTTGAATATGGAAGAAGATTCCTTTGTAGCCCATTTCATTTGGTATTGTTTTTCGTAAGTGACATGTACATAAATTTCATTCATTGCACACAACTATTATGTAAATTATAATAAACAGCACATCTATCATAATAGACGATTATGTAAAATATTATGTTTATTAAATGTTTTATTAGTCAGGTTATGTGATTTTATGTCTATTTATACCAGTACAGAACAGGGTGTTACATAATCATCAGCATAATTAAAATAAATAAATACTAGGCGGCTTCGCCCCCTGCTCGCTGACGCTCACCAACCCCCGGAACTACTTTCGCAGTTCATTTCGGATTGCTTCGCAATCCAATGCTCGCTTTGCTCGCTCATTGGATACGTTCTTAACGTCTAGCTTTTGTATACTTTTTTGAATACTGAAGTTCCGAAAACTAGAATTCTAAACCTGTACATTTCAATATTAATTTGAAATTGCAATTGTTAATTTGGGCATTTGACGATACAACACTTATAGAATTGAAGGATTTGTTATGTCAAGCGCTCAGGTATCATAATTTTGATCTAGTTGCGCTTCTATGTCATTCTGATTTATGTTGCTAAGTTAACTTTCAAAAAATTCTATGGCTGGCAACAGCATTTTCATTTTTTAAGTTGTTTATTTTTATTTTTGCCGCATCTGAATTGAACAACCTGATAATGCTCACTCTGGTTATTGTTTCCGTTTTTTAAAGCGCTATATGTTGAGCCACCTCAGCTAGATTTGGCATGTGATATTTTTAGATGCAATGATTAGTCGATTTTCTAGCGTTGCCATTCGGGGAGTTGTAATGAGGCTTTTTTTGTTGCCGTGTAAGAGAAATATATATATAGATTATACTAAATAGGGATCTCAAATTAATATTTAAACTAAGAAAAAAGAAAAGTCGCAATAAACCATGAGGTATCGTTTTTAATGAGGTATCGTTAAATTAAGATTTAATTAAGTTAAAAGTTAATTAAAAACTTTGAACACTGGCTTTGATATTTTTGATCCTCAATAAGAATTAGATAGATTTTTATAATATTAGGATATTTTCCTAAGTTAAATATTATTTTGGGATCATGTACTTATTTGAGACTTATTTTACTTTGTTTTTTACAAAGTTTTCAAAATATGTCTTAAGGATGATCATTACGGCGCACTCTGTTAGAATAAAACATGCTTAATATTTAAACCTGCCCTAATATGATTTAATTGTTGAGGCGTTTTTCCATGAAAATTATTTATTATTATTGTGTTAGTTTTTCACAAAATACCACCACGTTTAAAGAAACGAACAATGCACTACAATTTTTGAAAGATATTCTTCTGCTATTAACAGATCGTCAAAATTAAGAAATAATTGAAAAGTAGTCAGTGCGGCTGCGTATAGTAATTTTGAGGATGATAAGAAAGTTTTAATTTCAATACCTGTTGTAGTTGCGCCATTATCAATTGTGCAATGTGTGGATTGACAATGCCGTACAGGACATTAAAATTAGTTTTCTCAGAAACTATTGGACCGATATCGCTCAAATTTTGTATTTTGCCATGTAAATTTACATACTTTATAATGATGTAAAAAATAGCATATCTTTCAATTCAAAATTTTTTGACTATTATTAAATAAAATAAATAAAAAATAATAAATATTTAATAAAATATGTTTTTGACGTAATATTATATTTGTGTTTTGACGAATTTTATATTTATGTGCAAAAAGTTTTCAATTTGCTTTAGATGCTCTCGAGATATGGCGAAATAAGCAAATTGTAAAATTAACATTAAGGAGTCGAAACTTTGGAAACTATTGACCAAACTACGGGGATCATGTTTCCCAGATTGCGACTACACCCTATATTTTGGGGCTCAGAAATCCAAATCCATTGAAGTTCTATTAAAAACCTGTGGTCCAGAAAATAAAAAATAAAATTCAAAATGCCCGCATGATGAATGTTAAAACTACATGAAGAACAAAAAGTTCGTTGAAGAACTTCTCTTTCAGTTGAAACAGGCACTTGAGAAAACCTGCTGTCCATAAAGTAAAATAAATAAATAAAATAAAAAATTCAAAGTATTCGCATAATGAGTGTTAGAATTCTATGACAAACTAAAAGTTAGTTGATGAGCTTCTTTTTCAAATAAACAGCGTCAAGTGAAAATTTGTGGTTCTGAAAATTAAAAAGAAAATAAAAAAAAACATCGGCATGATGACCATTAGCACAGCAACTGGGGAATCGACTAATTTAGGCAAATGAGTAGGCCGGAACAGAAATAAATAATTTCCTCTGATAAAGCAAGTTGTGACGTTCTTAGAACTTAATCAGCCTCGATGATGCGTAGTCAATATTTAAAGCAGAAATTCAAGGTTAATGTTATACTAAAATCAATATTTAAAGCTATCATCATCAAAATGTTTCCAGAAGCTATTTATATTTTACTACGCAAAAGCTGGTTCTAGAAAAATAAAATAATTTATTAAAAACGTCTTTTATTTTCAGCTTAACATTGCGTTTCTTTTGTTTCTTGATCCAGGAAAATGCTGACATTTTGTTTCTTTTATTATTGTTATTAGTATACATTGCACAAAAAAAAGAGAGCATATCAATAACTTTTGGTCTAATGATCGGATTTTCACTTACTAAAACTTTATCTTAATGGTTCGAATTGCTAACCATAAATTTATTAATTAATTTATGTCGACTATAGCTTAAGTTACAAAATCAGACATAAAAAAGTGTTTTCTTTAAAAAAAACGTAATTTTTTTCGACAAATACCGATTCTTGACGTTCGAGTTGCATCGGCTCAATTGTCTCTTCCCAAGTGACGTAGCAATTACAAGGGGTGGGCGTAAGGAATCTTTGAATCCTATTATTACTATTATTACTTCCTTGTTCGTAGAATAATTTTAGAAGTAATTTTTCAATAGTTAATCTGTGAAATGACTTAAATGATTTTTTTAAGTTTTTTCAGATTATTTATTTGATGATAAACACATTAATGGATACAGCTATTTTATTATATCGTATTTCAACGATTTCGATGTAGTTAAAAGTAGAAATATTTGACTTTTCTTTTAAAAGGTAGGAATTGGATCGTGGTCGTAGGATCTAAAATAAGAACAAGTCTAAACTTATCAATTATTCGTATTCTTCTTATTGAATACTGAACAGTGACTTAAAATAATCTTAATGCTGAATAGTTATAATATGAAATTCTATTATTACTTCCTTGTTTTATGAATAGTTTTAGAACCAATTATTCAATAGTTAATCTGTGAAATGACTTACATGAATTTCCACTTTTATTTATTTATTTGAATAGAATAGACAGATGATAAGGACGTTAATGGACACAACTTTTTTATTATATCGTATTTTAACGATTTCAATGTTGTTAAAAGGAGAAATATTTGACTTGTAGAAATTGGATCGTGGTCTAGAATCAAAAATACGAGCATGTCTAAATTAAAAAAATTTTCATATTATTCTCGTTAAATACTGATCAATGGCTTATAACAGGGCTCGAAAAACCACCCGTCCGCCGCGGACAACGAATTTCTCGAATCCGACGTCCGCGCGGACGGCCATTTTCCCGTTGATATTAATGATACATTTTAAATTTTTGCTGGCACCTCACTTCTAAAATGAACCTCTAATCTAGAAATCAAGTTAATTCAATCGTCAGACCAAATGCGTATGCTAACGTAATCGATAAACAAAAGAAAAGTTGCTCTGTGCATGTGCATTTGGACTTCTGACGGAGGAATAAAAAATTCTTCTGATCACGTACCGTCAGAAACCTCTGAAAATCATTGGCTTGATTGTGGAACTGGCAAACGTCATATTTGATTCATTTAAAAAACGCAGTACCCACGGATAAATTGACATTCCAGATAACTTGACCTTTGTCATTTAAATTACTTCCTAAAAGAAATAAATTATTTCATAAAAGAAATACTAGGTTACTATTAGTAACCTAGTATTTCTTTTATTACTAGGTTACTTTTAGTAACCTAGTATTTCTTTTATTACTGTATAATGCAATCCTAGTATTTGTAATCCGAGTACCTACTAATTCATTGGGCAAATTATATAAATGTTTGTAATAAATAAGAGAAAATTATATTTTTATTTATTTGGAAGCTACGGGTTAGTTTCAAAGGAGGACGGGTACATTGTTGAACAAGCCGTCCTCGGGGACGGGTAAAAATTCGAGCCCTGGCTTATAATAATCCTAATACTAAACAGTTTTAATAGAAATAAGCCATAAACAGCTATAGAAGGTCTACAAACGTTTATCAGTTTAATAAATAAATCATTAGGTGATACTATTAAATACTAAAAAATTAATCTCCCTTTTAACAGAGATTTATTTTGCGTACTTTTTATAATTTAAATAACAACAGATATATAAAAGAAAAAAATCGGCAACACATGAACTTTTTCACAAAGTTTTCCTTTTCGACGTTTAAAAAATCGCAGTTGTAATTTAATAAAATTAAATTACATATCTTGAAAAAAATTAGCTTTTATCTCTTTAGTTTATGCGTATGTGTATGTTTCTATTGTTATTATAACACGCATGTTATATCATTAGCTATCATTAACAAGAATTTTTTTTAGTGACAAATAATACATTTTAATTTTCAAATTTGAGAAAAATAAAGACAGAATTTTTTTTTTTTTAAATTCTCAGTAAAAAATCGGAAAACAATATTTGTGTACTTGTGAGGCATAACTTTAAATTTGTTACAAATAGTAAACATTTGAGATGCATAAAATTTTTTTGATAAATGAAAGTTGTAGGGAAATTTACTCCGTTCCTTAACTTTCTTGTGCGGAATTACTTTTTTTGTTGTTAGTTCAGATCCCTGTTAAATACTGGTAATACTTTACAAGTATCACAAAAGCAAATATAACTTGATATAATATTTCTTAAAAAATATTAAAAAATAATCATTGGAACATTTATTAGAATGCATAGGAAATCTAGTATAAATAAACTGAAAGTTTCTTATCAAAGTAGCCCACTGGGTATAAGTTAAATGTCACTAAACAATTGAGAGATAAATGAATATTTATACTGAAGATTATGTTAACAGATAAACCCAAATACATTAACCCAAATACATTTCAGATATAATGATTATTAATTTTTATCACATTAAATTTTCACATTGAGTCTAAAGTAGAAAAAGAAATGATGCAAGAAGTAATAATGTTACAAGTTTTCTATGCAGATAAAGCAGTCTTTCGAACTTTCCAATGTAAGAACCAGTTTCGTTACACCTTTTCTTTAGTCGTCGATAAAAGATCTCAGAAGATATATACAGAATAAAAATCGTCAGCTATTTGAAAGATATTTTATCTTTCAATAATTAAATAATCATAAATTTATGAATAAATTCATATATTATTCACGTACTTACACATGAACCAATGAATCGCACTCATTGGTAAAAAATAAAACTAATGCATTATAATGTTTACATAGTCTAATTTTTGTTGTATTTTGTTTATACATGTTACAGGGAGGTTCCGACTCTTGCTTGCTCTGCTCACCACTCCAGCGTTCGCTTATTATTTATCATTTTTTCATCAAATGTCGATATTTTTTGTAACAAAAATTAGATGAGATACTAAGAGGATTAGTTACATCTGTCAACAATCTAAGGTCAAATACAATTATTATCTGCTAATATAGCAACCAACTTTATATTTTTGCAAAATCATTAAAGAAAATTCAAGTTAAAAATACTCACTAAAAGATAAATATTAAACGTTGTTATTTATTCTAAAGGAACTGCTAAAGTCTTTTATTTATGCCTTTAATTGAGGATAGATAAAGGTAAAAAAATATACATATTCTTCAACCTGTAATTATATTTCCCTTCAATAAATATTTTATTCAATTAATAAGTCCGGAAATACAATTACAAAAACACTTTTTTAAGGAATGTTTCTTAATTTTAGTATATATATATATATATATATATATATATATATATATATATATATATATATATATATATATATATATATATATATATATATATATATATATATATATATATATATAATTTTTTTTTCACATTTTTTTTTTGGACATTTTAAAATGCATTTCTAACTTTACATAGTTTTTATATTTTTCAATAAAAACAACTATTTATTTTTATTATTTCAATAATTGTTTTCGTTTACTTTATTACATCTATTTGTAATAAACAAAATATTATTCTAAAAAACTATGATATAATCATCAATAGACCTATTAAAGTCTACCACCATTTTTAGGGACAATTCTAAAAATATATTGTAGGCTCATAGAAATAAATTTTTAAATTTTGTAATAAGTAGCGTTAATGCTATTTTAATAAATGGCAGCATGTAATACGCGTTTGGTTGTTAGTCATAATCTATTTTTTTGTATTTAGGCGCGTGTATTCTTTTTGCTACGTTAATTGCAAATTATTGAATGTTTATTAGCTTAGAAATGTATGAAACTAAGCAAATTTATAAATACGTCTTCGATTTACCTATATACTTTTTCGATTTATAGATACTTTTTCGATTAAATTAAAAAAAATATTCGTCATTTAGTTTTTTTGCATTTAACTTTTCGTCCCTAACGTTTTCGTTTTTTATTTATTTTCTATTTTTTTCTTCATTTTACACTATTTTTTTATTTTATTTACATTTTTAAAAATTTTATTTACATTTTCTACATGTAATTTATTTAAGAGATTTAATATTTAAATAAGTGGCGTTTTTACTATTTTAATAAATGGGAGCATATATAGCGAGTTTGGTTGTTAGTCATAATGTACTTGTTTACTTTCAAACGTGTGTATTATTTTTGCTATATTAATTACGAATTATTGAATGTTTATTCGCTTAGAAATGTTTGAAACCAAGCAAATTTATAAATACTTTTTCAATTTACCTATCTACTTTTTCGATTTATAGATACTTTTTCGATAATTTTTCGATTAAATTAAAAAAAAATATTCTTCATTTAGTTTTTTTGCATTTAACTTTTCGTCCCTAACGATTTCGTTTTTTTTTTTTTTTTTTTTTTCTTCATTTTACACTATTTTTTTATTTTATTTACATTTTTAAAAATTTTATTTACATTTTCTACATATAATTTATTTAAGAGATTTAATATTTAAATAAGTGGCGTTTTTACTATTTTAATAAATGGGAGCATATATAGCGAGTTTGGTTGTTAGTCATAATGTACTTGTTTACATTCAAACGTGTGTATTATTTTTGCTATATTAATTACGAATTATTGAATGTTTATTCGCTTAGAAATGTTTGAAACCAAGCAAATTTATAAATACTTTTTCGATTTTCCTATCTACTTTTTCGATAATTTTTCGATTAAATTAAAAAAAATATTCTTCATTTAGTTTTTTTGCATTTAACTTTTCGTCCCTAACGTTTTCGTTTTTTATTTATTTTCTATTTTTTTCTTCATTTTACACTATTTTTTTATTTTATTTACATTTTTAAAAATTTTATTTACATTTTCTACATGTAATTTATTTAAGAGATTTAATATTTAAAAAATTGGCGTTTTTACTATTTTAATAAATGGGAGCATATATAGCGAGTTTGGTTGTTAGTCATAATGTACTTGTTTACTTTCAAACGTGTGTATTATTTTTGCTATATTAATTACGAATTATTGTATGTTTATTCGCTTAGAAATGTTTGAAACCAAGCAAATTTATAAATACTTTTTCGATTTACCTATCTACTTTTTCGATTTATAGATACTTTTTCGATAATTTTTCGATTAAATTAAAAAAAAATATTCTTCATTTAGTTTTTTTGCATTTAACTTTTCGTCCCTAACGTTTTCGTTTTTTATTTATTTTTTATTTTTTTCTTTATTTTACACTATTTTTTTATTTTATTTACATTTTTAAAAATTTTATTTACATTTTCTACATGTAATTTATTTAAGAGATTTCATATTTAAATAAGTGGCGTTTTTACTATTTTAATAAACGGGAGCATATATAGCGAGTTTGGTTGTTAGTCATAATGTACTTGTTTACATTCAAACGTGTGTATTATTTTTGCTATATTAATTACGAATTATTAAATGTTTATTTGCTTAGAAATGTTTGAAACCAAGCAAATTTATAAATACTTTTTCGATTTTCCTATCTACTTTTTCGATAATTTTTCGATTAAATTAAAAAAAATATTCTTCATTTAGTTTTTTTGCATTTAACTTTTCGTCCCTAACGTTTTCGTTTTTTATTTATTTTCTATTTTTTTCTTCATTTTACACTATTTTTTTTATTTTATTTACATTTTTAAAAATTTTATTTACATTTTCTACATGTAATTTATTTAAGAGATTTAATATTTAAAAAAGTGGCGTTTTTGCTATTTTAATAAATGGGAGCATATATAGCGAGTTTGGTTGTTAGTCATAATGTACTTGTTTACTTTCAAACGTGTGTATTATTTTTGCTATATTAATTACGAATTATTGAATGTTTATTCGCTTAGAAATGTTTGAAACCAAGCAAATTTATAAATACTTTTTCGATTTACCTATCTACTTTTTCGATTTATAGATACTTTTTCGATAATTTTTCGATTAAATTAAAAAAAAATATTCTTCATTTAGTTTTTTTGCATTTAACTTTTCGTCCCTAACGTTTTCGTTTTTTATTTATTTTCTATTTTTTTCTTCATTTTACACTATTTTTTTTTATTTTATTTACATTTTTAAAAAGTTTATTTACATTTTCTACATGTTATTTATTTAAGAGATTTAATATTTAAAAAAGTGGCGTTTTTACTATTTTAATAAATGGGAGCATATATAGCGAGTTTGGTTGTTAGTCATAATGTACTTGTTTACTTTCAAACGTGTGTATTATTTTTGCTATATTAATTACGAATTATTGAATGTTTATTCGCTTAGAAATGTTTGAGACCAAGCAAATTTATAAATACTTTTTCGATTTACCTATCTACTTTTTCGATTTATAGATACTTTTTCGATAATTTTTCGATTAAATTAAAAAAAAATATTCTTCATTTAGTTTTTTTGCATTTAACTTTTCGTCCCTAACGTTTTCGTTTTTTATTTTTTTTTTTTTTTCTTCATTTTACACTATTTTTTTATTTTATTTACATTTTAAAAATTTTTATTTACATTTTCTACATATAATTTATTTAAGAGATTTAATATTTAAATAAGTGGCGTTTTTACTATTTTAATAAATGAGAGCATATATAGCGAGTTTGGTTGTTAGTCATAATGTACTTGTTTACATTCAAACGTGTGTATTATTTTTGCTATATTAATTACGAATTATTGAATGTTTATTCGCTTAGAAATGTTTGAAACCAAGCAAATTTATAAATACTTTTTCGATTTTCCTATCTACTTTTTCGATAATTTTTCGATTAAATTAAAAAAAATATTCTTCATTTAGTTTTTTTGCATTTAACTTTTCGTCCCTAACGTTTTCGTTTTTTATTTATTTTCTATTTTTTTCTTCATTTTACACTATTTTTTTATTTTATTTACATTTTTAAAAATTTTATTTACATTTTCTACATGTAATTTATTTAAGAGATTTAATATTTAAAAAATTGGCGTTTTTACTATTTTAATAAATGGGAGCATATATAGCGAGTTTGGTTGTTAGTCATAATGTACTTGTTTACTTTCAAACGTGTGTATTATTTTTGCTATATTAATTACGAATTATTGTATGTTTATTCGCTTAGAAATGTTTGAAACCAAGCAAATTTATAAATACTTTTTCGATTTACCTATCTACTTTTTCGATTTATAGATACTTTTTCGATAATTTTTCGATTAAATTAAAAAAAAATATTCTTCATTTAGTTTTTTTGCATTTAACTTTTCGTCCCTAACGTTTTCGTTTTTTATTTATTTTTTATTTTTTTCTTTATTTTACACTATTTTTTTATTTTATTTACATTTTTAAAAATTTTATTTACATTTTCTACATGTAATTTATTTAAGAGATTTCATATTTAAATAAGTGGCGTTTTTACTATTTTAATAAACGGGAGCATATATAGCGAGTTTGGTTGTTAGTCATAATGTACTTGTTTACATTCAAACGTGTGTATTATTTTTGCTATATTAATTACGAATTATTAAATGTTTATTTGCTTAGAAATGTTTGAAACCAAGCAAATTTATAAATACTTTTTCGATTTTCCTATCTACTTTTTCGATAATTTTTCGATTAAATTAAAAAAAATATTCTTCATTTAGTTTTTTTGCATTTAACTTTTCGTCCCTAACGTTTTCGTTTTTTATTTATTTTCTATTTTTTTCTTCATTTTACACTATTTTTTTATTTTATTTACATTTTTAAAAATTTTATTTACATTTTCTACATGTAATTTATTTAAGAGATTTAATATTTAAAAAAGTGGCGTTTTTGCTATTTTAATAAATGGGAGCATATATAGCGAGTTTGGTTGTTAGTCATAATGTACTTGTTTACTTTCAAACGTGTGTATTATTTTTGCTATATTAATTACGAATTATTGAATGTTTATTCGCTTAGAAATGTTTGAAACCAAGCAAATTTATAAATACTTTTTCGATTTACCTATCTACTTTTTCGATTTATAGATACTTTTTCGATAATTTTTCGATTAAATTAAAAAAAAATATTCTTCATTTAGTTTTTTTGCATTTAACTTTTCGTCCCTAACGTTTTCGTTTTTTATTTATTTTCTATTTTTTTCTTCATTTTACACTATTTTTTTTTATTTTATTTACATTTTTAAAAAGTTTATTTACATTTTCTACATGTTATTTATTTAAGAGATTTAATATTTAAAAAAGTGGCGTTTTTACTATTTTAATAAATGGGAGCATATATAGCGAGTTTGGTTGTTAGTCATAATGTACTTGTTTACTTTCAAACGTGTGTATTATTTTTGCTATATTAATTACGAATTATTGAATGTTTATTCGCTTAGAAATGTTTGAGACCAAGCAAATTTATAAATACTTTTTCGATTTACCTATCTACTTTTTCGATTTATAGATACTTTTTCGATAATTTTTCGATTAAATTAAAAAAAAATATTCTTCATTTAGTTTTTTTGCATTTAACTTTTCGTCCCTAACGTTTTCGTTTTTTATTTATTTTTTATTTTTTTCTTCATTTTACACTATTTTTTTATTTTATTTACATTTTAAAAATTTTTATTTACATTTTCTACATATAATTTATTTAAGAGATTTAATATTTAAATAAGTGGCGTTTTTACTATTTTAATAAATGAGAGCATATATAGCGAGTTTGGTTGTTAGTCATAATGTACTTGTTTACATTCAAACGTGTGTATTATTTTTGCTATATTAATTACGAATTATTGAATGTTTATTCGCTTAGAAATGTTTGAAACCAAGCAAATTTATAAATACTTTTTCGATTTACTTATCTACTTTTTCGATTTATAGATACTTTTTCGATAATTTTTCGATTAAATTAAAAAAAAAATATTCTTCATTTAGTTTGTTTGCATTTGACTTTTCGTCCCTAACGTTTTCATTTTTTATTTATTTTTTATTTTTTTCTTCATTTTATACTATTTTATTAATTTATTTACATTTTTAAAAATTTTATTTACATTTTCTACATGTAATTTATTTAAGAGATTTAATATTTAAATAAGTGGCGTTTTTACTATTTTAATAAATGGGAGCATATATAGAGAGTTTGGTTGTTAGTCATAATGTACTTGTTTACATTCAAACGTGTGTATTATTTTTGCTATATTAATTACGAATTATTGAATGTTTATTCGCTTAGAAATGTTTGAAACCAAGCAAATTTATAAATACTTTTTCGATTTTCCTATCTACTTTTTCGATAATTTTTCGATTAAATTAAAAAAAATATTCTTCATTTAGTTTTTTTGCATTTAACTTTTCGTCCCTAACGTTTTCGTTTTTTATTTATTTTCTATTTTTTTCTTCATTTTACACTATTTTTTTATTTTATTTACATTTTTAAAAATTTTATTTACATTTTCTACATGTAATTTATTTAAGAGATTTAATATTTAAAAAATTGGCGTTTTTACTATTTTAATAAATGGGAGCATATATAGCGAGTTTGGTTGTTAGTCATAATGTTCTTGTTTACATTCAAACGTGTGTATTACTTTTGCTATGTTAATTACGAATTATTGAATGTTTATTCGCTTAGAAATGTTTGAAACCAAGCAAATTTATAAATACTTTTCGATTTATAGACACTTTCCCAATAATTTTTCGATTAAATGTAAATTTTTTTTATTGTTTATTTGTTTATTTTTTTACATTTAACTCCTCGCCCCCAACGTTTTCATTTTTTTTTTTATTTTACAAACTTTAAGACTAGAATGCAAAATATTGTTTAAAAAATACGGCCCGGTCATTAATGAGTTTTTTGCTAACCCTATCTGATGCAATCTAAAACTTGAGCATCACTTATTATGATGTAACACTTCAAGGTCATTTGACACTTCCTCAAAGAGTGAAGCAGAAATAACAAAGCCTTTAAGGTCTCACGACAAGTATTACAATCAACTTCACTGAGATAAAACATGCAAAAAAAAAATGCAGATAGTTTATCATACCCTCTGACGAATGTATAAATTGAGTTGGAAAGAAAAAGATAATTTCAATAACTGCATTTTGCTTATTAATATGTTATAGATATATCTTCGCTCAATTCAGTATTTTAAAATAATTGTTTAATGGTGATTATTTATTTTGAAAATGTTGAAGCAAATTCTGTCGGGAGATTTAGGTCTGAAGAGTGAAATTATAATTGGTGTTATCGTTCTCGCTGTTGTATACTTAATAACCACAGTTATTAGAAGACATGGTAAGAAATATCCACCCGGACCCTATGGATTACCCTTATTTGGATATGCGCCATTTTTGACGGAAAAGCCGTATTTAAAGTTTATTGAAATTAGTAAGCAGTATGGAGACATATTCAGGTTAATGAAATATTTATACATTTTACTCACTTAGTTATGATAAATTAATACTGCAAAAATGTTTTTATGTATATTTTATTTTGCATTGTTAGAATATTATTGAAACTGTTTTATATTACTATCAAAAGTTAATTTTATAACATATATGTAAAAGTTGTGCTTACACTATAGAATATCCAACAAAGGATAGAGTATTCTTGTGCTATGTATATTAAGGAAATTAACAACGTGAATAAGGTAAAAATTTATGTATTTTCATTTGTACTTGATTTACGTTGTTTTTTGCTTTATTGTGCTTAGATATCTTACTTGCGATTTATAATTTCGGATGAAAGAAAAAAGTATTCTGTCTACTTTGTACTTAAAGTGAATGTTTCGACATATTTTTTTATTAATTCATATGCTAATTCATATACTAATTTTTTGATGAAGATTTAATTCATATACTAATCTACAGTTGCTCCCAGATTTCATAATAGTAACTTAATAATATCGTTTCTCTTTTTCAATTATACATATATTAGAATATTAGTTCAGTTTACATTTATAAATTGTCATCGACATAAAAAGGTTTTCTTTGGGAAACAAAATTATTAAAAACTATTACCTGTCACAAATTATTACCTGTCACAAGGTTGTATTTTTTTAAAGCTTTTATATAAATGTGTTACATCAACAAAATGAGAGCATCATCATTGTATTGAACCATGGCATCGTATCATAATTATATTCTAAAAATCTACGTATCTTTAAATTATTTTAAGTAAATATTAATTAAATATTAAGGCAAACTATCATTTTATTAAAGGAATCTTTTGAATTTTTTTTTCTGAAATAGGTTATAAAAAGTAAATTATAATCTTAGAAATATTATACTTACTATATTTAACAACCTTTTTCTAAATTTTATTGAAAAATATATTTTTCAAATTATGAATAATAAGAGGAATATTGTTGTAACCATTGTCCTTAAAATATGGTATAATTAAAATATATCATTTAAGATATTGTTATCAAAAATTTTAATTGTATAAGGTGTTAATTGTTAAAAATTTAATTAGTTTTGTATTACTTAAAACAATATGAATAATTCGCATTAATAAAGAAAATAATTAAAAAAAAACTATAGAAAATGAAAAAAAAAAAAGAAATAAATCAGTTATTATTGAAAGTGAGGATTTTTTTTTCAAATTTTAAAGTTAAAGTTGTAAAGTTAAGAAGGACATAAAAAATGATCTGATCAAAATTTCAGCGTAATTCAAAGCGAAGATCAAATGTGACTAAGCTTTATCTAGCATTTTTGTTTAAATATAAATATAATTCTTCACCGCATTTTTTTAAAAAATAATCGTTTTAAAAAAGTAGGAAAGAGGAACTTTAAGGAATGTATACTTTTCCGAAAGTAATATTATTTCTTTTTACTATTAGAAAATGCATTATTTTGACTACTAAATATATTTACCAATATAGAATTTATAAAATGCACTTATTAATACTACTCAATAAATGTCAAATTTTATTTTAAATTTTTAAGCATTTATTTTTTATGAGTCTTTTAAAGTGTTTGGTCTATAATTATTCTTGTTACAAGCAATTTCATTATATTTTTTTCTAGAAAAAAAGTGATCGTGTAAAAAACGTTATTTTCTTTTCACAAAATTTTCAGAAATGTCCGACTTGTTTCATGTTTATAGAATATCCTATTCTTATAACATGAAACAACATTTGCAATGGAATTTGACTCTTTTGGAATATTATTAGCATGCTGTCGAGAACGTTTCACTTCTCTTAATTCTAGTAAATATGAAATTCATGTTTTAAATTTTTTTCAGCATTAGCATGGGCTCCAAAAATTTTGTTGTATTAAATAGTGCTGATGCCATAAAAGAAGCCTTGCACAAACCAGAATTCCTCAATCGGCCACCATACGGTCCATTAACACCTTTTAAGAAAGAAAGTAAGTATAAAATTACACAATTATGGTAAGCAAACACATTGTTGCATGATAAATTGAGTGTTCCCTAATCACAATCCTTGATACATATTTTTAGAATCCTTGTCAGAAATAAAATACATTACGGGATGTTAATATCTATGCTGGAGAAAATCTGAAACGCAATCAAAATTAGTCAAGTCACCATGGATGGGGATTATAAAAATCATAAAAAACAGTTTAATTGCCTGATAAAACTTGAAGTTGCTTCAATTAACCACAGTTCCTTTTCTCTTTCTGTTTATTGCCGGCAATGCCGCATGTCCGATGTTTTTTGTCCGTTATTCCGATAGCGGATGTTTAACTTGTCTGGGAAGTGATGGCGGCCACATTGCCTTCAACGTGCCTTTGGTCTTGAAATTGCAGATCTTCCATTGTCCCCCTAACCCAGAGATGGGGAAACTACGGCCCGCGGGCCAACAGTGGCCCGCCGGAAGGTTTTATCCGGCCCGCGGATAGAATTTTAACTTGCCGATCCGCCGCAAATATAAACAATATACATATTTGCATACTTTGTATAAAGCTAGTTTTTTTTTCTTTTTTAATAAAGTACTGGTGACCTTTTTACTTTCTCTATTTTTGTTCTACAAAACATAAATTGATGGCAATAGCTTCAGACAGCTTTTCAATTGGTAAAATTTTGAAAGCAGAAGTTCTTCATAGAATAGCTGTAGAATGGCGCCAACAAGCGTTTGTCTTTCTCGGGGAGCAGACAAAACGGAATCTAATGTAGGTGAATTGTGCTTGACATGTGGCAAACTGCGCATTTTAAGCTCCAACGAGCGGCTTTTTCATTTTTTTGGGGGCGTGAATTTATTTATTGCGTATGGAAAGATTTCTCACATATAACGTTATTGTAAATGATGGTGAAATTATTATATGTATAAAATAGCTAGTACTTGTTTAGTTATTTGTAAAAATTTTTAACCCATAAATGGCAACTAAAAAACGCAAAGTTGATTCAGAGTGCCGTGCGTTCAATGATGAATGGAATTGGAAATACTTTTTTACAGTTGTTAAAGATAAACCAGTATGTCTTATCTGCAATGACGCAGTAGCAGTTTTTAAAGAATACAACACTAACCGACATTTTGTAGCCAAGCACAAGAATGCGAACTACGACGCAATGTCTGGATGTGAAAGAAGACAAAATGCAGAAAGTCTTCTTAAAAAAATTATGTGGCCGTCTTGTTCAAGAATATAAACAGTGTTCAAGAAGCAGCTACGCATGCAAGTTACATTGTAGCATTCAATATAGCTAAAAATAATAAATCTCTGGGTGATGGGGAGTTTGTTAAACAATGTATGCTTCAAGTTTGTAATGTTTTATGTCCAAACATGAAAAATAATTTTGAGGCTGTAAGCTTATCGCGAAAAACAGTGACTTCTGGAATCGAAGCAATCGATAAAAATTTGGCAGCACAATTGGAGTCAAAAATTGCACAATTTAAATTTTGCTCAATAGCTATGGATGAAAGCACTGATATAAATGATACCGCTCAATTAGTTTTATTTATAAGAGGTGTAGATGAGAACTTTGAAATTACCGAGGAACTGGCGTGCATGCGTTCTTTAAAGGGAACTACCACGGGATGTGATATTTTTCGTGAGTTTCAGGAAAGGCTTTTACCTTTGAAAGTGCCCATAACAAAAATATGTAATATTACGACTGATGGTGCACCAAATATGTCAGGAAAAAAAATCTGGATTCCTTGGACTCTTTAATAAGAACTATACCGGGAATAACTTTATTTTTCTACATTGTGTTATACATCAAGATGCTCTGTGTAAATCTGCATTGAATATAAAACCCGTGCTTGATGCAGTAGTAAAGCTTGTTAATACTATTCGATCTCGTGTGCTTACTCACAGGCAATTCCGAGATTTTTTTCAGTCTGTGCAATCTGAATAGTCTGATGTACTGTATTACACGAAAGTAAGGTGGCTTAGTGCAGGATGTGTATTCGAGCGAGTTTGGCAGCTGAAAGACGACATTGTGTCGTTCTTCCGTGGGAAACAATGTTTAGCAGAGTGCGAAATATTGGAAGATACAGAATGGCTTTCAGACTTAGCGTTTTTCACAGATCTTCTTTGTCATATGAACAACTTGAATGTTAAAATGGAAGGGAAAAATCAATTCATTGATGATATCTGGACCCATCTCAAAGCTTTTAAACTGAAGCTTAATCTGTTTGCCGGGAAGCTAGCCTAGAACGACTTGTCTCATTTCTCGAGGTTAAATTCAATACCCTCAGTAAATAAGGAAAAGCTTAAGAGTTATGAAGATGGCTTGAAAAATCTCCATTTTGAGTTTGAACGCAGATTTCAAAATTTCAGTGCCATTCAAACAGAATTAGATATTTTTACCATGCCTTTCAACGTGAATTGTGAAACAGTGAAGTTGGATCTGCAGCTTGAATTAA
Organism: Parasteatoda lunata; assembly: GCA_949128135.1. NCBI lineage: Eukaryota > Metazoa > Arthropoda > Arachnida > Araneae > Theridiidae > Parasteatoda > Parasteatoda lunata. Next base: position 64,553,521 of record OX421977.1, on the reverse strand, counting down.
TTGAGTTGCAATCTAACAATCATCTGAAGCAGTTGTTTCTAAATATGCCGAAGTGTGAGTTTTACAAATTATTACCAAAAGCTAGTTTCCCAAATTTAATATCTCATGCCCAGAAAATCAGTGCTATGTTTGCTTCATCTTATATATGTGAACAAGTGTTTTCAACTATGAACCTTAGAAAAAATCATTTCAGAAGTAGACTAATTGACAAACATTTATCCTCCTTCCTTAAAATAAGTAAATCTCACTTCGAACCTCAATATAAGGAACTTTTAAAAATGAAATCGCAATTTCATTCATCTCATTAAATATTTAAAATAAAACTTGTATATCGTTTTTTTTTTTTTTTTATTTGAGAAATTTTTACTTGGCCCACCAAATATTTTTTTTTCGATTTTTGGCCCACGGCCAAAAAAGTTTGCCCATCCCTGCCCTAACCAATAAACTGACTATTTAAGATATGCTTAAGTTTTAGTCTCGTTTCTTTTTTCAGTAGTAAAAATATAATTTCCAACACGGAAAAAATAAAATTCTGGTAAAGTTATTGTACTGTTTGGCTATTAAATGTTTTGATTAAAAAATTCGCAATTCTGGTAAAAAAATATATATACTGTATTTAAGCGATTCATTTGGTAATTTTTCCGTTCATATGGAATCTTTTTACAGGAAATTCTGGTTCTTAAAATCATAGCACTTATTACCACATATTTAGTAAAAAATACAAAACTGAAAAGTAAATTTAACCGAATAAATGGTTTTTATGCCATGGTCTAAGGTATAATTATAAAATTACAACATTTTACCAAATTTTATCACACATTATAAAACCATATTTTATTGTTAATTTTACCAAAAACATTTCAAGAGTGCGCTGGTAAAAATGACCAAGCTTTTTAGTGTTCTCACAGAGCCAGAAACAAACATAATTTTACGATATTCTCGTAGTTTTGACCATACTTTTATTGTTCTTCAGAATTATTTTGCTTAGATGGGCCTTTAATTTTTTTAAACTTTATTTTCGAGAAGGTTTCTAAAAGAAATAAGAAGAATGGTGATTATTATCAAATAATGATAAACTATATTAAATACTCTAAAATATGAAATGTTATATTATTTTTTAAAAAAATAAGGTCCATTTTTCACAAGTCCTATTCATGTGTGGCAGGAACAGAGAAAGTTTGTTGTGCAGTCTATGAAGGATTTGGGATTAGGAAAATCAAAAATAGAAGATCATGTAAAGGTACGTATGCCAACATGTTACCAACATCAAAGTACAAAAATTGATTTATAGTATACTAGATGTTTAATACGACGTTGCATGATAAATAAAATAAAAGGCACATTGCTAATTAAGTGACTTATATAAACAATATTGAATTCTCGGAGACAAGTACTGTCTAGTCATCCCGAGAACTCCTCCCGACTGAAAGTCTGAGTTTAAAAACAAGAGCATAAACATTTTTAACGGAAGAGAATGGAAGAAGTGACATGACTTTCTGAACCCGAAACCAATGCAAAATGATTAACTCCACACCCCTGTTTAGAGTTAACTATCTTCATAAACATAGTAACCAATGGCAAATCTGTATGGTATCGGAAGACGTTCTCGTGACAGCCGGACAGTCATTCTGGTAATACTGTTACAACATTTCATTAGTTTCTTTGTTGAACTAGAACTTAGTAAGCAACTTTATATTCCCTTAACGGTAACTTAACATTACTATATTTATCAAAACACATTTTGTAAGGGTAATTATCCATCTGGTTACACAAAGATTTCGCAATATTAACTCGAAACAGTCAAGATTTGTCATAATAATTTTATTTCCAGAAGATAATATCTAAGGGGACTAACATTTCTGTAGTCCTTTTCAGCTGACTACGCATTACGGTGCTTATCAATTTCTTTGTTTGCTTTGCTACAAATTATGTCGTGGAATTGGCATTTAGTAAACAATTTCCTCAATTTTTATAAATATTTGTCATATTTCCCGGTGATTTTAAATCTTGAAATTCACCTTAATACGTTTAGAAGTTCATCATTTGCCAGCGGGCTCCTGAGGTGTGACTTCTTTTGCAATGGCAGTATGGTTTTCCCGGTTTGTGCAAAGTGTTGAGTGGAAAGTGCGTCCCCGGAGCACATTCTGGCTTGTCTTCGCATTTCTAAGGAGACTTTAGCGACGGACCCTTTGCTTGCCCTGGATTTATTGAGAGTGTATGGATAATGTCGAGCTGCCGCTAGACAGTGAGGGGATTAGTCACACACTGAAGTTTCTTCTCACCTAAGGAAATATTAATTGTAGGCAATATACTTTGTCACCAAAAAGAATGCTATAGCGAAACAAGTTTCAAAAGCGGGACTATGGACAATTTACAATAAACACGTGCCTTCAAATAGCATTCAAATATATAATTCGGTGATGTTATCCCAGCATGTTACAAAAAACAGAGTTTTTGAGTCAAGATGCGCTAACAAAGAAGGATAAAAATTGTTGAAATACATAATTCCTTAGTGAAAATACTAACAGAATGCAATTATTATTAAACAAAAAAGACATAACTTCTTTTAAAATAATGCGCTAAAAAGCAGCAGAAATTTCAAAAAAAGAGAGAATAAAAATAGAAATAAAAGTAGCGAAGGAAATAAATGGTACCCCCTGACGTCTTCAGGGGGTACCAGCTCCAGCGGCCAAAAAACAAAACCTTTTCTATTGAGGGAAAAGACAAAAGTGTAAATATTCCCTCAGTACCCCGAAGGTTTTGTATTAAAGTCAAGGAGAAAAACATGCAAGACATAAAACTAATACAGTAAAGAAACAATACAAATTCATCAGAAAAAATCATCAGAAAATAAAAACTCACAAAAACAAGGTCAGACAGCGAACTCTCAAGCAAACCAAATGAAAAGGAATCACTAAAACCAAAGGAAAACAACGCCCTCTTTTAAAATGCGCGGTTTGAAAAAATGATAGGAAAAAGTTGTCAAAGAAAAATTACGTCACATATTAATAGAATGCTTAACTGGGGCTACTCAGTTAAGTCTTGAATTGCGCCCTGTTAAAAGAAACAAAAAACTAATATTCTTCAATCATTTTCTTAATTAAAGAATTAACATTACAAAAATTATAAGGAAAATCATTATTACTCAAATTATTCAAAAAATTATTCACAGCAACTTGAAAACTTTCAACATTACTGCAAATATTTTTAATCCTAATCAATTGTGAAACAACTAAATTTTTAAAAATTTTATTACACAAATTAGTATAAAAGTTGCAGAAAAATATAACTTTAAATTTAAAAGCTTTTCTTTTATCAAAAACACCAATTTTAATAATTTTGTCCACAATATCAATTTTAAAATCTAAATACTCAACATTAAAACAATCCTCATTAGTTTTCTTCAAAACCAAATCTTTAGGATAAATATTATAAATAAAATTATAATTATCACAATTAAACAAAATCAAATCATCGATATATCTAAAAGCTTGAAATTCATTATACTCAAGAGATTTAGCTTCAAAAACATGCAAAAAAATATTAGCAAAAGCACCAGAAAAAGAATTACCTTGTGGAATTCTAATAATTTGTTAATAAAAATCTATACCATTAAAAAGAACATTCTCAAAAAGATTAAACCTACATAAATCCAACCAATTAGACTTATCAATTTTGCTTAAAATTAAAAAAGAGAAAAATATAGTTATTAATAGTAATGTAGAAGTTTTGGATTTTATTAATAATAATGAAATATCCAACATTAATACTTTTGATTTTGAAAATTTGTATACAAGTATACCACACGATAAGACTATTGAAATTTGTAGTGGCATTTTTGATAAGTATTTATTTAATGAGAAAATTGATAAGTCTAATTGGTTGGATTTATGTAGGTTTAATCTTTTTGAGAATGTTCTTTTTAATGGTATAGATTTTTATAAACAAATTATTGGAATTCCACAAGGTAATTCTTTTTCTGGTGCTTTTGCTAATATTTTTTTGCATGTTTTTGAAGCTAAATTTCTTGAGTATAATGAATTTCAAGCTTTTAGATATATCGATGATTTGATTTTGTTTAATTGTGATAATTATAATTTTATTTATAATATTTATCCTAAAGATTTGGTTTTGAAGAAAACTAATGAGGATTGTTTTAATGTTGAGTATTTAGATTTTAAAATTGATATTGTGGACAAAATTATTAAAATTGGTGTTTTTGATAAAAGAAAAGCTTTTAAATTTAAAGTTATATTTTTCTGCAACTTTTATACTAATTTGTGTAATAAAATTTTTAAAAATTTAGTTTTTTCACAATTGATTAGGATTAAAAATATTTGCAATAATGTTGAAAGTTTTCAAGTTGCTGTGAATAATTTTTTGAATAATTTGAGTAATAATGATTTTCCTTATAATTTTTGTAATGTTAATTCTTTAATTAAGAAAATGATTGAAGAATATTAGTTTTTTGTTTCTTTTAACAGGGCGCAATTCAAGACTTAACTGAGCAGCCCCAGTTAAGCATTCTATTAATATGTGACGTAATTTTTCTTTGACAACTTTTTCCTATCATTTTCTCAAACCGCGCATTTCAAAAGAGGGCGTTGTTTTCCTTTGGTTTTAGTGATTCCTTTTCATTTGGTTTGCTTGAGAGTTCGCTGCCTGACCTTGTTTTTGTGAGTTTTTATTTTCTGATGATTTTTTCTGATGAATTTGTATTGTTTCTTTTCTGTATTAGTTTTCTGTTGGCCGCTGGAGCTGGTACCCCCTGAAGACGTCAGCTTCAGTGGTCATAATTTTAATTTTGTTTTATTTCCTTCGCTACTTTTATTTCTATTTTCATTCCTTAGTGAAACTCGTTTATGATTAAATAGAGCTGTAATCCATTCGAAGTCATAGATATTTTCTTTAAAATAAAACAATAACCTGTCATTTTAATTGCATTAATGAAAATTCTAAGAGTAAGTTCATTTTCGTGAAACCCCGTTCAAGTGGTTTGGTATAGAGTGTTCTCATGTAGACAGTATACTTTATCATGTTTCAAAATATCAGTATGTCAAATTTAGCACATTTACTGATTACATATCCCACTCTGGCTTATTACGCTCATTCACTGATTTGTCCTTTTACTGACATACCTTCGCTTATTACTGATTGGTTCATTGCTTCTCTTACGTTATTTAGGATGATTCTTTTCTCGTGAACAGGTAGAATCAGATGGGGATGTTGAAAATAATTTTAATCATCTTGATTTAATTTTTACTCATAAATTCATCATTTTTATTTACTCTTCTCCGTCGTATCTTTGGAAACATGTAAAATGCAAGGTCATCGCTGATCAGAATCAGGAAAATCTAGAGGACAGAGCATTTTATATTTTCAGTGCAGCGTTTCCGGACAAAATGTTTTCGAAACAAATCTGGAATTTGTATTTCTTGAAAGGAAAATTAATATTTTGCAATTATTTGCATTTATATACGTAAAAAATATTTTCATTTTTTGAGCAGTTCATGTAAAAAGAGTTTTTCAGCTATAATAAAATTGCTTTCTATCAGTTGAAACAAAAATGAAAGTAAATTTTTACGAATCAAAGCACAGCCAGTTGTGTAATATTAAATTGCATATGTAAATTACTGATGTTATAAAGTTACGTCTTTAACTACCAACTTCATTAAGATTACAGTTCTGTCAAATGGTTCTCAATCTTCAAAGATTTGTTAAAAAATAAAATTAAGAAAAAATCATTGAGTTTACGAAAATAAGAAACTTAGCCAATAATCCATGATCGCCTATTAAGTAGAGTGCAACTTCTCAAGTTCTAAACTTTCATTGTTTTAAAACTCTATTACTTATTATTTTGAAATTTACTGTTAATTTTAATGAAATTCTTTGTTCAATCATTTCCAGGATGAAATAAATGCCTTTATAGAAGTCGTGAAATCCCATGGTGGGAAACCAATGGACCTCAAAGAGCCTTTAGCTCCAAGCATGTCTAACAACATTACAGCTTTGGTATTTGGTGTCCGACATGATTATGACCATCCCGACAGAAAGCTGCTAGACAAGAACGCAGAAGATATCAACAAACATATCCAGGAACTCGGGTTTTTGCACCTCTTTCCGTGGATGAAGCACCTTTACTTTTCCAAAGACTCCAAATACCAAATTGTTGCTAATGGCTTTAAGAGCAGTCATAAAATTTTCCGGTGAGCTTAATTTATATGTAGGGCAAACTTTATTCCTTATTATCGGATATATTTTAAACTAAGTAGTAAAAATACCGTGGATGATGTTTTATACTTTGTAATTTAGCTTAAAACAATATTAGAAACATTTTAGTTAATTAAAAGATTTAATTAATTATGACGATTCTTAAAGGAATGGATCTCATTCATATAAAATATGTTGCTGATTCAGTTAATAAATTGGCCTTTGGTAAATTTTCCAGTACAAAAGTATAAAAAAAGGAAAGACAGAAAAGAAAAGAATTTCTTCCATCAGCGTGGCAGTCCAGTACAGACCAGAGCCGTACCAACTAGTCGTTTTCATCTGGCTCGATCACACGCTAGGTTTCTCTATCTATTGATGCCCATGGTTTTTAAAATATTTTTCCTCAGAATCTATCCATCTTTATGTTTTGTCTTCTCCTGTTCCGGTTGCCAGTATACATTCGAAAAATCAGCTTTTAAACGGGATCACATCATCCTTTCCATAGATCCTCCATCGTATTGAATAGGGCTTAATAACTAATACTAAGTTTGGTTGCTCATATTTAAGAACTAGATAATGTTGCGTCGTTTTGTAATTGAATACTTTAAAAGGTTTTACAGATCTTAAAAAGCTGAAATAATTTTTTTAAAGAGGATTTTAGAAACCAAGTCATACTAAGAACATATAAAGAATGTGATATATATTTTCTCGTATTATTTCATTTTACTTAGTTATTATGCAACTTTAGTTTTATATTTTTTAGTATTATGCAATTTTAGTTCGAGTAATATAAGATTTTTCTTTGTTATTTTGGAAGATATACGGTTTTATTATGCTATTTTGAATATTACATAAAAGTTACTATTCATATAAAAGTTTGTTTATCAGAATTTTAAAATTTATATTTTAATATCCTACAATTTATAAGATAGCACTTTAATTATAGTTAGAATATTTTGATGAAAATTACTGTCAAACTGCCAAACGCCCAAAAAAAGTTTGAAATTACTATTTTAAGCCATTTTCGACATAGGATGAATTTTGTCAAGGAAAATTATTTAGTGTGACATGAAGTGTTGTTTATATATAAAGGAGTTCTTTAGTACACTTTCAGATTAAAGGTTGAACCTTAATATCAGTCTTTGAAATCATATTAGTGAGCTAATTTTCATTGCCTTAATAAGCATTAATAAATTAAATTGTGCTTACATTCAAGTTGAACAGTACTTAAGAGCAATCAAATTTAAAAAATTTTTGACACTAAGTAGTAGTATGGTCCAAATTGACTTATTATGATTGCCACAAACTTGAATAATTTTAGTGTTAAAGATCGATTAAAATTTCTAACAGGGTAGGATCTACCTTTGCTTTGATTCCTTGAATAATTAAAATTAAAAAACTTACTATATTTAAAAAATAATTCTATGAGAAATAAATTTTTCTTTTTTGGACAAAATTATAGTAATTTAATATCGATAATAGCAGTGCGACTTTTTAGACAAATTTAAATATTGACATTAGATTTGCCTAAACGGTTGCACTACTTTTAGAAGCTAACTGATACTGCACTGAGGAAAAAACTACCAGATTATGGTAAAATTTACCGCTTATATGGCTCTATTGGAACATTAAAAAGCTCTGAAATATTTACCTATTTTGGTAATGATTTTGAAAAAAACTTACAGTCAAATGTACTTTTGTAATCTGTGATAAAATTTGGTAAATGTGGTGAAATTTAGCAACTTTATCGTTGATGCCTTTGTAATATTCATCAAAGCACAGAAGCTTTCATGGCTTAGTCACATTGAGAGATCTCCTGACAAGCGATTAGTACCTGCATTGGAAATCCATGTGCAATAGGCTAATAGCAGGCCAAAGAAAATTTGAATGGATGATGTTTTGCATGACTTAAAATATTTAAAGATCTCCAACTGGAAGATCAAGGTCAGGGATAGAGCTGTCTGGAGAAATATTGTGCAGCAAGTTAAGGCTCACCCTGGGATGCAGTGCCAATGAAGATGATGAAGAAGATCACGATGCCTTAGAGCAAGACATGAAAACCATTTGTTTGATTAAATTTAATTTTTATTTTTTGCTATATTTAATTTTTATTTCCTACTATATGTGTCGTAATAAGTACTGTAATTTTGAAAACCGGAATTTTTAGTAAAACCGTTACCATATGAAAGGAAAAATTACCCAATAAATACAGCATATTTTGGTTTTGTTAACCAGAATTACAGTTTTTTTTTAAAAACCAGAATTGTCATCACCATACAGTACAGTAATTTTTCCAGAATTTTTTTCTCCGTATGCTTCAGTGTAATTGCATTTTAAGTAGTTTTAAATGAACAAGGGATGAAATTTCAAATTTCTGTAATTTGGAATATTTTTAAAAATCAGAGAAATACATTATTTTCGTTTTTTTTAACAGCAAGATGATAGAAGAACATAGAAAAACTCTTGATCCTCAAAAACATTCGAGATTACGTTGATAGATATCTGATAGAGATGAAATCCCGAAAAGAAAAGGATCCTAAAACAACATTTAATGGTAAGAATTTTAATGTATATTTTGTAAGAACAATAGCGCTTAGCTATTGCTAAACAAGGTTATTTGATCGAAAATTAAATCATTAATGTTTTATTATATTTAATTGAATATTCATATACAATTTGTTCTATATTAAATTTGAAATCAAGTATATTAATTTACATTACTTTATTGTTTATGAATTTGTAAAGACATTTATTGAAATGTACTGAAATTAACAGCGTGTAAATGTTAATAAAAATTCATAATAACCTTACGAGCACAGCGATGGGCTAATCTGCAATTATAGCGATTAGCATTGTCAGGTATACGTTAACTTATCCAATTTTTTATTGGAACACATTTGAAAGTGAAGGGCCGAACAAAAAACACAACAACTAATTTATTTCTTTTCCTCGAACAACTGCTTTTACATATACATTAAATCATTTTAATTTCAAAACCAGGCATGCTGTCGCCATCTATTGACCATTTTTACAATTAAATTAAAGGGTGGGATTCTTGACAAGCATTATCAAAATAAACAGTTTGTAAAAGATATTTAGAAATTTACGCTGTGTTTGCGCCAAACAATTTATGAAAAATGACTTTTTTGAGGAATGTAAACTTTATTTTTTTTTTACATGGCTCTATTGTTTAGTAATTTTGAGACATTTTTACATGAGCGGACATTTAAGTTCAAGGTGAATTTCTAATGAATGAGAAAGAGAGCGCTCATTTTGCATTAACGCGCAGTTGATTGGATTAAATTGTTTTTTAAATTTCACAAATTGTCAATAACTGATTGTTAAAGATTTTTGTAACTTAACGTTGTGCGTCAAACAATTTAGGAAAAGTAACTTTTTTGAGGAATGTAAACTTTTAAAACTAATGTTAACTTCTCGAAAGGAAATTTTTTTTTCCTGGTTCTATTGTTTAGTCATTTTGAGACATTTTTACATGCGGGGACATTTAAGAACAAGGTGAATTTCAAATGAATGAGAAAAAAGACTGCTCACTTTGCATTGACGTGCAGTTGATTGGATTAAATTTTTTCAAATCTCAACTAATGTTTTTGTTTTAAAGGGTTTGATGTCTATTCTTTTTATACTTTGATTTATACATATTCAATTAAGTACATACAATTTAAAATCCATGCGTATTTATGATGTAGTTTCCGGTCACATTTAAAACAAGGGTTCCTTTACAAGGCTAGGGATTAACATTTAATTTATCAAAAACATCAAATGCAGGCCTAAAAGGTTCTATGCATAATGTAAGTTAATTTGTAAGTAAATCAGGAAAATGAATTGAAAAACCCCCAGAAAAAGTTAAGATTTGTCCTTTAATCAATCAAAATCTTCAGCCACTGCCCGAAAAGGGTCTTGTTCATAGTATTTACAAATATTTAAGAGTATGAACACAAATTTTATTTTATTGTTCCTTCAACAAATTTATTTACCGATGCAAGCATAATTTTAAACATCCAAAACAGAGATATTCTTTAATATCAATTTTAAATTTCTGATTTCATTTATAAGTTAATTTATTTTTAAATTAATTTAATAAATTTTTTGACAAAAATTTTTTTTTAATTAATTTTATGGCAGAAAATTCTTTTCAATTAATTTTTTGACAGAAAATTTTTTTAATTAATTTTTTGTCACAAAATTGTTTTAAATGAATTTTTTGACATAAAATTTTTTTTTATTAATTTTTTGACGGAAAATTTTTTTAATTAATTTTTTGGCACAAAATTTTTTTTAATTAATTTTTTGACATAAATTTTTTAAATTAATTTTTTGACAGAAAATACGCTAGCTGATAGTGCTACTGATTTGTTTGGAGCTGGAAGTGAAACAGTTTATTCTTCTGTTTTGTGGTGCGTCTACATCATGGCAGCCTATCCACAACTTCAGCAAAAGGTACAGTAAGAAATCATGGATGTCATAGGACCTGATAGGATGGCAGAATTATTAGACCAGAAATCAATGCCCTTTACACATGCAACCATCTTAGAAGTCTTACGTTTTATAACAATCGCTCCATTGAACTTCTTACATTAGTAAGTCACTATATTTTTAAAATTTTTCTTACTATAACTTTCTTAAAATTTTGATACAAATTAATAGAACGGGCTTCTTCTATGTGTTTATTAAAATGTACTTTTCATTATATATTACAAAGGCAAAATTTTGTCTATCAGTTTTAAATTAAATTTTCACGACTTTATTTTCTAAACAAAAAAAAATTAATTCATAAGTGTTAAATAAGTAAAAATTAATTCATACGCATGGTGTTGATAATACTCATGAAACATATTTCACGTTGGAATCGAAGTTTAATAATAACAAAGCAAGTTTAAACTTGTAATTTTATTTCTGCCAATCATGGAGACTCATAAACTTTAGAAATATTTAATAAGTCTAAAGTAAACTACGTAAATCTATGATCGTTAATTAGTAAAACAGAAAAGATTCAGCTTGTACATAATTAAACTGAGCACATGCCGAAGCACAAAGTAATATGTATATTGGAAGAGAAGAGGTGCAATCACATTTGAGATCGATTTGTTCCTTAAATACTGATAAAACTAATTTCCATGGATGTCTAACTTCGCTATCTCCATTGAATTTTGAACAACTTAAGAACCTCGGGAAATCGAATTAGTTGACCGTAGACTGCACTTGAGGCAACGCTCTCTAGAGATAACTATTACGTCACAGCTTAGGGTGTTTTCTAGGTTCAGAATCTAGTAAATCAGCGAGTTCGGACCATCATAATGATAATAATAACAATAATATTAAAAAAATTGAATGAAATAATAATAAAATTTATTATCAAGACATGAGTAAAAATTTTAGAACTGAAAGAAACGAAAAATCTATTTTAAAAGTTCTGATAGCATGACTAATTACTGTTATGCTCTCAGTATTTATTAAATAGATTTTTCGTTCGATATCTGTAATTAAAATTTGCCAATAAATGATAAATAAATCAACATTAAAAGGGACTTAAAAAAGCTACATCTTGTGATTTTTAAAATAAATTTTTCGTTCGATACCTGTAATTAAAATTTGCCAATAAATGATAAATAAATCAACATTAAATGGGACTTAAAAAAGCTACATCTTGTGACCATTGGATATGATCAAACACACGATATTAAAAAAACAGTGACATATAAGCTGTTCCTAGAAATATAAATGACTGCCTTCCAGACATAACATTTTTCATTTTTGAAAGGGTGAAAATGAATACTTTGGGTTTCAAAACTGTCTTTATAGAGTTTTTTTATTGCGACTACAGCACCAATCAATTTAAAGTGCTTTCAATTTTTGTTAACTAACTTAATTTGTTGGCAACTTTTTAGGTAAATGACTTCAGAAAAATGGATGAAATGAATGGTATATCTGATGAATACCTGTATGGTGGTATATCTGAAGATGGTATATATGATTGTGGTATATCTGAACATGGTATATCTGATAAAATGAATGGTAATCTGTCAAAATGAATGGTAATCTGTCTGAATTTCAAACAAAACATATATTATTGCATAAATATCAGCAACACGACAGGATACTTATTATTAAGGCCCGGATTTTGATGACATTTGCATTTTTTTACATTTTTTGCATTTTTGGACATTTTTTGTCCTTAGAGCATTTTTTTAGATTTATAGGGCATTTTTCTTTAAACTTTGGGGCATTTTAAAGCATTTTTTAAATTTTTTGTTAATTTTTTCCAATTTTTATTATTTTTTATCATTTTTCATTATTACACTGGCTTCCAAACAATGAAGAAAATCTCTAGGATATTAACAGGTGAAGCAACATCTTTTCAAATTGAAGAAGAATTGTCAGTAAGTGAGACCGTCTTTTTCAAGTACGCACCAATAACATCAGTAGACGTTAAAAGAAGCTTCTTCAGGTATAAAAAATAACTTTCAGACAGGAAACGCTCGTTTACATTTCAAAATATTAAAAAAAAATTAATAATCCAATATAATTCTGATATTTAGTAATATTATGAGATGGAAGTTGTTATATTCATTAAAGTTTCTATACAAAATGAAAATGTTTTAGAGTCAATGTATTTTCCTTTTTTTTTGTTATTTTAGGATATAAAACATATTTTTCAAACTTTAATGAACGTAGAACAAGTATTGCATTGCTTTATATTTTTTGAAATGACTCATAATAATTTTAAAGAGTAAAAAATTGTTTTAGTTCAATATTTTTACTTTATTTAAGTCATGTCATAATGCGTTTTTAGCGCAATTTTTGCATTTTAAGGGCATTTTTTGCATTTTTAAGGGCATTTTTTGCACTTCTAAAGGGCATTTTTTGCACTTTTTAAGGGCATTAATTGAGATTTTTTAGGTCATCAAAATCCGGGCTCTACTTATTATATTCCTACAGTACACTTATTATGCTTATTATTATTTACAGTTTATGAATTCCGATGTGAAATTTGCCAACAAATGAAAAATAAAATAAATGTTAAATCGGATCTGAAAATTGTCTTTTGTTGCTGTGAGGCTGTGATTTAATTTTTGATTTATCAAAACCGGTAACACACGTTTTTTCATGAAATATACCTTGCTTTCTTTGAAACACAATCTTTCCCACGCTTCAACGATTTAACTAAATGCTCTGAGTTTCGAAACAATCTTTATAAGGACTCCTCATTGACATCACAGCAACTTTTGTAACGAATTTCAAAACTTACGTAAACATTACAATAGCTTTCACTAACAATATATCGCTTATCGCTTTTTTTCGATAATTGTTCATTATAATATAAATTATTTTTTGAACTGAGTACTCAGTTTCAAGACACTCTGTATACAATTAATACAGTTGATCTTATACTATTCTATAATCACGAAGAATTTATTTGCGTTAAATTATTTTTAAAGTGGTATTTAATATATTATTTAATTCTTTATAAGAAGATTTCTCTTTAAACAATTTGCTGCTTAAGATCCAGGCGTAAAACTTCAATTTTAACTTACGTTACTTATCTAATAAATTTTGACGTAATATGAAAATTTAGAAACTGCCCTGTGTGATTGCACTTCTCAAAATTTAGTAAAAATGTGTAAAATAGCTCTGAAACACATAATAGTCGAATTTGAAAGTCCCACGTATTCAAAATTGAAACAAGATATACTCATTTTTGAGCAAATTGTGTAGAGGGACAAATGTGTGAGCGGTGTGTGTTGGCTGATAGGAGGATTTAAAAGGAGGAACTCCGGGCTCGTAGCAAGATGCTCTAACCACAACAGTTGTACACCCCAGTCCAGGGAGAGTTAGGAAGCTTTATATATTGCCAGCCGCAATGATACACCATGACATACATTCAAGTAGCTTAAAATTTTTTAAGATGTAGCGAAATAAACAAAAAAAGGAAATTAAAATTACCAACATTCTGACTAACTTATTGGAACCATATTTTCCAAATTACAACCCTTTGTACCATAGAATTTGCAAATAAGTATGTCATGATGTGCATTGTATATAGCTTTCCATCTCTGTGTGTGCTGATATATTGTTTAAAGCATCCTACAACAATCCCGGAGGTTTTTGGTTCGAATCCCGCCTGCAGCCAACAAACATTTCTCACTCCACATCTTTTTTCACACTGTATTTTGATCAAAAACGAGTATTTGCTGTTTCAATTTTAAATAAATGGGTCTTCATGTTTAACTATTATTTGTTTCGGAAATATTTTAAAAAATTTTGCTCAGTTTTGAGAATTTTTTTTTTTTTAACAAATCAGAAAACCTATATACTTATTACTTGAGTAATCTATTCCGTATCAAAAGTGGGTTTTTTAGTTTCATTAATTAGGGTAAACCTATGTTTCAGTTCACAATTTTTTTATTATTTATTTATAGCACTACAGTGGATACTACTCTGAAAGATTATTTCATACCTCGTAATACTGCTATTTTGGCTAATTTTTGGGCAGTTCATCATGATCCTAGATACTGGGAAGATCCTAACAGTTTTAAACCAGAAAGATTTATATCAGAAGATGGAAAATCTGTCGTTAAGCCTCCGAATTACATGCCTTTTTCGATGGGTAAGTTTATGAATGTAATTTTATATGTTTTTCGAAAAACCAATTCAATACTTCTCATAACTCTAAAAAATATTCTTTTAATAAAAAAAAATTGACAGAGTATTTAAACAGAAGATTTGTGTTAAAATTTTTTTAAATTTTGAGATCTTGCGAATTCAGAATATAATTGTGAAAATATATACTTTTCAAGGTATTGGCGGTAAAATATATTATGGAAAATGTTTAGAAAAACCATTACGTCGTTTTTAAACTTATAGTTTATTTAATGTTATGCAGTATTATAGTTTTTTCTATGCACTTTCAGGTAAAAGATCCTGTCCAGGAGAAACCATGGCTTATATGGAGATTTTTCTCTATTTTGTGACGATTTTGCAAAGGTTTAATGTTGCTTTTCCTGAAGGTTTTAAGCCCACCTTTAACTCCCATCTTGCAATATCACTAAGACCAGAAGATTTTAAGATTAGATTTTTGAGCAGAAATCAATCTTAAGAAAAAAAAATGTCTCCATACTTCATTATAATCTATTACATGGTGACAATTGAAAAGAAAATGGAGAAACTTTTATTGCTCTTTCCTGTTTTTTTATTCTTTTTTTAAATTTAGATTTCTTTTAATTCACGTTGCTTGATGAACTGTGCTTTTATAACGTTTGTGGAAGTCTTGAAACGCTATAAGCAAATAATTACCTCAAACATCTATTATCATAATTTTTCGTGTCATTATGTATCTTTAAATGTTTTATTACCTCAAATTGTGTGAGTTTTACTTGGTAAAATGTCATATGTTGTAAAAGACAAAGAAATGTATTCATACTTCAGGGAAAAAATTGCAAACCCATTTTCATTAAACTTTTTTTCACATTATTTGAAGTTGTTTACAGATTATTTTAATTTGGTTATTTAAATTTGAATACTTCGATTTATTTTTTGTTCAAGCTTCCAATATGAATGATACAGAATTAGACGATCCTATTTTTATAACATTCCGATTCGTTTTAAATTTTTCATTTCGTTTAAAGTCATTTTGAATAATTCTTAGTTAAAAATAATTTGATACCTATTCATAAAAAGGGACAATTTTTGCATTAAAAAGCGTTTCATTACCTTTACTTGAATTTTTCAATTTTTTATTTGTTAAAAGAATCATTTTATAAATTGCAGCAAAAACTGTTTGAATGTGACACGTACTTAGATTTAATGAGTAAAAAGAAGGAGAAAAAAAAACAATACCTTTAATGTTAAAATATTTATTTTCTTAAGCACATTTGAAGCATAATTATATCAATAGATCAAGAATACTTTAATTAAATTTTTTTGAAAAAGACATACGCAATATTTGATATAAATTGTCAGGAAAATTTAAAAAGCTGTTTGTGATAGCGTGAAAAAAAATGTCAATGACAGATGCTTCTAATTCTTTCCACTGAATTCTTCTAATTCTTTCCATTTCTGTTATGTATAATTTTTACGTTTTTTTTTTTTTTTTGGTCGTGTGCCTGTTTCTAGGCAAAGGGGTGCGATTGTTCTTGTTTTTCAGTGGCGCCATCTATGGCTAGGAATTCTACTTCTGCCACACCACACTGCCACTAACCCTTTCATAGGGTGGGCCACATTCACACACATTTATGCAATCACACAAAGGAGAAAGGATATAGAACACAGAGAGAAAGAAACATCCATGACTTGCCCGCCGGGATTCGAACCCAGAACCTTTCTGATGCAAGGACAGTTCTCTGCCCCCTACATAGGCCGTTCGGCAATTTTTACAGTAATTCATAAATAAAGTGTAAAAGTTTTAAAGAGTATATTACCATAGTAATTATGTCTTTCTAACGAGGATCCGAATAATCAATTATTTGCAAGTCATTAAACGCAAACTGCATATTTGAAATGTATGATAGTTGTAAAATAAAAACCCAAAAATAAAATTATATTATAAACATGTATTCAAAACTCATCTGGCAATTTTTTTTAAAAGTTAAAATAGAATTTAGTAAAATATATCTCCCCCGAAGCTCATATTTGAATACCAAAAGCTCATACCAAAGTCTGACAAGTGTAAAATTGCTCTTTTTCATGAGATGGTATTGCACAATGGCTTGATAAATGTGTACAACTTAATAAAAGACAATAAATTAAAGCGTATCCTGACAAATTATGGACAAAACAGAATAAAATACAGCGTGAACAAAAACAGAATTGTATCTTGTATCCTGAGCTGTACATTATGTTGTATCTTGCACCGATTTTCATAACTTTAAATGCGCATACTTTTTAGAAGTTCGAAAACTTCTATTAATTCAGAAATCATTTCATAAGAGACAAAAGAAAATGTATCTTTTACAACATTTCTATATTATTTGAGACATTATACTGTACACAAAATAAAATGAAAAAATTGGTTCAAAGTATAACACTCTCTTTATATTTATAATGCGTGTATATGGGCGAATCTCAGGAATCATTAACCTATATGTCTTCAAACCGCACGTCAAACTGTAACCATCGAAAATTGAAAAAAAAGGTATACAATCCAATTCTGCGAGTTTTATGTCAGTGATATTCCAAAAGCTTATTTAAAGTAGAACAAACTTGTATCATTAGTTTAACTTGTAACTCGTAGAATTGGATTGTATACATTTTTTTTTTCAATTTTCGATGGTTACGGTTTGACGTGCCAAAATTTGGCGACAAACTTTAAGTGTTTGCAAACGTCAATATTCACGAAAAATATCATTCAAAAAAATATGATAGTACAGCTGAGCTACTAAATTATGTTTTTAGTGATTTTCAGTTTTTTTTTAAACAGAATACATATTGAAAAAAAAAAGTATGTTAAACACTCTAAGCTACACTCATGAAAAGTTGTCAAATGTAGGATTAAGTAAGAAATGAAAGCCAAAAGCAAGTTACTCGCGATCAAAACTGTACGTATCTTAAAGTTAGTAATGCATAGTTATTCCTGTAATTTTTTTAGAATTAATTTTCACTTATTATGTTATATATTTATAAAAAAAGTTTGAAGACATATAGGTTAATGATTCCTGAGATTCGCCCATATGCGTGTTTAATACCTATTTATTTAAAAAAAATATTATAATATTCTTATCTTTTAAAATGTGAAGAAAACTTTTATTCCATTGCCCAAATATAATACTTACATCTTACGTGTTATAGAGAATTAATTTACTTAACAATTTAGTTGAGTTTAATACTAACAATTTAGTTGAGTTTAATACTTACCTCAAAAATTATATAAGGACTAGTAAAGGTTAATTGCTTCGGAAAGTATAATTTTAATAAACTAATTAATTTAAAAAATTAAACTAATATTTACATGTTCAATATTTCAATAAAAACTACAGAATATTTCTTAAGTTAGTCAATTTTAAAGTTCAAACAGGCTAAGTTATTGAAAAGTTCAATTTAAACTTTTTTAATAAAAAATAAATTAGTTCATACCTTACGGTATCTGGATTTTAAAAAATCTGGCTAAAGGTTTATTATGACCACACAATTTTAAAGTGAAAAATACTTTGAAGTTAGTATGCTTGAGTTAAAACAACATTTATGTTTATAAATCCTTAGACAATATATACTTATTTAATACATTGAGTAGAACATGTGCATGCATTTTTAATAAATCGTTTATTTTTAAAATCTGTAGAAATATTTCTTCCATTTTCCAAATATAATTGTTACGAAATAAACACATTTTATAGATTATAGAGATTTTTTTAACTTAATAATATAAATAAGTTCGGTGTTTTTGTTTTTAAAAATATCTGGATGCAAGGTTAAATATTTTGGAGAAAGAAAAAAAAACATTTTGAACCGACCTCCAACAGCAATCTATTCTTCCATCTAATTAGATACCTGCAAATCATGGCATTTGTCGATTCTGAGGCTTATCAGGTTCAATATCCATGCGTGACGTCGCGCATCAGTATTCAATTAAATCACACGACATTTTTTACGCAAAAACAACATAGCAAAACCACAAAGAAAAACACAACTCCTGCTATTATAAAAAATATCTCTGATACTTCTCCAGATCCTGAAATGGAAAAAAAAATCTATTAGATTCGTAAAACGATATAGAAGACATGATAAGCGTTTATTCCTGGTTATTGTAGTTTAAGTAAAAATTAATCTCAATGTTTTATTAATTGTAAGGTAAATTTAAATTACTTGCAGAAAAAAATTTAATTATGATAAGATCGTTTTAAAATACTTTCATACCTAAGCCAAAAAAAAAAAAAAAGATCTCAGGTATCTTTCAGAAATAATTCAATATTTTACAAACAAAAAGAATTTCACAGCAATTTCCCATTTTATTGTAAAATCCATTTTCACAGTGAAATATATTTTTACCGTAAAATATTATACAGTTTCCGCAGTAATATTTATTTAATTAGAGTGATTCAATAGTTTTTCGGTAATTACTACTGTAAAATTTAAGGTATATCAAATTCTTTGTTCCGTAAAATCCTCCAGTAAAAATGGATTTTACGGTAAAAAAATACGGCACGGTGAGTGCCTGTACTTTTCACCGGAATTTGATCCTGAATATTTTCTACAGTGTAGAATTGTGACTGAACATTCTGTAGAATTGTTTTATGTTTTTAAAAGATTAATATGTATTTTAAAAATCATTGTCAAAATGGAAATTCTTAGAACTTACAAATTAGCAGGCACAAACTAATATTTTAATGTGGAAAGATACAAACATTATTCATATAAATTAATATTCATATGAAAATGACTATGACTTAATTAATCATCATATTTCATATGAATATTAATGATATGACTTAATTAATATTCATATGAAACATATGAATATTAATTAAGTCCTTATATACAGAATTATACAAGGACAGCGTGTTTCGGAAAGAGCGATCGCTTCTTCTTTTTACTTCTGATTGGTGCTCCTGTTTTTTCTTCTTCCTTTCCTTGCCTTTACTCCATATTTTTATCATTTATTTATTCTCGTTTACATTCTCGTCCTTTCTTCTTCCGGTGTTGGTCGAATTTCTCCTTTCATTCATCATCTTTTTTTCTACCATTGTAACTTAAATTCCCTGATGAAGGAAAGCTCGTTCTTTCCGTAACGAGTGGTTGTATTATGCAGTATATGGTTTATTAATAAATATTCATCATTTTATTGAGACCACAGTAACAGTGAAATCAAAATTGTTAGATTAAACTGAAGTATTTTAATAATAATCTCAAAGTTTGAGTAATTTTCAAGTAATATTTGATCTGAGTATTTAGGTGTGAGATATTAGGAATTCTTCCCATTTTTTTTCCAATCTATCAATTGATTAGGGTTTTAATGATTCTACTTATGCGCAAGTAACTTTGATAACTTTGCGCTATTAAACTGAAGTTTTTACTTCTCTGAATATTGATATTCTATTTTTAAAGTGTTTTCTTTAATGATTTAATTTTATCTTAGCTTCAAATTGAATATTGAGATAGATGACCATAGAAAACTTTGTATATGTTTTTAAAAAATATTTCTGTGTTGTAGTTATGGAAC
Organism: Parasteatoda lunata; assembly: GCA_949128135.1. Lineage (NCBI taxonomy): Eukaryota > Metazoa > Arthropoda > Arachnida > Araneae > Theridiidae > Parasteatoda > Parasteatoda lunata. Next base: position 64,533,141 of record OX421977.1, on the reverse strand, counting down.
ATTCGTAATAAACTTCTATCGTCGCTGGATATTAATCTCCAACGTTAAATGAACGCGATGGACTAAATATTTTTGTCTTTGGTCAGATCAAAATAAAAATTATTTTCTCTTTTTTTAATCTTTTTTATTAGATTATAAGATTATTTTAGTGCGTATCAATGCGTCAAAAGTTATTCATTTATTTATGGCTCGTTTGATTATTTTTGTGCGTGTATATGTGGGTACAGTATTCAATTACTTCAACACTGAAAAAAATTACTTTTAACGTTTCACTGAAAAAAATGCTACATTAAATGATTAGATTCTTTAAAATTACCTGATCTAACTATTCCATTTATCCTTTTACTTCTGCCTATTCCTTTGCTAAAAAACGAAGAATAAAAATAAATACTCAAATTTAAATCTACTTCAAACAAAATACCATCACAACTTTTGTTCTACGGTAAAAAAACACGTTCTTACAAAAATGAATGTAGAGAAAGTATAAATTCTGAAACTTGAAGAAAATTTCTCAATTGAAATATTAGGAATTATTGAAATATTAATAAAATTGTAATATTAATAGAGAAACTAACTTGAAGAATTTCTAAAACTTTTCTCAATTGAAATATTCCATTCTTTATGTCAGACACAATTTCAAACGATATCATTAGTTTTTTTTTCTCAGAAAAGTAGTTATTATGATTGAAATTTGATGTAAGACTTAAAATAATTGATTTGCTTCGCTCCTATTTCAGAAGCAAAGTATGGATTAAAAAAAAAAAACATTTTGCTGATAGTTTTGAATCTTTGAAAATTGAATCACTGTAAAAAATTGAGTTTCATGTGTTGAAATTGAGTTCGAAGAAAAAATTTGTTCCTTGAACGTTATATGCATTAGAAATACTCTCTAAAATGTGACTAATATCGGGCATCCCGAAAATGACAGGGAATTTAAAAAATCAATTAAAAGAACGGAAGAAAATACGAAATATACTATTTGCTGTGTTTCTTAGGAAACCAGTTTCAGCAAATTTCAAAATTCGTTACAAAGTTCGTTAATAGATGGCGGCAAATTAATCATCTCTTCTGCTTATCAGACCATTCCAACTGAAACATTTCCATGGGCGTCTGTTAGTTTTGTCTTAAGACTTTGTCATATGGTTGCTACAAATGATGACATATTATAGATTTTTTCAGTTAGCAGCGCCATATATTTATATTTGCAACTAACTTCGTAATTGGGGAGAAAAAATTTTCTGTTTATTTTTTTATTTATTCATTTTTTTAACGAAACGCAGCAAATAGTGCATTTATATCTTCTTCCGTTCTTCTGTAAAAAAAAAAAAAAAAATTCAATTCGTTATGTGGTTTTGCGATATAACCACACACACACACACACACACAAAAAAAAAAAAAAAAAAAAAAAAAAAACGAAACTACTCAAAATAACTTTGGATCTAATGATCATGTTCTAGGATTCAACTTGAATGGTTCTAGGAGATGACTTAAAATATGCTTATTAATTAAATCGCGAACGATATTTTAAATTACGAAAAAAATTACTTTTTCAGATTAAGCATGCCATTTTTCGACAGATTTGGATTTATGACCCTCGAAATATAGAGGGTGGCGTAATCTGGGAAATATGGTCCGAATAGTGTGGTCAAAAGAGTGGTCCAAAGTTTGGATCCCGTAATGTTAATCCTATTTGTTAGTATTTCACCATTTTACAAGAACTTTTAATTCAAATTGGAAAATTTTTGCACAGAATTACAAAATTTGTTCTTCCAAAAATGATTTTATGCAAAAAATGACTTACACTAAATATATATTACTTTTTATTAGTTTATTTAATAATAGTTGAATGAAATTATAATTGCAATGTGCAATTTTTCACATTATTTTACAGAATGTAATTTCACATGGCAAAATACAAAATTTGTGCGAAATCGGCCGAATAGTTCCTGAGAAATCTGGCTTTAAAAAAAGTCGTATTTTTAAAATTCGATTCAAATATTAATAATTTAAATAATTGTAATTAAAATATTAATAATTTAAGTAATTGTAATAATAATTAAGACCATAAACAAATGATAGAAGAATATGATGAACACTTATAAGAAAAACAGTGACGAACACTTAGACTCCAAATTAAAAAACAAATATATGCATTAAATATTTTCATATCAATGATATATAACTTAATAAATTTCCTCGTATTTTCAATCTGCATTATTAGTATGACGTTTATTGCTATATTTATTGTTATACATTGTGCGATTCGCTCTAAATTCCTATAATGAAACTAAAGAGGTTTTTTACTCAATCTAATTTATCAATCTATATAAAAATGCTTATTTCTAAACTGACAATAAATCTCATTTTTTTAATGTGAAATATTAAGATGTTCGATTTAAAAATTAGAAGATTTAAAAATCATTTTATCATTTTTAAGTTCTCAATTTTAAAAATGCATTTCATTAAATATATTTAGACTAATTGTGTTTAAAGAAGATAAATTATCCGATCCTTCATTTCAAAGTTGCTTAGGGTTCTTAATTTTTCATGTTAACAATACCAAGGTACAACACTATGCTGTACTGTGGATTAAATTTTATTGATTTTAAACGATTTTTCTCCAAGAAACATGACGGAATTCGTTCTCAAAATTGTTTTTATGTAATATTATGCATTTCTCACAAATTTTAAAAGTTAGTATTTGTATCATTTTAAGTTTTTGAATCATTTTAAGTTTTTGAATCATTTTAAGTTTTTGGATTATTTTAAGTTTTGAATCATTTTAAGTTTTTGGATCATTTTAAGTTTTTGGATCATTTTAAGTTTTTGAATCATTTTAAGTTTTTGAATCATTTTAAGTTTTTGGATCATTTTAAGTTTTTGGATCATTTTAAGTTTTTGGATCATTTTAAGTTTTTGGATCATTTTAAGTTTTAATATATAACATAAAAAATAATAATACAAGAATAGTCGAAGGTACAACATTCATCCCTAACTATTGAATTTACCAAATTTTATCACATATTATACATCATATTTTATTATTAATCTTATAAAAGTCTTTCTTACTTTTATGTTTGATAAGGATTCTAAAAATAGATATTAAGGGTGGTCTTTACGAAATACCCTCTATATAAATAAAGGTTAATAGAATTTTCTTTGTAAATCTCGGAGTTTTAAATTTTTACAAATCCTGGAAAATTTTTTCCAATTTCGAAGTTCGTCTTGTTACCCGACTTTCCGCATTATTTTTTAACAATAAAAATAATTTGTAACCTTTCTGATTCTTAAGTAGAACTTTTATTTATGATGTTCACATCTTATAAATTTGAAGTAAAAATTTCAGAATATTGATACTAGAATGCTAAACACTGAACACTATTTACGAAAATTTTTTTTAAAGCACTTAACAGCATCATGAATTTTTTCAATCTTCTGGAATATTTATGATTAATTGTGTTGCTTATGTCGTTGAAAAATGCAGTTTTTTTTTCCATCAGAAACATGAATACAAGGTTCAATAATCATTGCAGTAAAGTTACATTCCCATATTTTGTGAAGCTATTTAGAGTTTTTTGCAATTTAAAAAAGATTTTTTGTTTAGTTAAAACACTTAAAAAATATTTTCGAAGCATAAGTTTGTTTTTTAATGCTGTGTCGTAATCATAGTCACACTAAAACACATTAAACTACTGGAAGTTAAACGTTAAAAATGTAATCTTGTTCTCATAATGAAACAAGGAAGATATTTCTTTCAATGTCAGTTTTTTTTTCTTCTACACGAAGAGTAATGTTAAAACACATCATAGTTGGATTTTTGTTCGTTTAGGTTAATTTTTCACTCAATGTATCAAAGGAGAATCTTCGGCAACACTCTGATTTTCTATGCCGGAATCGCAATCAAGTTGAGTGCAAATGTAACAACAAAATATCAGAATGACAATCACAAGTCCTCCCCATATGAAAATCCACTCAATATTGTCTGCATTTCCTAAAAAGTAACAGAATGAAGTGTTAGAAATATTAGACAAAGAAATTTAAAATTTTTACTACAATATATATAGACATCAAATATATCAAATGATTGCAAAAGTTTGTTTATTTACAGAACTACTCGAAAAAGTGTTGTTACATGCATATTCAGTTAGACAAAAAAGGAATGCGATAAAAAGAATGATGAACTACAGTAATCTAACTAACGTTGACATGACGTCCGATTGGTGGGGTGGATTTAGTCTTCACCTACCACGTCTTCGGCAGACAGAGCCTGACTAAGGCAGGGGCTTATGGGGCAGTTGCCAAGGGCCCCCACATCAGAGGGGCCCCCAAATCGAATAAAAAGTTTACTTTACCTTCTTTAATGAACTTTTTTTTAAAACAAAATATCAGTACTGTGAAAAATCCGTCAGTTTTATGCTAGCTTTTTCATTAATCTATCGTATGAACACAAAAAAAAATCTATCTTTTGTAAATCCATGGCTATCTAGGGCGTAATTCAGCTAAATCTTTGCAATTACGATGGACAAATTTGGCCAATCAAAAGCTTGTGTTTTTACATATCAAAAAATGCGATATGTTTACAAAAATACGGGCTTTTAATTGGCTTAATTGTGCCATTATAATTGAGAACATTTTGCTGAATTCCGTCCTAATCGAAGGATATGAATTTTTCGCAGCTAGATGACAATCAAAAAACTGTATTCGGCATGATGGACATGGAATTGTCAATCAATAAAATGGATGAACGACATTTTGTCTGACCATCGGAGGAGGAGGGGTTTACAAATATTTTACGTTCTAGTCGATTTTTTTGTAATGTTATCTATGATGAGGTGAAAAATTTAAATACCTACATTAAGTTCGGTTCTTCATTGCTGAAGCAGAAGGGGACCCCCAAAGAAGTTTTTGCCCCGGGCCCCAATTAGGCTAAGTCGGGCCCTGTCGGCAGATGTTCGATTTTCCTTGCCTGGGTATATGAAAGTACTGGTATATGAAAGACTGGGTATATGAAAGACTGGGTATATGAAAGTACTGGTATATGAAAGACTGGGTATATGAAAGTACTGGTATATAAAAGTGCTGCACTTTCACCGATCGTGTCTTAATGATGTTAAAATTCCCTCTAATATAATTTTCATAGTAGTTTCAGAGCTGAAAAAGTCCAGGCATGGTTTCGCGGCTGGGGAGTTTGGTGCGAAGACCGGGTGATTACTACATCTATATCTCCTCTGGATCTAAATGCGCATGCGTCAATGTTGTTTTTGGATCAGCATTAAGAACCATCACCAATAGCGCATTACAGCTACATCAGCAAAACGTCACAAATTTGATCCGTGATAAAGCTTTTTTTAAGCAATACCTTGCTCAAAAGTATTTTAATTCAACACGTGCTGCCATCTATGGTGCAAAGATATAGAAAAAAGAAGAAAAGATGTTAAAAAGAAAAGAAAGTAAAAAATATAAAGTAAACAATATTCTTTATTCGCCCTATATTGTCAATTCATGATTTTTTTAAAGCATTCTGCGGAAGAAGTCAAAGCAGTTCTTCAGGATTTCATTGAAAAAAAAGTGCCGTAATTTTTATTCAAAAAAGAGACTTAATAGTTCATAATGTGCAAAATGTTGAAAAATATATATATTCAAATGTTGATAAATACATCATTGAAGAATAAATATTTAAAAAATAAGGTGTTGTATTTTAAATGTTTTTTAAGTTGGAAGAAAATTTTTGTAGTTACCCGTTTTAAAAAAAATCGTATACAATTATTAAATAAAAATAATTACATTAAAATTAGGAGTTTGTTTTAAGTCTGTTGTTTGTTAACTTAGCCAGATATTAATTTTCATGAACTATATTCCTTTCTTTAAGGAAAAAAATTATGCTTTATTGTAGCTTATGTTACATGGGGAATTTTAAGTCAATTTAATAATTATCAGATAAATATTTTGTGTTAGTTAAATCAACCAATTTTTTAAAAAAATTAAGTCTAAAAACTTCATATAAATACCTGAGCTGTATTGTCCAATTGCACTAGAACTTCTACCTATTCCTTTTCTAAAATAAATAGAACAGATATTATAAAATGCTAAAAAGCTACGGACCGTTGAAAGTTTTTACTATCGTATTAAGAACAAATTACAACTGAAAAAAAAAAACGACATAATATTGAAATTTTGCCTTGAATAATGTCTTTATAAAGCATTATATTTTGTTTTAAATATTAGATCCTCACTGTTTGAAATTTCCTTTAATAAATGTTTAAATGAAATTTTATTTACCTGTTACTTTACCATATTCAACCAAAATAGTCGAATGATCATAAAAAGATGAAATTCAAACTGTCAACTGTGTAAAAAAACCGTTTATTGACTGTTTCACGTAATACGGTAAAATCAGAATGTAATCCTCGACAACTTGACTCACAGCTAATGAGAATCGAGCCCATGTTTTTCGAAAGCTGGAAGCTAAGTCACATGATTACGAATATTTTTATTTTCCATCATCGAATGCCTAATATTCTTATATATAAGCATGTTGTGAACACCGTATGAAACTACTTAGGCCCTTTCAGCTGGGTACATACTAAAGCCGAGAAGGCTAGTCTGTCCTTCTCACGACCAGCTGAACGGGGGTACGAATCCAGCTTTGGCATCAAAAGATCAACCATTCCTTCAACGCATGAAGAGTTTCCAGGGCCCTGCACTCTCCAATTGGTGAACCAGGACTTAAGGAATAAAAGTTTTCTATTCCCGCATGATTAACAAAAAGCAGTACAGCACCTTAGAGCTGCTTAACAAAAAGTTTTAGTATTTCTCATCTCTAATGATAAATGGCACCACCAGATAAACTATTTAAGACCCATTCAGTGGTTAATTTGACAATACACAAGTCAACCACAGTTTAACTCCAGTGATTAATTACCTAACATAACCTAACTCCACAGCTCAGTTTAGTTTTATTTGTACAGTTTGTAGATGGCTATAAAGCCATATAATTTTGCATTTACGTTTTTTTTTTAACATTATCAGTTGTAAACGGTTTCAAACCGCAAAGGCAAAGAAATATTTCTGACATTAAACTTTATTGTTAAATGGATGGACATACTGTTACCGGTTATTTTATCGTAATTTTGGAATGAAGATTATAATAGTGTACAAACACCTGCACCTTACTCATCTACTTTCTAATAAATCCTAACCCTTATCGCCCTAGAGGAGTCATAAAAAGTTATTCAGTAAAGTGAATATAAAAGAGAACTTAGAATTGATATTCCACACCTAAGAATGAACGAGTTCTTAGAAAACAGATGTAAAAACTGGCATTTCTGATTCTAAAATTTTCTAATTCACTCTTAGTAAATTTTGATGAATAAGTAACTGTGACTCTGATATCCAACGATCCGAAGATATATATATATATATATATACTGATTATATACTGGGCACTACAGCTGATTTTATATCCTATATGGAAATTATTCTAATTAACAGAGAAATAAGTGAATATTAGAAGTCACTAAGCAAACAAATTTTTAAAAGGTATTCGGTACAATGATAATAATAATTGCATATTAAAAAATACAAAATTCATTCTCATTTTTTTAATATAAGGAAAACTAAGAAAATCACATTATATACTTAAAACTAAATTCGATTCGCCATTTTAATTTTCAAGTAAATTCATCTCGTCCGTTAGAAACCTAACTACGAAGTTACAGTTTTAGCATACTTACATACTTTTCCCGAAGATAGAACTTCCTCCTCTACTCCCACCTCCTCTTCCTCCCCCTTTAGGCTTGCAAAAAGCATCTTCTGTTAGAACAATCAAAAGGAAACCTAAAAAAGAATATTATTTTGAAGTACAAAACAATAGTCATCTGGAGTTTATGAGATGGATTTCCTTATTTGTTTAATATTGGGAGTAGCACATGTTAACGCTGGGTTTGTCTGAATTAAAAGAAACATTTACTGATTTATTTATAGCATATTAAAAGGTTTCAAAATAATCTCCTTCCACGTCGATTCATATAGTTTTCAGTGACGTCCCCAGGAAACGAATGAGAATGTCCTTTAGTACCCTTGTGTACGCCCCTTAGACTTATCAATTGTCGCAATATGTTGTCCGGATTTCATGGAATTTTTAACCGTTGAAGTAAGAAAACCTGAGCATGTAATGTCCAAGACTGTAGACTGATTTAACATTTTTCCCTCTGGAAGTAGCAACTTCGGAATGTGCACCTTCTTGGTGAAGTTTCCAAACGTTTCCGATACCAGATTGAGACTTTTTAGTATGTTTAATGTCTGAACCATTACACGATTACTTAAATGATCATCACCATTATCTAAATGATCATCAATGTTCAGTAAAGTTGCTAATGGTTGTTGATGGGCTTTCCAGCTTCATTACTCACTTCATCATGACCTTTGAAAAATGCCACCAGACTTGGTGATCCAACGAGCAATCATTATTCAGAGATTATGATCGTCTTAATCATGGTAATCACTTGAGATTTTAGGAGTTTCGCACGAAAACTGGTGACAATCCTTTGTGCGCGGAATGATGAAATGACTCTCCTGATTTTCCGGATAGTGTGGTCACAACTTATTGCTTAGATGAATCTCAATCACTCAAAATAAATTCGCTTCACAGTGAGCACTCCGCGCAGACCCATGAAGAATAACAACAAATTCAAAAACAAAAATTAAAAACATTGAAACATTCTATAAAGTAGAATATAAGAACTAGATTTTTTTCATTTAACCCTTTATAAGGTCAAGGGAAGTATACTTCTCACCAGCTACATAAATTTATAAATGTCGATTTGGAGTTATTTTCTCACTTATAATTTGGGCGGCCAATTGCTGAAATCTTCAAAAATTGCAACTAAAAAAAAAAAAAAAAAAATTCCAATAAGAATTTTGTTTACATAAATGTGGTAAACATTAAAAGTTAATGTGGCGTCAAAAATAGAAGTCAACACTCAGGTGCTATTTTTTCTTATCAAGTTCTAATTCGATTCTTATCAAGTTATTATTAGTTAGTTCAAATTCATTCAAGTTCTAATTCATCTAGTTCTAATTCTATCAAGTTCTAATTCAAATTATAATATTATTCTTATCAAGTTCTAATTCGATTACTTCTTATCACTTTAATTTAAAATAATAAACACAGAATTTAAAAATTTGATCTCTAAAACGTGCAAAAGTTTAAGTTTTTGGCTAATTCTTTACAGTAATTAAGATTTTGAAAGCGTCATTCACCACCAAAAAAAAAAAAAAAAAAAAACTTCTTAAATAATTCATTTTTAGGTAATAGGCTAAATAATTTTTTTTTTTTTTATCTATCTCAATCTTAAAAAATATTATAACATAACATTACTAGAAAAATGCCATACAAAAGGTTAAAATTAAATTGTCTAAAAATTTGTGAAAATTCATTCATCCCAAAATTAAAATTTTTTCAATCAATATCAAACAAATTACTAATGAGTTAACAGATAATTATAAAAAATATTTTTTAATAAAATTATTTGTATGCCAAAGAATTTTTTTTCAAAAAATGAGCAGAGATATTTTGATTCATGCAAATAAATCCAAAGATATTGCGAAATATGCAAACCTTCGACAGACCTAATTAAACTGTTTGGCTACTTAAAATTAATCACAACTTTTAGTAAAGAAATATTAACGGTTCCTATATCTCCTAAAATGTTTTGGAATGGTGAATTATGATTCATTAACGAAGCCATTAAACTATAATATTTTTTAGTTTTTTTATATGTAATTAAATACGAAATTAAATAGGAATAAAACTATTAATGTACATAAATTAAAACTATCTACAAAACATTTATTTTTTTTTACCTTCAGTTAGTTTTAAATTAAGTATTCTAAAAAAAAAACAATTTTTTTAAGGTTTTTTTAAATGTAAAGTATGTTAAAATGTTTTTACTGACGTACTTTGATAATGATTTTTGTAAAAATTAACAGTTTAATATGGTTTTATAATATGTGAAAAATTTGGTACTTTTATCATGATAATTTAGAGCATAGGATAAGAACCATTTATAATATGTGAAAAATTTTGATTAAAGTGGTAAAATTTGGTACTTTAATCATGATAATTTAGAGCATAGGATAAGAACCATTTATAATATGTGAAAAATTTTGATTAAAGTGGTAAAATATGGCAATTTTATCATGATAATTTAGAGCATAGGATAAGAATCATTTATAATACGTGAAAATTTTTTATTAAAGTGGTAAAATTTGGTAATTTTATCATGATAATTTAGAGCATAGGATAAGAACCATTTATTCTGTTAAATTTATTTATCAGTTTTGCATAATTGATTAAATGTGTAATAATAAGAACTATATAATTTTGAAAGCCAGAATTTCTGGTAAGCCGTTACCATATGAGCGGAAAAATTATCAAATGAATGGTTTAAATACCATATATTTTGGTTTTATTAGCCAGAATTATAGGTTTTTTTTTATCGGAAAAGTCATTGTCATACAGTAAGGTAATTTTACCTGAATGTTTTTCTTCGCGCAATAGAGTATTTTCAAATATTGAACCATTTAATTTCTTTTCTGATAAAATTAATTTCAAGATAAATTCAGTACAGAATGTAATTAATTATGAATAAAGAATGTAATTATCTTTATAGCAGATTAAATCTTTGAAAATGTGATAAAATAATAATAAACCACTTCCGTATAAAATCCATAACATTAAACATAAGTTTAGTTTGTAATGTATCACAAGCTTACAAATAACATTTAAATTTCACACTTATTTTAAACCTAACTTTTCCCACAATTTTCATTATATACCATTTAAATTTTAGTTTAAACTCACTAGTTTTTTAAAACCAAGGAGACATTTCCAAAAACGCAATAAATAACACTGATTATCGATTAAAATGGGAAAAAAATAATAATTTTCGAAAATATTTCTTAAACTACATACTAACTCCTTTTCTCGTCCTTTTTTAATAATGTTAAGCAGATAAATATTTATAAATGTTTTTTTACGGATACAATCTTACATTACTTACCAACTATCAGAAACAGATATTTCACAGTCGGTTTTACCCGTATCATCTTAAATTGCTCTTCATCTTCATATGTTTTCTCTGTCCTGGTGGCGGCGCCCTCTTGTCGATTGTAACTATAGTGGCGCCTAAGATTCTCGCCGTCGAGGTGTTATTTTTATTTATGTATATATATGTATATCTGAATAACTAACAAGTTTAGGAAGAACAGAAATAGTATTTATGTTTACTATAGAATTTTTTCTTCTAAATGTATTTTACTTACAAATTTAATATTTGATTTGATATTATTCAACACATTTTTCACGATATGTTGAAATTTCTATTTGTTTTTCTTTTAAAAAAATATGATAATTCTGTTTTAGTTGAAATTAACAAAGCAAAAAATCGGACATACCGCAATTACAGTAATAATCAGCGTAAAATCATTAAATCACTTTAATTAAATAAATATTACTATAAGAATTATTGTATAATACTTTACAGTAAAAATGGATTTTACATTGAAATGGACTTTACGGATAATTCACTAAGTGCCGGCACTTTATTCCGTAATTTGATCTGGAGATTTTTACAGTTTAATCAGTTATCGTACTATATTATTTTAAAACTATCACGGTTGATCCTTTAGTATATAGGCTTTAAGATCATAGTTTAACTTAAATAAGCGTTTTTAAATAACTATAATCAGTACCTAACCTGTTTTGTTTAAAAACTGTGGCATTATGTAAGTAACTTACAACTGTGTGTATGTAAGTAACTGTAGTATTTGTATTATTATAGTTACCTGTAGTATTATATGTCTTTAAGTTATATTTTAGCTTAAACAGGTATATTTAATAATTATATTACTGATCGGTAATTCATAAATTGAAAATTAATTTTCTTATGTTACTTTTCATTATTTGAAATCAATTAACCTAATTTATTATACATATTATTGAATATAGTAGCTCGATTAAAATATGCGTTTTCAATTCTGATTAATGTTAAAAGTGTGTTATCATATTTTTAATGATCAACAACATAATAATCATAATTTGTTTATTCAAAACAGATTTTCTTACAGAATTTTTTAACAGTTTAATTAAATAACATTCATGTATATATACTATATAAGTAACAGCATAACATTCATAGAAAAAAAGTAGTACATATAATACATATAAGTTAAAATGAGACGAAAAAGTTTCTTCAATATTGTCAGTAAATTTCATGACCATATTAAAAAGCTGGTCATTTTAAATACCTTAAACATTAATGAAATTATCAGAAACGACAACAAAGATAAAAAGATGATTAAATACTGCTATGTTTGAAAATCAGTCAATAAAAAAGTGACCAGATTTGTTCTAGTTAAAAATTTTGTAAAAAGTAAAGATTTTTTAACAAGTTACTTTTATAGCTTTAAGTATAACTAGAAAAGCACTTTATATATTATTTAGATCAGTGGTTACCAACTGGCTGCCCGCGAAACCCTTTTTTGTGGTCCGCGAAGTAAAATGTCGTTTTTTTTTGCGAACAATTTTCGTAAAAAGTCTATATAGGTTTAAAATACTTTTCTTTCGTTTATAAAATTTATTTTCTGTGAAATTTAACATACCAACGGTGCAAAAAAAATTTCTTTCTCAGGTTTTGCATCCAAAAAATATTGATTCAAATACAAAAATAATCGTGTATGTTGCTCTTTTTTTATTTATTTATTTATTTACTTATTTTGTATTTTGTGAATATAATTTAGCATGTGCGTATCAGAAATTTTCTCGAAGAAATTCTCCCATTTAACTTTTTGAAACCACTCATTTTGGACGAAATTATTTACATTTGTAAATTTTAAAACGCATAAAAGAGGGAATGAATATCATGTTTTATTTAAATTCCTTGAATTGAATATTGCATGAGCAGAGAAGAAAAAAAAATAATTTCATATGTTCGAGAATTTTTTGTTGTTGTTGCTATAATTCCTAATAAGTCGAAGAAATGTTAATTTATCACAGAATTAAATTTGAAAGAAAAAAATATTATCACTAAATTTCTGATTAAGAGAAGATATAAAATTATAGGTAACAAGCATTATTTGTAATGCTTGTTATTTTGCTTTTTAATATTAAAAAAAAACTTTGATAAAAATCTGACAGTATTATTTAATGCTCCTTCAATTATAAAAGAGTCCTATATAAAATTTTGATAAAGTTGTGGCCGGCCATTTGACTGGTGTTTTTAATTGCGACCCGCGGCCAATTGTAAGTTGGAAACCTCTGATCTAGATTACTACAAAATGACTATATACATATTGAAAATAACATCACAAAAAGATTTTTTTTTTTGTAAGACCGATGCAAATAATTACACATACATAAAAGATATGAATGTTAAACATTTATGAATGTTTCTTCTTAAAATAAACAGTATAGAAAGAGTTTCTAAAATGAGTGAAAATGTCAAAAGTGATAGAAAATGTCTTTCCTTATTGCATTGAAATCACTATATTTGACGTCAGCTAATGATAGCAGCACTCTTAGAAAAATGCTGCAGTATGCAATTATTATTATTTATTTTATGTCTTTCATTTTTAAGAATTATGATTGAAAATATTTATTATAGAAATAATCATAATTTTAAATCCGTCGATATTTTTAAAAATTTTAAAAATTTATTCCTCTATTTATTGCAGCTTTTGAAAAAATGGTTAACTTCATAGTAGATATTAAGCCATATTTATCATGCCATTGATAAGTTTTAAAAATTGTTTGATTTTACTAAAATAAACAACTCCAAAATCCAAATTCATTTAAAAATAAACAAAAAAGCTTTCTCGGTGAAAATCCACTTTGGTGAAAATAATAAAAGCAAAATTATAACAATATCCTTTTTTTTTAATTTTTGTTAGACGATTTATCAATTACTGTAAACACCTAATAATAGACAATAAAATACATTTGCTAGTTGTATTTAAAACAAAATCTAAAGTATATCAAAATAATATATTAATACTTTTAAAATAAGTATTTTTCATTTAATTGAAATAAAAGAGTTATTAAAAAAAACTTATTGCCCAATGAAAAGGAATACTAATGAAAATTATTATATCTTTTCTTATTACTATCTTTTTCATCTTTTCTTTCATACTATTTCAGGAAAATGCGTGAGATTTTTTTTTCTGATCTAGCATAGTTAGTTCTGGCCAAGTTCGCCACTATGTATTGCGTATGAAAAGTCATTGCCATGCATGTTGCATATTCTATTTGCTTAGTAGGTAGTCTGTGAATTTTAACTCTAGCTAATGATACTTTTATAAATCCAATGTTAAACTAATTTATAAAAAGAATGTGCGGAATACTTAAAAGTTTTCCAAATAACAATGCATTATTAATAAGAGCTAATGTAGGCAAAAAAGCGATATAATTAAATATCCATTCCTTTTAATTGTCTTTTTTAAATAATTTCTTGTAATTTTCAATCTTTCATTTTAAAAATCATTTTTAATAACAAATTCATAATTATTTGTGTGCAATTTAATTAAACAATATAATATCTATCAAAAAACATTAATAAGGATTTTAATACTTATATAATAGTTAAAATATAAATAGAGCAAAATCCAAATAGTCTTGGTGCTGCCATCTAGTGTGGCAGAAACTAGACGTCCAAATTAACATGACGAACGGTATCTCACCCATTGTGGTGGTCCTGAAAGAGTGGATACCACTTCTGGAGAACGCACTAGGTCTGCTCATCGGGACGAATGATTGTGCAGCTCATTGGGAAAAATAATAATAATAATAGTTAAAATTGGATATTTATATAATAAACACTAATATTAAAAAAAAAATTACATTTCCTTTTACAATATAAAAAATTCATTGCTATAATGGTTAATAAGTAAACCTTTGTAAAATTGTAAAATTAAAAATATAATTTGAAAATTAGATTTTGCATAATTCGATACAATTGTCAACGATTAAAGACTTATACTCCGTTAAACTGGACAAATACAACATATTTTACATTAGCATGGTTATTAGTGAAAAATCCTTTTCAAATTTTAAATCATTTTTTTCCGAAACTGGTGTTAACTACTTCAAGTTTAGCATCACGTAGGGTTTTTCTTGTGTAAGGAGACTTTAACGGAATTATAATTAGTAATTCCAGAATATAAAATGTTATAAAAAATTTGACTTTTCGTTTAAAATGCCGACATTTATTAATAATCACTATAACAAAAATCTCCTGAGCAGAGGAAACTAAGTTACTAAAGTTCATGACATTACCTAAAAAAGAAGGTAATTTTAGGCAGCCATACAGTAAAGCTCCGTTTTTAGTTTAAAGGAATTGTATACATATGGTTACAAAATGTTTAGTTTTAAATAATAAAAGCTTAAACATCTATAAAGTATTCACTTAAAATATAGATTATGTGATATATGAATAGAAATGTTGCCTTTCTTCTGAGATTTATCAACAAAGAAATTGCCTCTTTTTTTACATATTGTATCAAAGTGGCTATATATTTATTTGTACTGTATTCACTTTTTATTTGTACTTCTTGTTGGACTATATGCCATAAAAATAAAATATAGCTGCCCTATCAGTATGTTTATAAAACTAAATTTTAACTCATTTTCAAAATGTTACTACCATTTTGTTGCAACATGTAGCATAATAACAATGGCTCTTACATGAATAACTACTATGTAGTTTTAATCTGTAATATAAATGCTTCGTTTTTATTTCAAGCAAAAATATTCATTTAAAGAAATTAAATAAATTTAACTTCTAGACAAAATTTTGGAATTGAAATAAAACTATTTCCATGACAGGAGGTATTATCTAGAATTTATTTATTTAACTACTGGAACTGCAAACCTCGAAATCAATATTTTATAAGATTGTATAAAAGGAAAGGAAATGCCTAAGATATACTAAAATACAAGAAAGAGAAAATTCATAGAGAATAATTGAATTTTTAGACGTAGAATTAAATAAACTAAAGTATGTGAAGACATTGACAGTAGAACATATCGCCTCTAAGAGTATGTTATTTTTGGATGAATTGTTGTGAAAAAACTAATGAAAAGTGTAAAAAAAAAGGGATGAAGACACCCCTAATGAAACTTCCCATACACTCTTAAAAATTCCAGTTCCATAGTTTCGTAAGCACAATCGGTAGTGATGTACACCTAAAAATTTAAGATGTACCATCATCTTGTAAACATAACTGAAGATATAGCTCTAATTCCTATCACTCAACTCTAACAATCATATTGAGTCACTGTTATACACACGCAAGTAAAGGCACCACTATTGATGATTAAATTACACTCAAATATTCGCGTTGAGCCATAAGTCTGCATACACTCCTAATTCTTATCAATCTATACTCTTAAAACCCATGTTGAATCATGTTTCTGATAGCATGTTGAATCATGTTAACTGAAGACACCGTTGATGATGGTTAATATAGACTTAAAATTTACACTGAACTTTACTTTAAACATGAATAAACAAATGAAGACGCGTTACAACATGATCGTTTTGCATAGAAAACGTACGTTGAACCATACATTCTTACATGCATAAATTTGTTGCATGGTACAACGGATTTTTAGGTTATATCCATCGTAAATTGTCCAGCTATTTTGAACCATATGAAATGTTCTTTATAAGGATTTGTCAATTTACCTGCCAGCAAAATAACTTGGGCCCTCCTTGGGCCAATATTCATGAATCTTGGCTCAGTAAGGGTTAAAAAGGCCTTTATTTTTCCGATATTGGCCCTATATAGAATTTCCGATTCACCCGATATTTTGCAACCTATATCGGTCCTATATAGAATTTTCCGATTCACCCTATAGATTCCATTATTTGACCAATGTAGGTCCTATATTGGCCAATGTAGACCCTATATAGGCCATTCTAGGACCAATATTAAAACATCTAGACATCCCAATATTGGTCCCTCGGTGTATGTTCAGATAGGACTCACCGAGCCAATTTTGAACCCAACTGGGGCCAAAGTAAAATTATTGCTAGGGCTGAATCGATAACATGAAGACACTGGACAGGAAGTTACATAAAATTAGAGTAACATTATAGTTTAATATCGATATTTTAATGGTCTATGTTGAATTGAACTTTCATAAATGCAGAGATTGAAATATAACCCCTATTTGGAGTCATTATTGAAATATTTTAGCATCAAAGCATTGCAAACTATAGTTATAATTTTCACATTTGTAGTATGATATTTCATCAAAATATGAAACAGATTCAGAAAATAAAATATCGACGCTGCTTTTTTCTTACTCTTAGGTTATAAATTGCTATGGAGAAAATATTGAAATGCAAGATACAGAATACAGAATAATTCAAAAGTTATAACTCAAAGAAGCAAGTACTTTTTTTTCTTCATAAGACAGTATTAAGTGGCTTGTGTTTAAGACCAAGATCACTTGTCTTGAAAAACTCAAGACACGAATTATTGTTGCTGTGATCAGATGTTGGAATAACTATGGTGTTCCATCACTATGCTGAACAGATGTAGAGAAACACACAACTATTGCATGAAAGTTCGTAATTTCACTGTTGATAAAAAATTGATGGTACCAAAAAATAAAAATGAAAAAAAAAAAAGGTGTACAAAATCTCCTTAACATAACTTTACAAAGTCAACGGATTGAACTGAAGCCGATCTTAAAGAATTATTAACGAGGCCGAATTGCAGGAACCTGCCATATGATCAAGTTTATTGCTGGAACATTAAAAATTGTCATCTGCCCCGATATATTGTAAGATTTCTCTACGCCAGTCTTCAAGCATTGTTTCCCAACTTCCGATAAAATTAATCATCGAACAAATTAATACTTATAAAATAATTAATATAAACTTTATATTTAAATTGGTTTAGGCTCAATATATTTTTCATTGCGAGATGTGAGTGATCAGATACAAAACTGGTTAAAAAAATTGTAAATGTCACAGTTTTGTATAAGTAAAAATTATCGGTCAGAGAAGTATCAAGTTCTACTTTATTTTAACTGGGTACTTGCAATTCGAGAAGTGAGGTGATTATGCCTAATCATGTGATTTAAATGAGATTTAATTGGATACCTGTAAGCGACGTCATACGTGTGTGTAGATGCTTCTGAATCTACAAATGCCACGATTTACCTACAATGAAGTCACTTGCAGGTACCCAATTGCACGTGTTCTTGGTTCCGTAGCAACCAGCAGCCATGAACTCTGTAAGTAATTCTATGGTTAAACAGACAGTAGAAACTGTTCTGTTTTACTAACTAAGTCAACATCAGACTTTGATTCTTTCAAAATGGTAGACTTTCCTACCAAATTCTGTATTGTTACGAGTCTATTAGGCTAACATTTATGCCTAGCTGAATTGTTTGTCTAAATAAACACTCCCATCTTTGAAACTTGTCTACAATTAGAAATCCCCACGCGGCAACTGCGTTGATATATGGAGATGTTATGTTTATCTCCAATGAACTGTAATGGACCTGGGATTTTTGCAATTGGTTTATATTACAAAAAAAAAAATTCCTAATAAAAAAGTTATTATCTATGAAATACCCTTTATATATTCACACTAAAATAAAAATAGTAAAATTTCTTGCTTTACTATCATGTAACGCCTCTACGACAAGCATTGGTTTTGAAAAACTTCAATTTCTTAAATGTCTTTTTAAAGGTCGATTTCAGTTTGCCGGGATCACAATCAAGTTGAGAGTAAAGGCCACATAATAAAATTAAGACGATAAACCCAACTCCTCCACCAATTATATACCACTCCGTTGGATCTGTAGGCCCTAAAAAGAAACATTAAAGTATGTCAGAAATATATAATAAACTAATAAAAAAAATTTCGAAATAAAAATAACAGGCATACTTCACGGAGAAAAACATTCTGATAAAATTACTGTACTACCAACTGTTAGAAATTTCTCGGAAAAATGGTTGAATAACAAGTTATTTTACCATATTGAAACAAAACAGTTAAATAACCATACATAACATGGTATTCAAGCTGTTAATTGTTAGAAAAACCGTTTATAAACTGATTTCACCTGACACGGTTAAACAACCAGAAGCCACTTAGTTCCTTGCAGATGAATACATATTATAGCCCAGAGGGCTAATTTTTCAATCTCATAACCGACAAAATGGAGGCTCGAGTCCCAGCGGTGACACCTCAATATTTCCTCCATTCCCTTCAGCACATTAAGAGTTTCCAGTGGCCTACACTTCCAAATTTGTGACCCTGAACTTCGAGATGCGATATTTTCATTCAAACACAGATGACGGAACCCATAAAGCTGCTAATCTATCACCAAAGTCCAGTTAAGTTTTTTTTACGGTTTTGAATGTTGAATAGTTTTAAGTGATTAAAAAAATTTATAGTTTTGTATTCATGGTCTTTTAATCATACTAGTTGTAAACGAAAGTTAAAAAAATGTTCTTTACCGTAAACTTTACGGTTTATCGTATAACCAAACTGCTGTTAGCTATTTTACCATAATTCTAGAATGAAAATTCTAACTGTGTATGATAATGACAATCCTGATAAAAAAAAATGATAATTCTGATAATAAAAACCAAAATATACTGTGTTTAAATAATTCCTTTGGCAATTTTTCCGTTCATATGAAAACGAAAATTCAAATTTTAAAAATTTTCGTTCTTATTACAAAAAATTTAGTAAAAAATATAAAACTGAAAAGTAAATTTAACCGAATGAATGGTTTTTATGACATGCTCTAAGGTATGATGATAGAATTACCAAATTTTACCAAATTTACTAAATTTTATTACATATTATAAAATTATATTTTATTGTTAATTTTTACCGAAGCGCTTTGAAAATGGTTTTGGTAAAACTAACAACGAAATATGGTTTAGTTTATGTATGTTCATGCATTGTATGCTATGTATGTATGCTATGTATGTATGTTATGCATGTGTGTTATGTATGTATGTTATCTATGTATGTATGTATGTTATGTATGTATGTATGTTATGTATGTATGTTATGTATGTATGTTATGTATGTATGTATGTATGTATGTATGTATGTATGTATGTATGTATGTTATGTATGTATGTTATGTATGTATGTTATGTATGTATGTTATGTATGTATGTTATGTATGTATGTTATGTATGTATGTATGTATGCAATGTATGTATGTATATAATGTATGTTATTTATGTATGTTAATTTTTATAAAAGTTTTCGGTAAAAATTATTGTGCTTTTTGGTGTTTCCATGGAGTTTCCACAGGGTAGATTTTACCATATTCTGGTAGTTTTAACCATACTTCTATCTGTATATAAAGTATTGGATTGATAGTAGAAAGAACTTAGCTGTCGACAATTACAAGGCTTTTTGTTTTTTTGTTTTATGTAAAATTCAAATAAATCAAATAAAAATAGAAGTACTATTGTTCAGTCTTAATCACTCTAACATCCATATTTTAAACAACAAATACGTTCTTTATTAATATTTTTTATAATTTTTAATTTAAAAATACTTTTACAGGTTTTTTTTTATTGCTAACGTCACTTAAGTATATCATTATACAAATGTGTAATAAACAGATCTTCGCCATATTAATGGAATATAGTCTACACAAAGAATTGACTTTGACCCAAGTGACTCACAACTTAAAAGCTTTAATTTATGCAAATTGTTTGACTAAATGTTAAACTGCTAAAACAAGTAATAAATATTTTGTAAAAAATATTGTTATTTTTTTTAAAGAAAAGCTAAATATTAAAATATGAAGTTTAAAAAAATCCAAAGGCTGAAATTAGAATATTTTTAAAACACAAAATATTTTGATCAAAACAAGTTGATAAATTTAAATAAAACTAAATGCCTGAATCAATACTATACATTAAAATTGAAAAAATTAAATTTTTAACTTTGAGAAATTAAAACACTGCTTTTCTGAACTGCTAAAAATGATCAAAATTTTTTTTAAAAATTATAAAGTTAAAAATAAACTAATAATAATATTAATATAATTATTAAGCATATACAAAACTTAATATTTAAATGAATACAAAATGATTTTATATATAAAAAAGACATTGATGCTAAACCCAGTACCGTATAAAATTTTAAAAAAAACAATAAATTATTTAAACAAATACTAAATGTTAAATTAAAGTAAGTGCTAAAATTAGTATTAAAATTTAAAAATTTGATTTTTGAACTCTTAGAAAACTTGTAGCCATATTGCCTATCAATAAATGAATAATTTTTTAACAAAATCACTCTAATTTGACATATTAGATGTATTATAAATACCTGTGCTGTCACTTCCTCCAGGATAGACACCGCCATGACCAAATGCACTTCTAAAAAAAAAAAATAACAAAAAGCTCCTATTAATCTTTTTATGTTAGTTTCTTCGTTAAAAACAACTCCTTATTTATTACTAATTAACTTCAAATCGAAACATTTAATCATACTTTTAAAAAGCCACATCCTGTTTCTAAATCTATTTTTGGCTCAACTATGCATAAATTTAAATAAAGACATTTATCCCTTTAAGTTTCGTGGGAATGGCGTGATCTATTTAATTAACCAATAGTAATTTCTGAGATTTCCCTCTTTTCCCTAAATAGAGACATTTTCGGACTTTTTGCAAGATTTTCCCTACCAGAAAGATTGTTTGTGAATAGAGTGAACATCACTTTTTCGCTCCCTCTCAACTAAGAATGACGTAATAAAAATTACTCTGCTTTCATTAAAATCCTGTGTCTGTTTTCCTGCTCGGTCCGAATGCATCATACTACACATATATATATATATATATAGCATAATAAATAAATGCAAAGAAAATTAAGAAAAACAATAAGTTGTATTTATTGCGCATAAGCTGCAAACAAATAGAAATCATAAAATAAGTTTAAAATGTATAGAAAACAAGGAAAAATTATAGAACAATAAAAAAATGGGGGGAAATGAAACATAATAATAAAAATAACAAGAAACCAGGAAAAAATTCCGAAAAAAAGGACAAATATTTTTTCTAAAAATCCGGAAAATAAAAGATATAATCTTTTTATCAGCTCGCATCATTATTTAAATAATTTCTTTGTTAGGAAAATAAGTTTGTAAATGAAGTTAAAATATTTTGAGAATGTAGTTAAAATCCCAATCGAATGGGGGAACTTAATCTATTTTATTAAATGTGTGTTTATACAATCACAAATATTTCAGTCTTCTAACGAAATAGATTTTAATTTTGATGTGAAAATCAGTTTATCGCCAATAAACAAAACCTATTGCATAGCAGTCGTGGTGGTTGTGATCGAAGCGAGCAGGAACGTATTTTTCTAGTTAGTCCTAATATAGGCATATTGCAATGACGCATTCAACAACATATATCTTAAAAATAGATAAAATATTTTACAAAACCAACACAGTGTTTAAAATTTTTCCATTTGAAAAGTGAGGAAATATTTTAGAATTAAATTGTAAACGGAAAAAAAAAATGAATGCACACGTATTTTTCGTATTATTGGTCCACTTATAGTGCAACTACTAAAATGCTTGTTATTCATGATCCTTCTTCTAAAATATATTTTTAATACAAAATTTAAAAACCAAATTATATATTTCGGAAATTTTGTTGAAAATATTGTTTTTTATCCTGAACTGGCAACACTATTCTGCAAACAATTCTAGATCAAATTACTGTATAAAGTACCGGCAATTTTGGTGCTTTATCCGTAAAATTCATTTTAACTTTAAAATACTATATTTTTACAGTAATAATTAATGTAAAATCATTGAATCAATCTAATTAAATACATAATATTGTAAAAATTACGATATATCAGATTATTTGTTCCGTAACATGTTCCGGTAAATATGGATTTCAAAGCAATTTGATCCGGGATTTCTTATAGTGTAGGGAAGGATAGAGGTACCATGTAGAAAATGACTGCAAGGGAAGTAGTTATTTTTAGTGTGGAAAAGTCATAAATTCCTATGGAAATTAAATGAACACTAATTAACTTGGAAAAAAATCATCAATTCTTATGATAATTAAATTAACACTAGTTAACTCGAAAAAAATATTGTTGTCAATACAAAATATTTCTTCTCAGTAAAAAACAAGGTTCTCTTTTTTTAAAGTTAAAATGTTAAAAATTGCATAATATTTAAAATTTTCGAAACGCCGTTTAAAATTGCAAAGTTAGCCAAAAAAATCACTTAGTTAACTTACATACTACTTCCTCTTCTGCTTCCTCCTCCTCTTCCACCTCCACCTTTTGGTTTGCAGAAAGCGTTTTCTGTTAGGACAATCAAAAAATAACCTGAAAATATTCACATTAATATATATATATATATATATATATATTAGTAAATAATCATTATTTTTAATAGATAAGATTAAAGAACAACCAGAATGATTGTGAATAAAAGTATGTTCAAATTTGGTAATAAAAACTGGGAATGACTCCGAAAACTAGTACAAATAATGCGAAATATTTTTCCTCTGATACCTATTGCTATCTATTCAATCTTATAATCCAGTAAATCCTTTAAAAATCAATAATTGATAATAAGAATAATATTATTTATTTTGTTTACAAATATTTTTCTTTTCGTGAATCAAAGACTACACTATATTAGTATTAAGTCAAGCATTCGATTTTATAAGAATTCGATAACAAATAAATAAACATCTAAAATAAGCATCAGCTGATTATTCAATGAATGTTATCCTTAACTCAGAACAGAATATGTGTTCTAAATTCTAATAAATATTATTAGCACTGTTTATTTTATACGTTTAGAACAAAATCACTGTATTTTATTTATTTTTTAATTGCAAGAAAAAAATTCTAAATTTTCTTTCTTCAGAATATTTTTAAATCTTACGTTAAAATTCCTTTCGTGTTCTTTTTTTCCATTTGGAAAAAAAAAGAAAAGAAGAAAAAACAAGATTAATGGTATGTGCCCCTTAAATCATAGGACACATGTTTGAAACAGACTAATGTATGCAATGAAGCTTATTGATTGATCTGAAACGGCAAAATTCAGCTTTTTAGTGTGACAGGGATAGTTACAAATTTCGTCAACACAGGCACTGTTGACTGGAAAAAATTACAGAATACTGTTTACTGCGTCATGACAGACTATTATAATTGAAGGATTTGCACGAGCATTTTTTAATATTGTTATGTGACGTTACCAAGTTATTGTCGTAAATGATTGATGAATTTTATTATTTATTAAGTTTGAAGTATATTGAGAATAAATAAAGTAGTTTCCTTGGCAGAATGCAGCAGCTGCACTCTTCGCTCTCTTTCTGCTCCCTTTTTTTTAAAACTCGTTGGTTGTCATTGTAACACCATGTCGGATATCATAATACAATGTTTAAGTTGAGTCTTTTTTTTCTTCTTTTTTTTTGATTTTTCAACAAAGATAATTTTAAATTTAAATATATTTTAAACAATGACTAATTTTTAATGATAATCCCTTTAAACAAATTCAATGTCTACTTAAAATTGTTTTAATGGCCTCTTTAATACAAAAAAAATTGGATAACGGTTTCACCTGCAAAATGTAGCGAACGATTGTCGAACAAGATTAACACAAACAATTTTCCGCGCCAACATCTCTCTGTTTATAATTGATTAAAAACATATTTTATTTATCTGCGTAATATGTTTGCTAGACAAAAAAAAAAAAAAAAAAAAGTAAATAAATACTTGAACGAATAAATTGAACCAATTTTGTTAAAATAAAATATTAAAATAAAAACATATTAGTTTTTGCGGGAAATGTTTATTTATGTAAATAAATCCGCATCCCATTTTGTATTTCTTCAATATAAGCAGAATCGGCACCGTAAAACATTAACAAAACAAAAAACAAAAAAAAGAGCTTTTTTTATAATCAAACAATATCACGGCTATGAAATTTTCTAAATCTATAACTCAGAAAAAAGTTAAACAAAAAAAATTTATTTTTGATTAATTTAAAAAATTTTATTTTATTTCAAATTTAAATTTTTATTGTCATTGAAAATTTTTATGAGATGTGAACACAAAATTTGTCGGAATTTTATACTGCACACTATTTCAAAGAATATTTAATAATTAATAATTATATTAATAAATAATCCTTCAAAAAGCTTTGTAAGAAACTTCAAAGCCCGGACAGCCAAACCAGATTTAAGATGGAAAGAACCAAATTATCGATTGAGTTCGCAAGAGAAAAGCGTTTACAGGTTTATTTCTAATATAAGGCATTGAATTTATTTATTTTTTGTCAGTTACTATCTAAATTATTATTAATATTATTACATTTATGTTTAAAATTCATATAAATTTCCGCTACTTACAGAATATTAAAAACTGGTGTTTTAGAGTTAGTTTTATCCTTGTCATCCTAAATCGATCCTCATCCTCTCATGTTTATTTCACCTGGAGTTATGATTTGGAAGTGGTGCCATCTAGACGCATAAATCAGAAACAGTGCTACAAGTTTTCATTAATCTACATATATTGTTTTAATTTGAATTTAACTATGAAGTCAGGAAATTGAACCCATTATTAATTAACTAATTATTTTCTATTCAGAAAAAAAATCAGGTTTCTTAATTAATTATTTTAGATTAATATACATGGAATATTATTATTATTTTTTTTTTGCGTTTCTTAGAGAAACTTATACACAATGAGCAACGGAAAGAAAATGAATGTTTGTTGCAATTTTTTTCTTGTTCCATTTTTCATTAAATAAATAGAAAAAAATTAATCCTTTGTTCACTTAGATAATTGTAGAAGACACCTGGATGATTCTTTATTTTTATTTTCGATTTTAATGTGTTTTTTAATATCTTTTAACTGCAAATAAAAGAGGTGCCATCACTATTCCTTAATGCAATTAAATGCATTAATACAATTTATTCCTGCATGCAATTAATAGAGATGGAGATTCCATCTCTATTAATTCCATTCCTTAAAACGATGGGAAAAATTTTATACTTTATAATTCATAATTTTTTCGACTGTTGTATAAAATAATAAAAAAATAATAAATATATACTAAACGTTAAATTTTGCATGGAATTGACTTTGGATGAACAAATTTTATAATTGTTTGCAATTTTTTTTTTTTTTTTTTTTAATTTGCTTAAAAATTTCTTAAGGTTTTGAGAAATACGTAAATGGTAAAAATAACATCAAGGAGTCCAAACTTTGAACAGCGCTCCTGACAAAACTATTGAGTCCATTTTTCCCAGATTGCGCCTTCCCCATATATTTTGGGAATCAAAAATCCGAATCCATCAAAAAAAAAAAAAAAAAAAGTATATTTATTCAGAGAAAGTATGTTTTTGTGTCTGATTTCGAAACCTAAAATATCGCCTACACTAATTAATTAACATATTTGACATCCTCCCCTTGAACCATCAAGATTGAGTCCTAGACTGTGAAGATCTAATTAAATCAGTTAGTAAGTTAGAATGGTCTGTTTTTTATTTTGCGCACTGTACATAATTAAAATTTTAATAAGCTTCTTATGATAGTTTTTTTAGTCTAAATCAGTTTTAAAAAATGTAACTACACGGAGGGAAAAAAATGTGGTAAAATTATCCTTCATATAGGGTTATGACATCTCTGGTAAAAAAAGAAATTAAAAATAAAAAAATATTTAACTTAACTTTGGTAATACACCAAAGCTGGCGGTATTTGAACTATTCATTTGGTATTTTTACCGTTCACAAGTTGACGATTTACTGGAAACTTTGTTTTTCAAAATTATGGCTCTTATTGCCACATATTTTGTGCAAAATATAAAACCAAATGTACATTTTACCGAATAAGTGATTTTTGTGCCCTGTTGTAAAGTATCATGAGGAAATTACCGAATTTGTGCTATATACCATATGGTAATATAAAATATGGTAACATAAAATATGGTCATATCTTATATAACCATATTTTATTGTCAAATTTATCAAAATAATTACCGAATTGCCTCGATAAAAATTTACCTAGCTTTTTAGTTTTCCCATTACAGGGTCAGAAACACGGTTACTTTTACCATATTCTACTAATACTGGCCATACTTTTTTTTTCAGTGTTAAAATCATGATTATCACTATTAGGGATAAACGGTGACTTTTATTAGAAACACTTTCTTTTTCTTATAAATTGCGTTTATTTAAGTTTGATTTTTTTTGTCTAGGGGGAATCACTCCCTTTCGAATCATAAGCTAAAGATGCAACTTTGAAAATTAATTTCTTATTTTAAAACTTTTAAAATATATATCCCGATATATTTCTATCATATTCTTTGGTTTCTAATAACTTTATTCCTCGAACTTTGGTTTCTAATAACTCAAATCAATGAATAGATACCAAATCTTTTTTATTATTAGCTGAATTGATAAGAATATCCTTATCGTATCAGCTTGCCTTTCCAAGGCTTTGAGTAAAAAACGTATTATATTAGAAATTAACACAACTCTTTAAAAAATAAATCAAACTAATTTATGTTGAATAATAAAATGAGTTTTTTTTTTTATGTATACTTATACAAAAATCTATAACTTTCTTTCAGTGAAATCCAAAGACTTTTGCCCAAAAAAAGATTTATGTTTATATAACAATTTAATAGCAGGATATTTTAACGCTTTCATATCTTTCAACTTTTGATTTCCGAACAAAGAACATTTTTTTGAGGCGGATAGTAGATAAGATTGCTTATTTCCCACTAAAATGAAATTTTATGACATCATTTTTATTTTTACTACTGTTTAGTTCATTGTGTATTGCAGTTTATTTTGATCGGTGGGGTTAAATCTCTCTAATATTTAAACATATCATTTAAAAACATCAATAATTTTAGCTTATTTGTTTAGTTAAAATGCTTGAAAATCTACTTAATATTAGATTTGAGGTGTTACTGGCGATAGTTGTTGCTATCATCGCGTACGTAATAAGAAGTGCTATAAATAATAAAAAGAAAAATTATCCACCTGGCCCAACTGGTCTGCCACTTGTAGGTTATGTACCTTACCTACGAAGTGATGTGCATCTACAATTTGCTGAGCTTAGCAAGAAATATGGAGAAGTATTTAGGTTTGTTATTTTGTAATAAGTAAAATATTTCTTTAACTTTATATATGTTTAGCTTATAGTTTGAAGAATAATTAAAATATTAAAATAGCATGTGTATAAATTACAAACATGTGCTAGAAATACGAATTTTTCATTATATGTTTAATGTATACTTATATAACATATAACATAATGGTATAACACATTTTTCCATAAGTGCATTTTTATTAGATGGAAACTCGCACGCTTGTTTAAACACATTAATTTCCATCTGTTTTGGTTGCCATTCGCATAAAACTAAAAAAATCATAAAACTATTGTTTTTCTGTTTAAAAATTTTTGCATTCCTAATTTAAAGGTAATATTTTCTCTGCATTCTACTCTGCTATCAGTTCGTTTTCCATTTTGATTGTTTTCTAAATTAAGAGTTTAAAACTAAAAGAGTTGTTTCTTTATTCAAACGTTAGTTTAAGATATTAACTAATTAAGCTACATTTTAAGATAAACTTACTTGAATCGGTATCTAAACTTATTACATTTTGTGCTCAGTAAACTGTTAGATGGCACCACTAGCATGAATATTCGAATTGATTTTAAGTAACATAATAACCACAGTTACAGATACTAAAGAGTACAGAGTAACAGATACTAAAAATAGTTGTTACTCAAAGCTGTTATTTTATTTTATAACCGTTCTTGAACGGACGACCCAATTTTCGGTTTACGACTACCAATATTCAAATCCGTAGTCTTTTAATTTTGAACTCTATCTAGAACTCTATTTTGAACTCTAGGGGATTTTTGGATCAAGTATTTTATAATTTTATATTTTATTTCCGTCTCTAAACAGCTGATCCAGTTTTCTGGTTTACGACTACTAATGTTCAACTACGTAGCCTTGTAATTTTGACCCCAATCCAGATGACAAGGGATCTCTTGGATCAAGCATTGGGAGAAATTTGCCTTCGTGGAGGACTTTTTGATTGAACTAACCCCGCATTTGCGTTACATGGAGAGAAAGACCACGAGAACCTCTCATGGTTAGCTGGCGGCAAAGGGACTCTAACCCATGATCCGTCTACCACTGAGGGTATTTCACGTCAGCATTGTAGCCGGTGCAAGCCGGATGCAGATTCGTATCGACCAGCCATCGCGGGGATTCGAACCTCACTGGCACTGGTTCACCTCATTGGCAGGCGAACGTTCTACACCATGAGCCACCACGGCTGTCTAAACTTATTGACCGTAATAGAATTATTAATATTTGGTATAAATTACATTATGCTATTATAAAGTTTCGTTAAAGAGTAACCTCACGATCAGCTTCATGCACTAAGTGAGGCATGCAAAAATCGTATTTAATATATCAGCCAGTTTTGTAAGCGAAAATTTTAATTTACGGCTGTGAACTCACTAAATTTGCATTGCAACAACATAACTTCAGTTTTAAACGTTATTTTTTTTATATATATTGCTAAGTAAAACTATTTATCTTTGCTAATAGATAATAGAATCATGAAGGAAATGTCTGAACGCAGGAAGTAGGGCACAAGCGCAAGCAAACAAAATTCTCTTTAGTACATTTAAGTGAATGATTTCAACTTTCATAGAGAAAACTGTTTTATGCCAAGTAACAACATTTACTGCGAAGCAATCATGGGGGTTTGTGAGCGGCAGCAAACTGGGTACTCAGCCTCCAATTACGTCTACAATAGCGAAAAGAATAGGGTTTTTTGTGTATTTGTATTTTTACAAACTCTTTAATCATTTGTAATATTGTCTAAAAATCCCATGATTTGTACTATTGTCCTGAAATTTGGATAGTGGCCTCAATGAACAATTTTAACCCTCAATCCGAAAAATTATTCGTTCGAGAAATGATTTTTTCTCCTTGGTTTAGTATTAGCCTTTTATATAAATTAAACAGTGAATGAATTTGTAAACACAAAATAAAAGATAATTGCTAGTTTGCGGCCCTATTTGATTAAAAACAAAGTTTATTTCACGTGCTTTATTAATTACTTCTTTCACTTATTATCTCAGGTAAGCTCAAGGATCAACATAGACAGTTGAACACAGAATGTGTCTGAACACAGAATGTGTCTGAACACAGAATGTGTATTTCTAAAGTTATTTGAAACCGATTGTTTATTTTGTTTATAGTTACGTTTTTGAAGGATGTAAAAGAATAAAGAATTTGAAAGAAAAGAAAAGAAATTGTGTACTAAAAAACAAAATTAAGAAGCAATGGGTTATATAAAGGGTGGTAATTACGGAACACCCTGTATGTCAATGATATCAATTGCTAAAAAAAGTTCTGTGTTCTTGGAGGTAAAGCAAATCCTTCATTTTTTTAAGCATTTTGAAATGATTAACTCGTTGCAATGATTAACTAATCCGTCTAACATTAGTACTATTATTGTAACAAATGATTTATGTTTATTCGTTTTTCTTTTTTAGTCTTCGATTAGGCTCGCAAGATATAATAGTTTTGAACGGAACTTCTTCGATTAGAGAAGCATTTTCGAAGTCTGAATTTCTTGGCAGGCCACCATCAGGGTCATTTACTGTGTTTGAAAAAGCAGCTGGAAGTACTGACTATTTATTTTGCACTAATTGTCCATTCAAAATAACTTTTTATACATTCTGATTAAAAAGAATCAATCTCAATCTGTTACACTCATCCAAAGTTTTTGAAAATGTATTTTAAGGGGAAATTTTATTTAAATGATTATACTGTGAAAAAATAATGCTTATAAACAACAATACGTTTAGTACTATAGCAGTACATATGCCCATCATGAATTTTTTCAATAATTTGCTACAGAACCCATTAGCAAAACTAAAAAGAAACAGTTAGTCCATTCTGTGCATTTGAAGAGTTAAAATTCTACTATTTTGGGTTCTATGTATCATATTATTTTACTGTTGTTTCTTTCTATTTTATTTCGTTCTTTTTTATGATAAATTCCACTATAAATAGAGAAAAGAAAAATCTATAGGTTGACCTGGGGTAGTTCCTGATCAAAGAATGCAAACATATATTTTGTGAAAAAACTATTCAAGGTAGAAATTTAATATTTACTGGAAGTTTGAGGCTATATGAGATGAGTACTATGCTACTTTCTTTTGTTTGAAAATCTAATTAGAACTTAAAACATTTTAAATTTTTAGTGATCAGGAATTACCCCTTCTCTTGATCATTTCTGGGGTAATTGATGATCACTTCTGGAGTAATTACTGATCACCAGTTTTTATAGTAAAGGGGCTGTTAAAAATAATTATTCAATTGTAATTAACAAATAAGACATCAAGATCAAACATATAAGCCAAAAAGATATGTTTAAGCAGCTAATAAAACGATTTATTTAAAAGCAAGAATAAAGATAACACTTTAAATTTTCCAAAAATCTTTGCATCGTGCCATACATTTTAGGCAAGCATCCAACTCATTCTCATGTTCTGCCGGAATATAAGAAAGAGTTCCTACATAGGTTACTTTTGCTGGATTTTTTGACTTCATTAAGTGAGAATGTAAAGTTAAGTAAGATATTTCAACAGCTATGGCAGCAGTTCTCACACTGAAATTTTCATTCTCAATCATTTAAAGAAATTCATTAATTTTGCTTTCTAGAAGCTTAGTATCCTTTATAGGCTTTTAATTTCTGACCTTATTTATATTAGGCTAATTTATAAACTTAAAAATTATTCTAACGGTGTACAGACATAAAATTAAGATAGAAGCAAGGTAAGACAAACCAGAAATGATGCAAATCAGAACACATTTGTCGTGTAGTCAGATAAAAACAAATTTTGTGATTACAGTTAAAATATATTTTATAGTTGAAATATGAACGGTTATTTAAGAAAAGTCAATTAGCTATTTTTTATACTATTTTTAAGAAGAAATGACAATGATCAGGAATTACCCCAGTGATCAATAATTACTCCCTCTGTAGGGGGCGACATTTGATATAGTTTCCTATAATCAATTATAATGTTTACAGTAGATGTGAAACGTGAAACAATTAAACAAAAGCTTACACTATTTTTATATCAAAGAAAAAGAAAGTAACTCAGAAAATTTATTATTAAGATAAGGAGGGGGATTTTTGCA
Source organism: Parasteatoda lunata (assembly GCA_949128135.1). NCBI lineage: Eukaryota > Metazoa > Arthropoda > Arachnida > Araneae > Theridiidae > Parasteatoda > Parasteatoda lunata. Next base: position 64,500,855 of record OX421977.1, on the reverse strand, counting down.
GAAATGTGCACATTTAGAAACCCATCTTTGAAGTGGAAAGTACAAAAAGCAGTTTGAAAGATATTTTTTTTTGTTAGATTAAACAAAAAACTATTATTAAGTAAATGTAGTTATACTTTAGTAAAGTGTACAAGAATTCTTGTCCATGTCTCAAATTTAAAAAAAAGGAAAATAATTTTTTTTAATTAAAACTTAGGTGATCATTATTTACCCCAGAAACAGAGTGATCGTGAATTAACCCGGGTCACCCTATTGATAATTTACCGAAACGCATTTATGTAGTTACTATAAAATATAGCACTCATCCGTATTTATGCATACCAAACCCAAAAATATATATTACATTATGTATTAAATAGAAAAAAATAAATGTTCTTCGTTTTCACTAACGCTTAACATTGTTTAAAAAAAAGATATCCCACTGTTTTATGGAATAAAAATAGAACAAATAACCAAATGATTAAAAAGAATTCCTAAATTAAATTAAAAATAAGAAAGGAAAACAATATATTTAAATTATTTTATTATAAGGAAACAGTTAGAATTGATCAAATGATAAAGAAACGGTTTCTCCTTTCTGAGCATTTGAATTTTTGAAAATCTACTATTTAGGTTTCCATGTCACAGTTTAATTTACTGTTTCTTACCATTTTTTTATTTAATTCTTTTTCATTATAAAATGAACTTTAAATCGAAAATATTTGAATTGCATAATTTATCAAAAACAGTTAATGTAGTTGTCGGCCTAAAACCAACACGCTTGATATTTTAGTAAATAACGACGGACCACCAGCTGCACCTTTTGTTTTTTATTGATAACAAAAATATAATGTATAAAAATAGCAACAGCTGGAGATATTGTGGATTTCGAAAGGGTTAAAGCAGTTATCCACATCTAAAGTTTATCGAGTCTCAGAGGAGAATAATTTTTCCCCTCTTCCCAGGGTTGCCAGACTCTGAAAATAAAAAATACTACGACTTCATCCGAAAAAATACTACAAAATACTACATGTCTTAAGCGCTATTTACAGGACTTTTTTGAAAGCTTATGCAGACGAAAACTGAGACAGACGATTATTATTATTATTATTAACATTATTTATATCGTCTGGCTAAAGTTTTTTAGAATTATATTTAAATTTATTTTAGTTGAGGATAAAATAATATTATAATTGAAAAACAATTATCCTTTAACAATTATCTTAAAACAATTATCCTTTTGTGCAATTATACTTCAGATATACGTGTAGTAACTAATATTTTTATCAGCAACTTTGTCTTTTGAAGAATAAACAAAGAGTTGTGTGTATCATAATAATGACTCTTGTATATCATAAATGATTTATTTCAAAGTTGTATAAAATTGAAACTAAATGAAAATATAAAATCTCATATTTTGTTTCACATCCTACATAGAAAAGAAACGTAAAATCTACTTAATCAAAGTGCATAAGAAACAATTTATATTATAGTCTACTAGTATGAACGAACTTTTATTTTTCACAATCATAACTAGATACAGTGACTAATAGAAAATAAACTGTTGGATTATTTCAAAAATTGTTTTTTACTTCAAAACTAGAGTGGCACTTTTCTTTGTTTTAGGAAATGAAAATAAAATAAATAAAATAAAAACTAAAAATACCACATTTTAAAAAAATACTACGAAAAATACCATACCCCTTTTTTTGGTGAAAAAATACTACCGTAGTATTTAAAATACTACGTCTGGCAACCCTGCCTCTTCCTCGTTACGCTAGCGAATGGCGCGCATGCGCCAACAGTAGTAACGATAAGAAATAGCACTCAGTCGTATTTATTCTTACATTACTTAATGATACATGCCAAACACAAAAATATACATTATATCATGTATAAAATAGGAAAGAAATGTATGTATTTTGCCTTCACTAACAATTAACTTTAAACAAAGTTAAAAGATATTCCTCTATTTTATGGAATGAAAATAAAACAAACAACCAAACGATTAAAACGAATTCATAAATTCAATTAAAAATAAGAAAATAAACCGATAAAATATCCAACCGATAGGTAATTACGCTTGTAGCCGCAGCAGGACGTCGATCTGCAGTTGAGTGGGCTTGATGCCATTATTGGGAATCGAACCCCAATCTTATCCTTGATGGTAAGGATCACACATTTTTTATTATTCTCAATATATTCCTTTTTGGTGAAGTTGTTCATTTTTTGAGAAAAACTTCCATGATTTTTCTTCTTTATAGTTATTAATATTAGATAATTTATAGGTCCATTCTTCTCCCATAATCTTAATGTCTGGCAAGAACAGAGACGATTTGTTGTATCAACAATGAAAGACTTGGGATTAGGAAAATCAAAAATTGAGCAACACATACAAGTATAAAGATTTTTGGTTTAATTTTATTATATAAGTATCTTCCTGTACTTCTTAATATCAGTAAGATTTATAAGAAAATATTTATATATCGTCTTATATTTCTTCTCAATATTTATGTGCTATATTTTTTCTCTATTTACATTTCTTCTTATATTTCTTGTCATTGACGTTTCAAATTGCTTCCGAATGTACTAGGAAAGACTATAATTTGCGTTCCATTCTGTTAATTCATTTAAAAAATATTTTTAGTTAAACATACATCAATTTCGTATAGTTTTCACATATCTGTAAAAATTACAATACCATATGATTTTTAAAATGTGTACTAAAATTAACATATGATTTACTTCCGACTTTTTTAGAAGTTTTCAGTTTTTGTTTTTGTTTTGTTTTGTTTTAAGACCATGTTAGTGTTGAAAGTGTATCCACCCTCTTCACTAATGAAAGCGACAGCATCCATGGTGTCTTTAGCTGTTGAAGTGTTATGACTGAGCTATAATTTGGCTAAAACTGAACTAGCCACTTTTTTATTTTAAATTTCTACTATACATGTAACTGCATACATAAGTCAACTGCATACATACGCCAACTATACATACATTTTATTTGTAAATGAAAGTATTAATTTCATTATTTTAACGATGATAATTTATTTTTATGCTTTTTAAATGGATTTGAGTTTATTAGTTCAAAAAAAAAATTACTACAAATAAAAATAATTTTAAATCTCCGATTACAAAGACTTGAGTGATTAATCGGAAATCAGGCAATCCACTGCATTGGGAAATATCAACTTATTATGCATTACTTATTATTAGAGGATTAACAAAACATCTTCCGAAATTTTAACTCGTTATCCGTCAGCGATTTTTTAACCTAACTCAATCAAGCCTTTGTGATCGCCGACTTTAAATTTATTATTCGCCAGAAGATTGATAAAGCGTAAATCAATCAAGCCTCTGTGATTGGAAAATTTAGCCAATCAGCTGATTTACATTCTATCAATCCTATGATGGATAATAAGCTAAAATCTCCGATCACGGAGACTGAATTGATTTTATCAATCCTCTGACGGATAATAATTCAAACGGATTTTAACATTCCTTTGACGGATAATTTAAATTGATTTTGTCAATCCTCTGACGGATAATTATTTAAACGGATTTTAATATTCTTTGGACGGAAAGTTTAAAGTGATTTTATCAATCCTCTACGGATAATAATTCAAATGGATTTTAGCATTACTTTGACGGATAATTTAAATTGATTTTATCAATCCTCTACGGATAATAACTCAAACGGATTTTTACATTCTTTTGACTGATCATTTGATTTGCATTTATCAATCCTCCGACGGATTTAAGCGGATTTTAACGTTACTTTGACGGGTAATTTACATTGATTTTATCAATTCTCTGACGGATAATTATTTAAACGGATTTTAATATTCTTTTGATGGATAATTTGAATTACTTTTATCAATCCTCTGACGGATTATAATTTAAATGGATTTTAACATTACTTTGACGGATAATTTAAATTGATTTTATCAATCCTCTGACGGATAATTATTTAAATGGATTTAAATATTCTTTGACGGATAATTTAAATTGATTTTATCAACCCTCTACGGATAATAATTTAAACCGATATTAACATTCTTTTGACTGATAATTTGATTTGCATTTATCAATCCTCTGACGTATTTAAACGGCTTTCAACATTACTTTGACGGGTAATTTATCACTTTCATTGATTTTTTCACTCCTCTGACGAATAATAGTCTAAATTCATTTATAATAGTTAAATTATTAATTGATAATAATTTGAAATCTCCAACTACTAAAACTTAATAAATTTTTTTCCTTCTTTTTATAAATTTTCTGCCGATTTTTGATGAAAGAATCATATTTCTATCAGTAGTATTTTATCATATTATTAAATACAGAATGGTATATAGGAAGGAAACATTCACACATATTTGTCCATTTATGAAATTAGGAAGCAAAACTAACCTAAATTATTCTCGGTATCTTTTTTGTTAAAATGGATTCATACTAGTACACAAGTTTTCAAAGTCCAATTTTTCCTTTAAAAAGGTTTTGGTAAAAGCAGTCAGAAAATTTTAGAATCACATGACTAATAAACATATATACATTTACTTTTGTACTAAACTAAATTTAAATTAATAAAAATTTTGATAATGCAAAACTTCATTTTTGTAATAAATTAAAACTGCAAACATGATGACTCAATCTCTGTTCTATGTGCTTCCAAATTTATCTGCATAAAGTAGAAAGGCCAAAATTCCAGCTTCAATGTATTATATATATTTTTTAAATTAAATAATGCCATCATATTGAAGAAAAAATCATCTAAAATTTAGCATTCAATATACTGCATTTCATAAGAACAATGATGAATGCATACAATGTGTTTCATTATTTCTGACTGTATTTCTATTGTCAAAAAGTCATTTTCTACGAAGAAGCTCCAAAGGAAGTATCAGTTACATAGTTACATGAAATTTCAAGTGAATATATTAAAACTAAAGGAATTGTGACTTATTCAAGTAAAAAACATTTTTTTAAATCATGTTTTAAATCAAATTACTGGAGTTAAGTATTTCCGCACCAACCCGATATGGAGCCTAATTTATGATGATCGTGTTTTTATAGTGCGGCTTTGAGAAGAACTCTTCCAGACTGAAAATCTGGAGCTGTCTGCTGCTATGGTAACAAGCGAGAGCACATTTCTAATGGGGGTGAAATGGAGGAAAAAAGGTGTCGATTGGTTTACTCACGACGACCTACGCTGAGATTAAGACAAAAATATACAATCCACACCCCTATTCGAAATGACCTTTCCTCGTAACCATAGTAGCCGCCACGACGCGAGACTGGTGTCTGGAGGAGTTCTCCTGAAAGCCGCACTATACTTCCCTTACCGCCATTATTTCCCAGACAAACTGTCACCTAGTGATCTAAATCTGTTTCAAGCTATCACTGAAGATCAAACTCATTTTCTTTAAGAAAGCTTTTTTTTTATGCATACGCAGGTTCTAAATTCAAGCTTACAAAATTATTTTAAAATTTTCTTCACACCATAAAATCACCTACATTCATAAATTAGATATCACAAAATATTTAGATGGTAATAGACTTAGAGGCTCAAAAATACAACTCATTAAAACTTACATCTGATTACTCAAATAAAACTTTATTCTAAAACCGATATTTGTTGCCCTATAATGTTGATATTTTGATACCAATGGTAGTTTTTGATACCAATATATCAAAATATAAATACCCTCTGCATAAAATTGAATCTCTATCTCTTTCTTTTATTAATCAATATATTCTCGAATTGCTGGAAAGTATTTATTTTCATTTTTTAAATTGCATTACTCACTTATATAGGATGAAATAGTTCAATTTATGAAAACCTTGAAACGTTATGGTGGCGAACCAATGAACCTTCTTGAACCACTAACTCCAAGTGTTTCCAATAACATTTGTGCTTTGACATTTGGAAAGAGGTATGATTACACAGATCCAGAGAGGAAGCAACTGGATAAGAATCTAGAAGAAACAGCTAAAGTTATAGCTCAAACAGCAGCTCATATATTTTTCCCATGGATTGGATATTTCTTAAGAATACCTTTTGTTTTGGAATTCTTGAATTTGAAAAAAGGAATGGAAGCCAGCATAAACAATGATGCATTAATTAGGTAACAATTTTATTGAATCGATGCTTCAAAATTCGACATTAAGTTTAGAATTCAAATGGTCATTAAGATTCTAACGAGAAAAAAAGTCTGAATGAAATGCAGTGCTGGGTTAGACTAAATGATTCATCCAGTTTCAAAATACTGTTTATTTTTAAGTATGTGACGTACAAAGACGGGTGATACATTTAAAATACATAGACTCACCAAGTTACTCGTACATACTATAAATGTTCAATGACTTAATCCGATTCCCATTTTAATGGTAGTTCAATTAATTTTTATGTTCAATAGAATATTTCTATAAATGTCCATCACAAGTCTAGTGATGTACAATACGCAAAAGATAAACGAAGCACCTTGAATAACTTTTTATCTAATGATCAGATTTTCGCATATTCAATATTAATGGTTTCATGGGGTGACCTCAAATATGCTAATTAGTTAGCCTAGACGATATTTGTAGTTCCGAAATCAGACGCAAAAACGTACTTTTTCTGAATATCCTTTATCGGCGACTTCGGATTTCTGACCCTCAAAATATAGGGGACAGCCACAATTTGGGAAATATGTTTCCCAATAGTCAGGAGAACAATCCAAAGTTAATGTTAATTTTACCTTTTTGTGAATTTTTTTCGCCATGTCCCATGGACTTTTAAAGCGAATTTAAAATTTTCTTAACACAATTATAATTATAATTTTCGATAAAAAATATTGGCAAAAAAGAAAACTTTTAGTAAATATTTATTATTACTTTATTTAATAACAGATAAAAATTTTTGAATTATGAGGTATCCATTTTTTTTTTATTTTAAAAAAAATTCAAAGAATGTAATTTTTTATAACCAAATACAAAATTTGAGCGAAATCGATCGAATAGTTCTTGAGAAATCAAATTTTAAAAAAGTAGTGTATTTAAAATTTGATTTCTCAGGCACTATTCGCTCGACTTTGCTTACCAACCAATTCAAATTTCTTTCGACTGTTATTCAATTAAATAATAATTTTTAATAATAATAAAATAATAATAATTTTAAATAAATAATAATAATTATCGAATAAATATTTACTAAAAAGTATTTTTGCATAGAATTATCTTTGGATAAACAAATATTAAAATTGTGTGCAAAAAATCGTCAATTCGCCTAAAGAGTTCTCAAGCGAAATAAGAAGAAAGTAAAATTAACATTAAGAGATCCAGACTTCGACCACCCTCCTGACCGAACTATTGGGACCATATTTTCCAGATGGCGGCTACCCCCGAATTTCGAGGATCAGGAATCCAAATCCGTCGAAAAAAAAGTATATTTATTCAAAGAAAGTACATTTTTGTGTCTAATTCAGTAGCTTAAAATAATGCGTGCACTTATTAATTAACATATTTGAGGTCACTCCCGCTAACCATTAATCCTGAAACGTGAAGATCCGACTATTAGATCAAAATTACTGAAAGTTATCCTTTTTTTTTAAACTGTACTACTCCTTAAGTATTGTTTGTATACTAGGTTGATAAACTTTCAAAAGATAAGATTTATGTACCCCAATGATAACTTGTAAAGGATGAAGCTTATGTTCCCTTTTTGCCAACAGAACATGAACGTACATTGCTGTTGAGATGAACATAGATAAAAACATGCTGTTGAACGTTTGAATGGAACTAGTTTATCATTGTAATGTGTAGGGGGTTGCTAAAAATGAACATTTGAAGTATGTAACTTCTTAGGTGCAATATTTTTTTTTAGTATCACCAGTGCTTTTATTTCGTACTACAAGCAAATAAACATTTCTTTTAAACTGAATGAATTATTATGTTTTACCCAATTTTTTTCTTTTACGTAAAAATATTTGCTTCATCATAAGATATACAGAGTGTAATTATGTATGGAGAAATGCTAATAGTAAATGCCTTTTTTTAGCTTAACAAGATAGATTTTATCACAAGAAGTAATTTACAAAAAAATTAAATTTTAAAAATGCACTTTTAGAAGAAATAATATTAATGAAAATTACTCTGTCTGAAAAAAAAAACAAGTTTTAAAACTTTAAACACTTTATTACATGGGTAAATTTTATACTTAGAAAATAATTTGAATCAAAATGAATTAGAGAAAAATAGCATATATGTCACTAAGTCATGTTATATGTCACTAAGTCATGTTTTATGTCACTAAATTGAGTTTTGCATAAATAAAATTAGCAAAAAATTTTATTTTTAAAATATATTCTCCTCTTGTAAATCTTAAGACTTCTCTAAAATCATTAAAACTTTCAGTATTTCAAACAGTCTAAAATTTGGGTGAATTTTGAATTGTCAGTATTTAACAAATAATTTTATAAATATTTTGCTTAATTTTATTTTGTTTTATTTATTTAATAATTTTATGAATGTTTCCTTCCTCTAAGGCTGTTTTTCGAAGGCTCAGTAGTAGCATGAAAAAAACGTTTTTATTAGAAAACTATTAGAATACATTAATATTCTAAATACATACAATGCATTTATGTACGCATAATACAATAGCGTACGTATATACAATTCACGTATATAAGTGCATACTACGTATATATGTATATACATACGATGTATGTATATACATACGATGTATGTATATACATACGATGTATGTACGTGCGCTCTTACAATTTACTACTGTATGCATGTACGAATGAACATGCTATTTGTATACATGCCTAGATACGTTTGTTTATAATGTACATATATACAATGTACATATGTATGCACATGCAATGTATATGCATAAAATGTATATACATATAGCATGTATAACGAGCATACATAAATTTCACACACATATATTATAGCTACACACATATACCTATATATATTATATGCACGTACATATATTATAGCTATATACTCACATACAAATATTGAAAGTACATATGTTCATAAATACCTGAGTAAATATCTATATTTTAGGTGCATGGTACATGCAAACTCTGCATACAGACATATGTACTTACATAAACTTACATAAATGTACATAAACTTACATAAATGTTACATTTATGTACTTACATAAACATATTGTTACAAATATTTACATCCATATATTGCACACAAACAAAACATATGCATGTACAGTGAGCCAAAAAAAAAAAAAAACACGGATCACCCTGATTAACTTTTGATCTAATGATTCGATCTTCACTTTCGGGGACTCAATCTTAATGGCTCCAGAGAATGACTTTCAATGTGTTAATTAGTTCGAGCAGACGATATTTTAAATCCCAAAATCCGGCACAAAAGCGTATTTCCTCTGAATAAATATACTTTTTTTTTCAACGGATTCGGATTTCTAACCCCCAAAATAAAAGGGGTAGCCGCAATCTGGGAGATATGGTCCCAAAAGTTTGATAAGGAGAGTGCTTCAAAGTTTGGACCCCTTCATGTTAATTTCACTTTTTGTGAATTTCGCTAAATCTCGAGAAATTCTTAAGCGAATTTAAACATTTTTGCACACAATTATGAAATTCTTTTATCCAAATATAATTCCATGCAAAAAATTACATTTAGTAAATATTTATTATTTTTTATTATTTATTTAATAATGGTCGAAAAAATGTCGAATTGTTAGGCATACAAATTTTTGTATCACTTTCAAGAATATAATTTTACAGAGCAAAATACAAAATTTGAGCGAAATCGGTAGAATAGCTCTTGAAAAATCGAATTTTAATGTACTTTTTTGGAGTTCAGTTTCTCTAGAACTATTCAACTTAATTTGCTCACATTTCGTATTTTACCATGCAAAATTATTGTATTTTTTAAAATGATGCAGAAAATTATATACCCTACAAAAAAAATTTAATAAAATAAACCTACTATAAGTTATTTTTACATGGAATTATCTTTGGATAAACAAATTTTATAATTGTGTGCAAAAATTTTTCATTTCGCATTGGGAGTTCTCGAGATTTAGCGAAATACGCAAAGTGAAATTTGCATTAAAAGATCCAAGCTTAACTTTGGAACGCTCTACTGACCAAACTATGGTTACCACATTTCCTAGATTGTGGTGACCCCCTATATTTTGGGAACCAGAAATCCGAATCTGTCGAAAAAAAGGTATGTTTATTTGGAGAAAGTACGTTTTTGTGCCTGATTTCGTAACTTATAATATCGTCTGCACTAATTAATTAGCATATTTGAGGTCACCCTCTTGAACCATTAAGATTGATTCCTAGAACGTGAAGATCCGATAATTAGATCAAAAGTTATTCAGGGTAGTCTGTTTTTTATTTTGCGCACTATATGTACATTTTATGTACTATATATCTTAATATATTGTATATCCTATCGTACTAGAATTCTTACTAATATTACAATATATAAAAATTTAATTATTTGCTAATTAATAAATAAGTGGTATTTTTATCATGGCATTTATTGAATTTTTAGAACGTGATATTATAGTATTTTGGTATTACAGGAAAAAAGTTAAAGAGCACAGAGATACCCTTGACAGCAAAGATGTGAGAGATTTCGTGGATAGTTATTTGATCGAAATGGAAATTCGCAAAGAAAAAATGCCTGGCACTACTTTTTCTGGTAATTAACATTCCTTTTTGCAATACAAAACTTAATTGTTTAATGAAAATTTTGATGTATATTGCAAAATTAATTTGTAATCGAAAACTCTAAGAAACTGTCTAAAAAACTTGTAACTCTCACGCTAGTAACAAGCATTTAAAAAATACTACTTGGAATTGCAGGAACTCTCAAGATAATTTCTTAAGATAAACTAGATGACTAAAGATAATTTAAAGATAATTGAAGTTCTAGTTATAGCCTTATATAAATAGTTATTTCAAATAAGTTCATCAAACAGTAAGTTTAATGTCTTGCTTTTTCTATAACCCATGGGTTTAAACTTCCATCAATTTTCTCATATGTAACAAGAAAATAAAAATAATTTTATTATTATTTTAATATTTATAAATGGTAATGTTTGTACATTATTAAATGATAAATGGACTAAAAAGTATGAGTTGCAAATATAACTACTGTAAATTTTTAAAAAAATATATTACAATACATTATTTGTAGTTTAACCTTTTCGTCAATTTTCATATCTAAAACACTAGATTTAGAATAATGTTTTTTTTTATGAAAATGCTTTTATTAAGTCCCTAAAAATTAGTGTTTGTTTTAGACATTTTATACAGCGATATTTTTATTGTTTTTAGTGTTATTAAGATTGGATTTGTTATGTATTACCCTGGAATTTGACGAGAATTAAATATTTTGTTCCTTCGAATTAATTTCACGGTTTTCACAGATTAAGAAAATATATAAACTAATAATCTTTCTTTACAGAAATAATTATACCATTTGAATATTTTATTTGCTCTGCAATGATTTTCCAGTTAAAAACTCCAATTCCTTGAAAATAATTTTAAAATTCCAACGTAAACAATGGGGAAAAAATTTAACAGCGTTTAACATTTAACAATAGTAATGCATTCAATAAATTTTGCCACGGTTAGTTGCTATCAATAATAATGAGAAACTAAAGAAATAAACATTAAATGTCATTTTTTATTAATCCTTTTTTCAGAAAAATAACTTTTCTTCCATACATTTTAAAATTTATAGTTTGACTTATCTTGACGAATACAGCGTCTAATTTTTACATTGTTAGAAATGCTTCGGAAATAAAGATTAAATAACAATTTATTTCATTGTTATTTTACCATGTTTAAACAAAACAGTCAAATAACGGTAAATAAGATGATATTCAAACTGTTCACTGTGAGAAAAACAGTTTATTAACTGCTTTCACCTAATACTGTTAAACGGCCCAAATTTTATCGCACCAATTTCTGTTTTTGTTACTTAAAATTTAGTCTGCACTAATTGAGTAACATATTTGAGGTCACTCTTTTAAACCATTAAGATAAAGTTCTATTATATGAAGAGGCAATCACTAGATCAAAAGTTATTCAGGGTGTTCCATTTTTTTTTTCGCTCTATGCATTTATTTTATATTTGTATAGTATACTGCCGGGATATTGAAAAAACAATGTCTTGCGATTGAGTCTAATAAAAGTGGCTTGACAACTTTTTTCCTCCATTGTTTATGCTATGAACGCTAAAATAAAATTTCAAAAAGCTAATAAAAAAAAAATTATTTTTGAAAAAAAAATTTTGTTTTATGTTGCTGACCATCCAAAGATGCCAAATGTATAAAAAATCTCAATTTTGAATTTTTCGTCGCTTACGTTGATTTTTCAATTGTACAGCGGTATAAGCAAAGCATTTAGTTATTATGCATATATTGACAAAGTTGAGAAAATCAGATTTGGTAACATTGGCAACTGAATTGAGTTTAACTGCACCCGCAGAATTAACAATTAAACATTAATTACGGGAAGTGAAATATTTGAAGAAGATGATATAAAAGACATATTAGATACTATTACAAGTACAAGGGTACAAGAGGGAGTATAGAAATGTCGCCAAATGATAATACAAGCAGATTTAGAAGCCAAACTGAAAATGGGGAATAAGTGTTTAGATGAAGAGACGAAGTGTCGCCAATGAAAATATGTGGGAAATTAGAAGCCAAATGGGATGTATCGAAAATTTGAAGGAATACCTAAATTTTTACCAACACATCAAATACTACCAGCTGTTTTTTGCACGAAATACATACGCTTAATCGAAATGCCACTTCCCGTGGAGGAAATAGTTACAATGGTCTAAGATACATGCGATGCAAAGTACAGCACTACCTCTATATTTGTAATGATGAAAATAAATATTTATAGATTACGTAATCCTTATTTTTTTAATGTTTTTACCCCAGCTGAAATTGTTTAAGTACAAGTTTTGAAACATTTTTTGCCTTATAAAATCCCATGCTTCTAAGTTTCAAGAATTATATTAAATGTATGAGATTAACTGAATAAGGAAAGCATGTATATTGAACTAATAAATTATCACTTTTATTTTTAGACACTACTTTGGTTGGAACAGTTGGTGATCTATTCGGTGCAGGAACTGAAACAATTAGAACAACCTTAGCGTGGTGCATGTATATAATGGCGGCATACCCGGATGTGCAGAAAAAAGTAGAACAGGAAATTTTAGATACTCTTGGACCAGATAGACTTCCTGAGCTATCGGATCTAAAAGAAATGCCCTTTACTCATTCTGTTATTCTAGAAGTATTGAGATGGAAAACAACTGTTCCTTTGAATCTTTTGAGATAGTAAGTGACACGCAATGTATTCCATTAACATCGCTTTTAATATGCAGGGATAGCCTAAATAATCTATCCATTTACGAAGGACAGTTTATTTGCAAGTATGTTATGTACAAAAACGTGCAAAACATAGAAAGATGCTTATTTTCATAAAGTTTCTGATACATGCTACAAATGTGTAATGCGTGCAACATTGGTCAGCCAGGTCAAGTGCGCTTAATAAACCTGTACCTCCCAAGTGACCAATAGCATATTTCAATCACTCCCTGTTACAGTGGATGCGATATACTCCTTCAGTGTTGTTGGCTTTGAGAGTGCATAAGTTGTATTCTTCAGAAGTTGGTTTTGCGGATATATAAACTTCAATCTTTGCAGGTTTATGTTCTCCCATAGATAACAACGCTGCAAGGAAACATCACTGCTCGGTACATAAGTTTTGTTTTACAGAAGTTAAGTTTGAGGATACATAAACTTGACTCTTTGCAAGTTTATGTTCTTGCATCGCCAACGACACTGCAAAGACACATCACTGCTAAGTACATAAGTTTTGTCCTTCGGAAGCTGGTTTTAGGGATGCATAAAAAATACTCCTTGCAAGTCTATGTTCATTGCCAAACAATACTATTGAAATACCTTCCTGCTGTTGGGAAGGACAATGATGGAAATATGCTATTAAACCTATGGACAAAATAAGTTTATCATTAAGATGTGTGTTGAATGACCAGGGATACACATAATTAATATATATGAAGAATGCTCTAGAAACTTTTTTGATTGGCAAATCTTTCGATTCTCCTCCCAGTTTTTGTACGTCATATACTTGCAAATAAACAGTCCTTGAAAATGGGCGAGTCATTTAGACTAATCATTAACCCTTCACCAAGGTTAAATGATTGAACAACCGTTTAATTGCTTAATCATTTAATCCTGCATATATAATCAGAATTTGATGAGGTAAGAAAATATTATATAAAGTATAGGGATTGCTAATTGATATTTGAGTGACGAAAAAACAAAAAAGCCTTCAAAATCTGACAAAACATTATTCTATTATCTAAGATCTGATTATACTATCCATGTTCTTGGACTGAGATTAATGTAATGGAAACTTATTTTTCTTGGTGCTTGGATCATGTAAAAAATCATGCAAGTTCTTAGTCCAACATCTCGGATGATAGTAGAGCGTGTTCTACTTTCCATCCTAGTTTCCCTAGCTGCAGTGACATATGATAATTTCGTTTTGTTGTTCATTTTCATATATTCTTATCTAACTAAATTAATCTGTGAAGATCAATTTGTGTTGTTTTAATTTAATTTCGTAATTTTACCTTCATGTAAGTATGAGTTTATAATCCTAAATATAGGCAATGCTCATGCACATGTTTTTCATCCGACCAGTCATGGCATTGACATTTAATGAACATTTAGGAACATTTGACAGTTCATTGACATTTAAGAACTGACAACTTGGTTATTGACAACTTATTGGATAGTGACAACTTGGATATTGAGCTGTAAAGCCTAGAGATAAAAGCACTGTTGCAGCAAATAGTTGCAAGAGGCAAATTTGCCTGTTTTCCTATGAGATTTTAAAATCTAACTTTGACTACGAAACCCCTGCGGCTTCTTCTGCCCCATCGATTGGTTTGACCCGATTTTTCGAAGAAAACACAAATAATTCCTCCGCAATCGGCTCTCTTGCCTTTAACATATTTGTCCTCTTTCTTAATCCGTTCATGTGACGTCACCTTAATACGTCTTATTGGTTTCACATGCTATAGTAAAACTTAATTTTTTTCCACGCTTTAAATAATAATTTGTGGTACAGTACGTTTTTGTTTAATTATTGTGAATGATTCAAAAATTGTGCAGTAAGGGCGTTGACATTTCATTATTGAAACTGTAGTTGCTATTAAGATTGATAAAAATATAATGATATAATAAATGCAGTTAAAACGGGAGCATTTAAAACAGTTTAGTAATTATTTTAATAGACAGTTCATACACTTACAATATTTTGTATCATAACCATTTTTGTTGTAAACAATGACATTTAAGAAAATGATATAATTATTGTTATGATAGATACCAATTTTATAACAAAATTAAAATTAAAATTATTATTGCACATTAACAGATATTAACATCATATAGTTGCAAGAGGATACTAATATTAGTTCCATAATTCTAAAAAATATTAATCTTATTTATTAACAATGATTCCTCAAAAAAATTCAATGTATGTGCAATCTTGAATAAAAATATACAAAAATATAAATTTAAAGGAAAAATACTAATTTTTTCTTTTTCAAATCAATTTTAACTAGCATTTAAATCGTTATGAAAGAACATGAAAATTAGCTGTAAACATAGCTTTGCAAATGCATACGGTACTATTATTTTTTCAATAAAAAGATTGTACGAAACATTCTTATCTTACATAGATGTAAAAAAATATGTTATGATATGTAATTCAGACATTTTTTCTCCATATAAATAATATTTTACGTTTAATTGTATTGTCTCTAAAACTCAGGACAAAAAGCAAGAATCTCTAAGTGATAAAGGGAAGTTGACTTACTTTTCCAGTCCAGTTCATGTTAAAATTGACAAATTTGATGTTGTATTTATAAGAATCTACTAAATCAATTTATGAAGAAGTTTTTTCAATGTGTAGGGGATAAGAAAATAATTATGTAACCAAAAATAATATTTTAAAAAATATTTTGTATTTGCTGATTGTAATTTAATATGTAGAAATAAGCTTCATCATTCTATTAGTTTTAGAAATCCCAGTTGAGTGTAAAATTAATAATAATGATAATCCTTGTTCAAACATTGAGAATAGCTATTCCTTGCACCTATTTTTTTTTTTATCCAAGTCTATTAATCTAATAGAATGTGTGTGTTTTTATTTTGTGACACATTTATACATACCATGATTTATGCCAGAAAAGTGACTTAGTAAACATGTTACGGTAGTTTTTAATCCTTTTTTCCATTAAAAAAAAATCAGAAAAATATTGATAAAATACTTGAAAAAAGTATTTATCAATTCATTTCCCTCAATTCTTATTTTAAAAAATATAATCTCAAATGATTTAAAATGTTAAGACAATTTTATAAGAATGCTTTGCATTATAATCATCGATTGAAAAAACGAAATTATAAATATAGATATAAAATTTTAATTTAAAGTTGTTTTTAAACTTTTAGCACTACTGCAATAAAATTCTAATTCAAAGTTTTTTTTAAACTTTTAGCAGTACTGCAATAAAATTTTAATTCAAAGTTGTTTTTAAACTTTTAGCACTACTGCCATAAAATTTTAATTCAAAGTTGTTTTTAAACTTTTAGCACTACTGCCATAAAATTTTAATTCAAAGTTGTTTTTAAACTTTTAGCACTACTGCCATAAAATTTTAATTCAAAGTTGTTTTTAAACTTTTAGCACTACTGCAATAAAATTTTAATTCAAAGTTGTTTTTAAACTTTTAGCACAACTGCCATAAAATTTTAATTCAAAGTTGTTTTTAAACTTTTAGCACAACTGCCATAAAATTTTAATTCAAAGTTTTTTTTAAACTTTTAGCAGTACTGCAATAAAATTTTAATTCAAAGCTGTTTTTAAACTTTTAGCACTACTGCCATAAAATTTTAATTTAAAGTTGTTTTTAAACTTTTAGCACTACAGCAATAAAATTTTAATTCAAAGTTGTTTTTAAACTTTTAGCACAACTGCCATAAAATTTTAATTCAAAGTTGTTTTTAAACTTTTAGCACTACTGCCAAAAAATTTTAATTCAAAGTTTTTTTTAAACTTTTAGCAATACTGCAATAAAATTTTAATTCAAAGTTGTTTTTAAACTTTTAGCACTACTGCAGACACAACTGTTGCGGGTTATGACATACCTAAAAATACAACAGTCATGACGAATTTCTGGGCTGTCCACCATGATCCAAACAACTGGAAGGACCCAGACAGTTTTCAACCGGAGAGATTTCTATCTGCAGACAAAAAATCTGTAATTAAATCACAACACTACATGCCTTTCTCTATAGGTAGGTATAAACAAAAAATGGATTATAATAGGGGTAAAATTGAAGGAAGTCGTGGATTTTCTGTTTTGTTTATTAAATATAATACGTAATTATTTGCAATACGATATTTTTACTCAATATGAAAATAACAAATCGGAGAATAACTCCCATTTCCATTTCATTTTAAAAAAAACTAATCAATCCATCTAAAAATAGCAGAGATAATTAAATTATTTTTAATAGTTTTTAAAAATAATTTTGCATGTTCGATATTTCACATATTCGACTTAAATGGCAGTATTTTTTGCTTGTGCCTCCGTGATTTGACGTCGATAAGGATTATATTGTGTATGATGATGTTAAAATACTAGCTAAAATAAAAAACTCGGATAACTAAGGAACATGTATAAAGCAGATAGGAAAATCAAAAATAAAATTCTTTTTTTCTATAAAAAAGTAGGGGGGGGGGGAATTAAATATAGTTATACTATTGATTATGCAGAAATATTATTGATAGATGAAAATAGAACTTATTTAAGAAATTGAATGAAGTGAAAGTAAATTAAATAAGATGGGAATATTGTTGAAACACAAAATCGTTAAAGGGGCGAAAATATTTGTTCATGAACATAAGTTTCATGTAAAATAGCGAGAAATGTATTTAGAATGAAAAAAAAAACAATAAATGTTAAACACGTTAATTTGCACATCATTCTAAAATCTTTACAGTTGAAATCCATCATACGAAAAATTTTTAAAGACAAGAAGTATTCTAACAATTCATTTATTTATTTTGATTATATTTATTAAATTCTTGATAGATTAAAATTTAACGTTGAATTTTTTTTATTCTTTTATTGAATTGCCGCGCAACACGATCGCTTCTTCAATTTTAAACCAATTTTTCAATTACATTATTTAAGCACTTTCCGCTGCATTTAAAAAATTTTATTATGTTGATTATTGAATGATAAAATCAGCGTTTCTTGAAAGTCTAGATTAGTCAGTTAGTGCATCAGAAACTATAAACGGAATGAAGAAAAATTATTGGGAGAAATGGAAATAAGACTAATATACAGTGCGTATGAAAATAAACGGATCACCCTTTATAACTTTTGATCTAATGATCGGATCTTGTAGAATTAGGTTTCTAGGACTCAATCTTAATATTTAAAGAAGATGACTTCAAATAAGCTATTTATGTTTAAATTTACCAGCTTTTCATAGTTAAATTAATTAAAATTAAGATTTTTCAAAATTCGATATCTCAGAAACGACTAATTTCGCTCGAATTTTGTATTTTGCCTAATATTAATATGCAAAATACAAAATTTGCATTTTATTTATATGCATTTGTTTACACTTTTTCCTTAGGTCGAAGAGTTTGCCCTGGTGAAGCCATGGCTTACATGGAAATATTTTTATACTTTGCTTCGCTACTTCAGAAGTTCCAGGTTAAATTCCCAGAAGGCGTAAAGCCAACTTTCGACTCAGAACTCACTATAACATATCATCCGAAACCATATAAGATCTGCTTCATTTCAAAAGAATGATTTATTTCAGTAAATTTGTAGTTTTATCCCTTGCAAAAAAAAAAAAAATCAAGTTCTGAAAGAGAACATCTTTCAAAGCAGAGGCGCATTCTGTTTTTCAACCAATCATCACTGAGGATCAAGTGTGGACGAAAATTTTGATGTTTGATGTTTATTGAAAGAATAAAAATAATATTAAATAAAATATTAATAAATTGCAAGCTGATCTTATTTTTAATGTAAAGTTTTAAGACATCACGTACCAGCACCACCACCAAAAAAAATATCACCAGGTATAAATGTAAAAACGCCTAGACAAAAACACCAGTCGACCGGCCTGTGTAGGGGGCAGGGAACTGTTTTTGCACCAGAAAGGTTCTGGGTTCGAATCCCGAGCAAGGTATGGATGTTTCCTTCTCTCTCTGTGTTCTATGTCATTTCTCCTTTGTGTGATTGCGTGAATGTGTGTGAATGTGGCCCACCCTATGAACGGGTTAGTTGCAGTTTGGTGTGGCAGAAGTCGAATTCTTGGCCATAGATGGCGCCACTGAAAAACAAGAACAATCGCACCCCCTTTGCCTAGAAACAGGCGCATGACAAAAAAGAAAGAAAAAATAACACCAATTCGAGAAATACATTGTCATGATAAATGTAAATCATTACATAGAGTAATGATGTTTCTTTATGAATTTAAAGAAATTTCAAAACGAATCCTAATGTGGTTTTTGAAACGGAGAAAAAAAGTATGGTCGAAACTACCAGAATATGGTAACATTTACCGTGTCTCTATGGGAGCACTAAAAAGCTCGGTAATATGTGATAAGATTCAATGGAGCTTTGGTATTTATTTTGCTAAAATTACCATAAAATATGGTGCTATAATATGTAATAAAATTTGATAGTTTTATCATGATACCGTTAGAACGTATAAACCATTTATTCGGAGATGTTTACTTTTCATTTTTGCATGTTTTGCTAAATACGTGGTAATAAGAACCCAAAATTAACTGAAAATTACAGTTTTCGATAAACCGTTACCATATGAACAGAAAAATTATTAAATGAATAATTTAAATATAGAATATTTCGGTTTTTATTATCAGAATTGTGTTCTTTTTACCAGAAATGTTTTAACCACGTAGTACGGTAATATTACCAGAATATTTTCTCCGTGTAACAATTCCTTCCATTAAACAATTAAATAAGTATCTTTAAAAAAGTAAAGCAGTTGACTTAAACAGTTTTTATTTTTATTTCACGGCAAGAGACTTTTGGTATTCTCTGGGATCTTATGATTCTTCATCAATGTATATTAGAACCCTAAGTAAAACTTTGCTGGATTCTATTGTTATTGAAAAAATAAAGCATTCCCAGAATAGTATATTTTATTTTATAATCGTCATTGAGCAGCCGATCGAATTTTCGGTTTACGACTGCGAATGTTTAACTTCGTTTCCTTGTAATTTTGAACCCAATCCAGAAGACAAGAAAACTCCTGGATCAAGTAGGAGACATTTGACTACGTGGAGGACTTTTTGATGGAACTAAACCGCATTTGTGTTACGTGGAGAGGAAAACCACGAAAATCTCCAATGGATATCCCGATGGCCAGGGGACTCTAACCCATTATCCGTCTACCACTGAGGATATTTTACGGTCGGTGCAAAGCAGTGCGGAATTCGTATTGACCAGCAATCGCTGGGATACGAACCAGGCTCACCTCATTGGAAGATGAACACTGTGTCTCTTCAGCCACACGGCTCCCACAATAGTTTAGCTCAAAATGAACGGCTAAATATATCAAGTGACGATTAAAAAGTCGCCACCCGCTTGCCTCTGTTTTCGACGGAAAGGTATCCCCATGTGTATTTTATTATTTTTTAAATAAATATGGAAGAGCCGTGATGGCTCAGGGGATAGAGCGTTCGCCTTCCTATGTGGTGAACCGGGTTCGAATCCCAGCGATGGCTGGTTGATACGAATTCCGCATCCGGTGTGCACCGATCACAGTGCTGACTTAAATTATCCTCATTGGTAAACGGATCATGGGTTGGAGTCCCCTTGGCGTTGGGCTAGCCGTGGGAGGTTTTTGTGGTTTTCATCTCCATGTAATGCAAACGCTGGTTAGTTCCATCAAAAAGTTCTCCACGAAGGCAAGTTTCTCCAATGCTTGATCCAGGTGTTCCCTTGTTTTCTGGAGTGGGTTCAAAATTACAAGGGTATGGAGTTGAACATTAGTAGAGTCATAAACCCGAAAAATTGGGTCGGCTGTTCAAAGACGGTTATAAAATTAAATATAACATAAATATGAAGCTATTATGAATATTTTATAGTATTCTGAAAACATCCACAATTTCATAACCATCCAATGTGGCAATGTGGTCAGTAATACGCATCGGCTCCTTTCATTTTCAATACCAGCATGTATTCATCAAATTGAAGCTAGTTGGGCTTCAAACCAAGTATAGTCTGTCTCTGGCAAAAACTCTCTACGCCACTCGTCTGGAACAGTGGCGCTCACTATGGTTACGAGTTTTTAATATTTCAAGTTGGATCAATATTTAAGACAGGTTTTGGCTGGAGTCCACTAGAAAGAGGGATTCGTGGGAGAAGGAAGCACCCCTTTTTAAAATGCGCTATTTTTCGTTTCCATAAGACCACAGTGCCCTGGACTTTGCGGTGAGGGGAGATCTTTCCATAGACTATACCTTCAAACCCTAGTTCCTGACATTGACAGCTCAATGCCTTAACCACCGGCTTTTGCCGCTCTACTGTTGTTAAAAAATTTACCAAATTTAAGTGTCTGGCACAAAAGTGACTACAAGTCTTACATTTTGAATTTGTCCTCTTCGATATTTTTTTTTCATGCGTGCTAAAAGCTATTCTTTTAAAACACAAAATAAAATCTGTCATTTACATTTATGAAATTTCAAAAATGTTTTAAAAACTAGTCAAATGTTTTAATTACTACCAAAATGTAATCTTTTCTAGACCACATAGTGGAAACATTCTTAAAAACGTAAGTTATGTTTGTGGAGGATTAAAAATATTTTTGAATCATAAATTAAACGTTTTATATTTTACAGTGAAATTCTATAAAACTTGATTAACACTTATTTATCTAAAGGGGGGACCCCTCCCTGAGATGGTAAAATATAAACGTTTTTCTTGAATTTTTTTTAAGTAATAGAGACAATGCAGAGACTCCTTGTTTTTTTTAATGTTATTTAGCTACAATTTAAGAGCAATTTAAAAAAATTTCTTTTACAAAATAATAAAAATTTGTTGGTGGCAGCTCCATGCGTGGCTGGTCATCAAAAAGTAGCACCTCACTTACCTCATGGATTTAGAAGTCCTGAAAAATAGGAAAACGATTTTGTTTAGATTTTCTGAAACATAAAGACATTGTCTAAAAAGTAGCATAGCGGTTTTTTGACATTCGCAAAAGTACCAAAATGGTAGCAACTTAAAAAAAAAAAGTTAAGTTTTTCATTAAAAAAATATTCATTAAAATATTAATATAAAATCGAAATTATAAAATATCAAAAAAATCCTATGCTACTTTCTAAGGAATATATTTACGTAATTTAAAATAAAAAACAGCTTATTTCGTTGTATAGATCAGGAGAAAAATGTTAGGCCAGGTCAAAAAAGAGCGTTTTGAGAAAAACGCGTTTAAAGTTTTGACTTATGGAAGGGGAAAACGTTTAATTTTATATATATTATGGTCAATAAATGAAATGCCTGAAACTTATTAAAGTTTCAATATACTGTCAACAGAATGAATGAGACACAAAAAGAATGTTGCCCCTCCTAATCCCGCCAAACGGGCGTTTCAACCTGTTTAGCGACGACTCTCTATTTTCCGGAATAACTTTCCGGAATAAGTTAGGTACCGAGAAATTTTTTAGACAGACATTAGGAAGGGTACAAAGATTCGAAAAATGCAATAAATTTTTTTTCGAATTTTTGAAATATTCTGGTCCCCCCTTAACCAATCGTTTTGGGGGGTTAGTCCTATTTATGCAGTAATATTTTATTATAATTATAATATTATACTATAATAATTGAACTTTTATTTTTCTTTGGTTGTCTTTTTAAACATTTGAAACTTTTTCATTTTCATTTTAACATATTTGGAAATTTAGACTCAAGAAACCCTCAATACTAATGATAATTCTTAGTTAATTTTGTTCCTGGGATTTACTAAGACTATCGATATTAATAAGCTTTTAGTAGTATTTTTCTAAATTAAACAGTCATTATTATCAAACTGATAAAAGTACAAATCCACATGTTCTTACAAATCACTTGCATTGAAAAGTTTCTGTTAAAAAAACATAATAATTCCGTTATTTTCCTACAGAAATATTCTGTTTCCTGAACCTTCAGAAATTCATTATTGAACTACATAGTAATCTGTCAAAAGAGACATTTTTCTGTTGCAAAATAAAATCTGTAACCCATAGTTGCAGATTATAGTACAGATATTTACTGTTTTGAATATGAAATACTCTAATATCGAAAGGGGCAAGAATAATTTGATTCATTCTGCCGGTTGCCCTTTGGACTGTATAGTGGTCAAGGAGTTAGCCTCATTTTATCTAAACTAAGCGAAGGAAAGAAAATAAAAATTCTTCAATTTTTTTAATTCAAAAAATTTCGATGCAACAAAAAACACAGAAATAATAGAATAATTCAAAAACTAATCAAAATTTTAACAATTTGTTTCACCATGTTTTAACTAGAAGATCTGCCGCACCCTGAGGACGGTACCCTGACAGACGGAAAATATCTGACGCGTACTGATGTATTCTGTAATGTTTTGTGACAAGAAATTTCTGTCAAACTGATTTTTCCATAGTATACGGACAATCTCAAGTGTGGGAGAGATAGAGAAAACATGTAAAATATTAAAGATTAATAATAATAAAGATGAAGAGAGAAGGAAAAAAAATTATTAAAATAAAATATTTTTAAAATTATTTAAAATTTTTATATTTATTAAAAAATAGTTTTTAAAAATCCGAAAAACAAAATAAAAGAAATATATAATCTCTTTATCAGCTCACACGATTATATCCACGAAAAGGAAATTTTTTTTTTAATAAATAAAAATTTTTTAAATATTTTTAAAGATATGTTATTTTATTAATTTTTCTTCTTCTCTTTTCTTATTACTTTCTTTTTATTAATTTCCTCTATTAATCTATTATTTTCCATGTTTTCTCTATATTTTAAATTAGTTTATGAGTTTTTTGTATTTGTAGCTTTTAAGCAGTTAATAAAACGTATTAATTTTCTTCGCGTTTCTCTCTTTCTTTTTATCCGTTTTGTCTTATTGTGCTATATATATATATATATATATATATATATATATATGTTACCGGCAAAGTATGAAAAAAACGTCCTGATGAGGTTATTATGTAAATGATGTGCATGTTACTGTGAATGACCGAAATCGGTGGTTGTTGACACCGGTGAATGTTGACAATCACATAGTCGCTTTGGTGAATGTCCGAAATATTTATTACATCCGATTTGATATTAATTTATTCGTAAATTTAATTACACTGAACCTTAAAAAAACATTAGTGTAGGGTATACCGGGCAAATGTATACCGGGCAATGGCACTTAACTAGACCTACTACTAGACTTCATACTAGAACTTTGGTAAATTTCCGGTCTAGTTAAGTGCTACTGCCCGGTATATTCTACACTGATGTTTTTTTAAGGTTCAGTGCCTCTGCCCGGTATACATTTGTCCGGTATACCCTACACTGATGTTTTTTTAAGATCAAGTGCCATTGCCCGGTTTACATTTGCCCGGTATACCCTACACTGATGTTTTTTTAAGGTCAAGTGCCATTGCCCGGTATATATTTGCTCGATACTCCAAACACTGATGTTTGTTCTAATCTATCGTCAGTAAGTATTAAAATATCGAATAAATGTAATTATATCCACGAATAAATTAATATCAAATCGGATGTAATAAATATTTCGGACATTCACCAAAGCGATTATGTGACTGTCAACATTCACCGGTGAAAGTCAACAACCACCGATTTCGCTCATTCACAGTAACATGCACATCATTTACATAATAACTTCATCAGGATGTTTATTTCATACTTTGCCTAAATAGCATTTGGCATTCTATAGAATGCCTAGGCGAAGTATGTAATGATTTTCATATTTCATACTTTGCCTAAAAACGTCAGGCATTCTACAATGCCTAGGCATTCTATACAATGCCGGCGTTTCAAACTTTGCCGGTAACATATATATATATATGCAGATCTCTTAAACCTTTCACTTTTGATAATAAAAAAAAATAATAAAAAA
Organism: Parasteatoda lunata; assembly: GCA_949128135.1. Classification (NCBI taxonomy): domain Eukaryota; kingdom Metazoa; phylum Arthropoda; class Arachnida; order Araneae; family Theridiidae; genus Parasteatoda; species Parasteatoda lunata. The sequence goes on along the minus strand of OX421977.1, from coordinate 64,475,600 downwards.
TAACAGGCACACTATTTTTACACTTCCAGAATTGTTTGAAAATGTATAAAATATCAGAAAATAATCATGAACATCGAAAATTTTGATGCCCTTATTATGTTAAATTCAATTAATTAATCATGAGATTACTAACTTTTGATAATAAAAAAATAATAATAAATAATAGGCACACTATTTGAACACCTCCAGAGTTGTTTGAAAATGTATAAAATATTAGAAAATAATCGTGAACATCGAAAATTTTGATGCCCTTATTATGTTAAATTCAATTAATTAATAGTGATTTTACGGTTTGACAGGGTTACGGTCTGGACAACCTAGAGAATAGATCGAATTCGATTAATGATTCCTGAGATTCGCCTATGTATATATATATATATATATATATATATATATATATATATATATATATATATATATATATATATATATATATATATATATATATTGGTGTGTGTGCGTGCGTGCGTGTGTGTGTGATTGTAGAGCTTAAAATGTTTAGGTTCATCTGCACCTGTTACTGCTGCTAATAACGATAAACAGAATTCTTTCGAAATGTTTAAAATTTAACATTCATTCTTTTTTATTCGAAACAGCTGATTTAAATGTAAACAAACACGTAGTTTTGTTATCGAAAATATTTTTCGATCGCTTAGAGATAATCTGAATATTTTTTGTGTCAGATTTTATTTTTATAAAATTGAATTGGAAGTAAAGTGCATTGAGTACATTTGTACTTGGATGAAAGAAAACGGAGTAAGTCATACGGGATAAATAAGCCATGGATACTTCGTACGTGTTTATTGCATGAAATCAGCTCTTTAAAATTTGGTCGATCAGATAAACGAGTTCAAATGTTTAAAAAAATGTGCCATGACTCTTAATACACAGTTTTAAAATCATTATTGAAAATTAAGACAAAAAGTGATGCACATAACGGATCATTAATTAAAATTTTAGCACAAAAGGAACGAATTACTTCCGAAAAGTTGCTTAAATATTTACTATTTTTTCTTTTAATTCTTTTTTCTTTCTGAAATTATATATTTTGTTTTTATTCCATTCAGGAAAAATAATACCGTATTTATAAAATAAAACATTAAAAACCTGTTTGATAGACAAAATAAAACAAAAAAAACTGAGGTGATATAGTCCTTAGGAAATAAAATTTTAAAAATACGATACGAGCTGGTAAAATATGCAAAAAGTGAAACTATCACTAAGGGGTTCAAACTTTCGATAGCTCTCCTGACTAAACTATTGGATCCATTTTTAACCATTGCATCTACTTCCCACATTTTAAGTGTCAAGAATCTATCCCCGTTTAGAAAAAAATATGTTTATTTAAAGAAATTGCTATTTTGTGTCTGATTTCGTAACTTAAAATACCGCCTGCTCAAAGTAATTTGTATATTTATGGTCAGACCTTAAAACCATTAGAATCCTAGCATATATTTATAATTTTTACTACATTTCTGTAGACTTCTTTTTTGGGTCAGTAAGGGTAGAATCTTACAGTCGAAATTTCGACTAATGTCCGATGAGCTGGAGCATTCAAATTCTTCCTGAAGCTCCGCGTCGGATAACACTTTGACCACTAACTGACTATCTAGAACATACAAATGTCTTTAGGAGCTCCGTATCTGATAACATTTGATAACTTCTGGAGCGTTCAAATATGTACTGGAGTTCCGAGTCTGATAACATTTCAACCACTTCTAGACTATCTTGAGCGAACACCTTCGATTAAGGTGCCAGTTAAACTGTAATTTATTATTTTTGATTCTTCAGAGTGCCACTTGATCAATTTTTTTCGTAACAAAAATTAACTTTAAATCGTTATACGATAATTTTAAATTATAGAATTAAATTTTGTAACTGTACTTGCTGTTTGGTTATTAACTTGCTTCAAATTGAAACAGAGAAATCGAATAAACATTATTTTAAAAATGTTTCAGCTTGATATAAGATATAAGATATCAAAAAATTCTTATATCAAAAATTTTGATTTAAGATATCAAAAAAGATTCAGCTTAATATAAGATATCAAAAGATATCTAAAGTAAGATATCAAAAAAGCACGAATTTTTTGTGGTAAGCAATAAATTAAAATTGATGTAGTTGGTGCTAGATATTTTCAGTTTTTCATAGATCTCGTCTATATGCTTCCATGGGCACTCTGGTAGTGCTGTTGGTTGAGTCTCAGCTCACATTATCGTAACTGGTGAAGAAAATT